>CM044371.1:131563357-131710857 GCA_024294585.1 Vipera latastei
TGTGCATGTGCCTGTTCAGGCCTAGAGCGCTGACACTGATAACACCCAGAGACGCACTCTTCAATTGCCTTGTCTAAGCCAGGCCACCACAAGTGACTTCTCGCTAAAGCCTTCATGCGGACAATCCCTGGGTGACCCTCATGTAATTCCGCAATTACAGTATTCCTGTGATGTTCAGGAATGACAACTTGGTTACCCCACAAGATGCACCCCAAATGAGATGATAATTCATCTTTTCTCCTAAAATATGGAGTGAATTTAGGGTCAGGATTCTTACTTGGCCATCCACCTTGTACCCATGTTATAATTCTATTGAGGATTAGGTCTTTTTAGTGGCCTCAGCAATGTCTCTAGCTGTTATAGGGCATTCAGGTATTTCTTGTAAAGACAGAATTTGTCCTACTGGCGCAGGGTCATCCTCAGTGTCATTTAAGGGTAGTCTGCTAAGGGCATCTGCATGGCCCATTTCCTTGCCAGGTCTATGTTTCAAGGAGAAAGAATATGCTGACAGGAAAATTGACCACCTAAGCATCCTGGGAGACATTATCTGGGGTGTCTGTTTATCAGTGGTAAACAGTCCCAGTAAAGGTTTGTGGTCAGTGAATATGGTAAAGTTCCTACCATAAAGGTAATCATGGAACTTTTTAACCCCTGCCACTATAGCTAATGCTTCTCTGTCTATTTGTGCATAATTCCGTTCAGCTTTGGTGAGCGTCCTGGAATAATATGCAATTGGCTTTTGATGGCCTTGATTATCCATGTGGCTTATGACAGCGCCAACACCATAAGGTGAGGCATCGCACGCTAAATAGATTGGTTTGTTTTCTATAAAATGTGTAACCGTGGATTGGTTAGATAAAAGATCCTTTAAGGTTTGAAAGCTAATTCTATGTTTTTCTTGCCACTGCCAAGGGTTTTTTCTGTCTAACAATCTATGTAATGGTTCAGCAATAGCAGCTTTGTGTGGCAAGAATGTGTGATAAAAGTTAACTAGCCCTAAAAAGGCTTGTAACTCAGCCTTGTTTTTAGGTTCAGGTGCTAATTTAATTGCTCTAATTTTTTCTGCAGTAGGGTGTATCCCCTTTTCATCAATCCTAAACCCTAAGAATTCAGTGGATTTAACTCCAATAAAACATTTTCCCCTTTTTAATTTTAGTCCTGCCTCTCTAAATTTCCCCAGTACCTGTTCCAGACGATCAGCTAATATTTCTTCATTTTTTCCAGCAATCAGGACATCATCAAAGTAAGGGCATACACCTGGTATGCCCTTTAATGTCCTCTCCATCACCTCCTGGAAGATGCCTGGAGCTGCTGCAATGCCAAATTGCAATCTGTGGACTCGGAACGCCCCCTTGTGGGTAACAATTGTTTGAGCTTCAGCAGCCTCCCTGGAAACAGTGAGTTGCAAATACGCCTGCGCCAAGTCGAGCTTGGCAAAGATGGCGCCGTCCTGGATCGTCGCGAGGACCTGCTTCACCGTTGGGACCGGGTAAGCATGCTTTTTCATTCCTAAATTCAGGGTGGCCTTATAATCGGCACAAATCCTCACATCCCCATTAGGTTTTAGGGGTGTGACGATTGGTGTCTCCCATAAGCCTCCCTCGACCGGTTCTAGTACGCCTTGGCCTACAAGCTTATCGAGCTCGGCCTCGATTTTTTGTTTAAGGGCGAAAGGCACCCGTCGGGCCTTAAGCCTAATGGGTTTAACTGCGGGGTCTAAATTAAAATTAATAGGGGACCCTTTATATTTACCTAAAGACCCATCAAATACGTCTGCGAACTCATCGCAGACAGACTTGAGGGTCTTAGTATTAATAGTATTTATTCCCCCGACCCAAATTCCTAGGGCTGGGAACCAGTTAAGGCCAATTAAACTAGTCCTCTGGCCTTCGGTGACTAATAAGTCTAAGAAGCCATTAAATCCTTTATATTTAACCTTAATGGTAACTTTCCCTTTAATATTTATTGGGGTTTTTTGGAAATCCGCTAATTGTATCTTAGTCGGATTAAGTGGAATTCTACAGCCACTACTAAGTTCAATATATTTAAGAGTTTCACTAGAGATTATTGATACTGAGGCCCCAGAATCAACTTCCATTTTGCAGGGAATTCCTTGCAAATGGACTACAATTTTTAGTTTAGGCCTCAGAATATGATTAATTTTTGGGTTCCCTATGTGGTTGACTCTAACTACCTTCCCGCGGTTGGGGTTACGTGCCAAGGGTCTGGGGGTCTCAATGCCACGACAGAAGGGGGTTACCTTACCTTCGGCCCAAACGTCAATTTCATGGAGGCGATTGTCGCGAGGTCAGCTACGGCAAATGGCCTGGATGTGGCCCGTTTTTCCGCACATCCTGCATTTTGCAGAACGGAATCTGCAAATTGCTCTGGGATGGTTGCCACCGCAGCTTCCACATCTGGTGTCGGTGTCGCGCGGTCTGGTCGGGTTGTCCCTCGGTTGTCTTTGTGGTGCTGTTGTCTGGTATCTGCGTCCCTGTTCTGGTGCTTCGTTGCGAGCGGGTCTTGCCGACATTTTCCCGAATTTTCTGGCGACTTCGGCTATGTCGGCTTTCCATTGTTGATCCACCTCCCCACTGTCCACATGGCTTTCCAGATTTATTTCAGCTGAAGCGCCCATGCTATTGCGGGGGGGGTCTCGACTTCCACTTCCAGTAGATTCGTACGTTAGTAATTCGTCGAGGACTTCTTGTAGATCACCGGTGGGCTTGGCAATAATTCGATTTTGTAATTGTTCATCACGCAAGCCCAGCACCACTCTGTCTCGAATTCTGATTTCGAGGTTATCATATTTGCAGCGCAAAGCTGCCTCTCTGACTGCTGCGACGAACTTCGTGATGGATTCGCCGGGTCTCTGATTGCGCTTTTCAAATATACGCCTCCAAAACAGTTCAGATCTCTTTGGCGTAAAATGTACTTTTAATTTGGCCAGTAAGTCCGCGTATGAGACACTAGATACCGGCATTGGTTGGCACAGGCCGACGGCAACCCGGTAAACGGGTGTGCCGCTGATAGTCAATAGAGCTGCAGCTTTCTTCCGGTCATTGGTTATGCCATTAACAAGCAAAAAACCCTCGACCTGGCCAACGTATTCTTCCCAATCCTCTGGGTAGTTTGGATCGAACTCTTTCAAAGAGCCGACTTGCGCCATTCGGGGTTTTGTTGATTTCCGCCGCGGCCGCTGACGGTTGACTGTGTTTTAAATTTTACCGCCTTACGCGCAGCTGGTTATCGCCGCTCCTTCACTAGTCCGCCGTCAATCCCACCTTCATCGCCACTTGTTATGTTCGGACAGACGAATGACTCAGTGAGGTTTCACAGTAAGAACGTTTATTAACACACATATGTCAACTGTCAACTGTCAGTTAAACTTCGGCTTATATACTCCGTAACGCTTGAACGGTAGCCAATCCCCAGCCCGGAATTTCCCGCCGTTTAAACATTAACCAATAATTGCAACCGTGTTTCCCGCTTCACAGAAACCACTCATTTATTAACTACTGACACAACACATACATACATACACACACACACACACACACACACACACACACACACACACATATATATATATATATATATATATATATATACACACACACACACACACACACACACACACACACACACACACACACACGTATATTTACCCCAAAGACACCTTTTCCTTCTGTTGGGAATATAAAAAATAAATAATTCTCGGTGGGTAGTTATCTATTTTTATTTTGAGACTGGAAATAAAACAGGGATAATTCCTTCCTTTAATTCCTCTCTTTTGAATCATCTTATGATTTACTTAACTATTAAGAAAATTAATTTAGGATTTGTTCATCACCACAAGACATGACTACAATATACCTTTATAAAAATGAGCTATTCTCCTTAAAAATCCTTCATGTGTTCTCAACTTCTCTTCCCCTGATGGAACATAAGAATCTCCTGGGAAATCTCTTCCTCATCACTTATACCAGGATGTAGCATAGTCATCTCAATATTATTGGCCATGTTGGAAGAAATGGGCTGTGCACAAATGTGGTCTCATTTTGAAGGTTGATTATATCTTCTGTTACTGGCTTAATAGTGCTCTCAATGGATGCCAAACAATTTTAACTTCTGAAGAGATTAAAATCCACACTGGGAGGTGTTTCTGAGTTTACAGTAGATTACATAGAACATTGGTTCACAATCATTTTTTCCCCATAGACCCCCTTTAAATACTTTTTATGGTTATGGACCAGGGTCACAACCACAATGTCTTAACTCAAGATTTAAATCATAACATTTGTTCAAGCTATTGCATACCCCCTGTGATTACACCATAACCCCCCCCCAGGGGTCCACAGACCACAGGTTGATTACAACTGGCATAGAGGAAAGAAAATCTTTTGCAAAATACAAGAAGAGTTATTTATCATTCTCTTTGAACTCGGAGAGTCTATTTGAACTCGGAGAGCCTTGGTGGAGCAGTGGGCTAATGCCTCCTTAAGTAACACCAGCTGCCTGCAATTAGTGCAGGTTCGAGTCCCACCAGGCTCAAGGTTGACTCAGCCTTCCATCCTTCCGAGGTAGGTAAAATGAGGACCCAGATTGTTGGGGGCAATTAAGCTGACTTTGTAATAATGCCGCTTGGCGGGGGCCGAAAGCCCTAATAAACAGGCATATACATAGAATGAAGGCTATTGCTAAGCACATTGGTTTGTGCTTAAATTGTAAGCCGCCCTGAGTCTTCGGAGAAGGGCGGGATATAAATGGGATTAAAATAAATAAAAATAAATAAAATAAATAAATTTGGTGACAAAAAGATGGAGTTTGACTTTGTGAGTTTTGTGGAACCAGCTATTCTAGCTTATCAATCATTCCTTGAGGCTTAGTGACCATTTAATGTAATGGCTGCTTCCAATAAAAAAAGAAATAAAGCAACAAAGGTTAAAGAAGAAATCATATAGTCAACTCAGATTTGCTAGCTCTTTTATATTCTGTCTCTAATGGGTTTCCTTAAACAAGACCCTTTGCAAGTTTACTCTTTCTTTCCTTGAGTTGTTTTTCAGACATGCTAATTTTTTTCCAAGTCTTTGTTTTATACACTGTAAAGTAAACCTGTCCCATTAACTCAGCGAGAGAAAAAAAATCATATATCTAAGATGTGTGCCAATAAATCTATAAGTGAATGCAATAAGGGGTTCTTTTATCCCAAGTAATATGTAAACTGAGGCACAATTTCCTCTTGAAAGCTCATGGTTTCTCTTCTCAGGCTATACCCACCAACACAAAGTTTGCAGACTTTCCCAAAAGCTTCACCGTCTCCAAGAACGGTGCCAAAAGCCAACTGTATCTGCAGATGAACAGCCTCAAAGCTGAAGACATGGCCACCTATTACTGTGTGACGTGCATACTGGGAGGAAGTGAATGTGCGGCAAAGCAAAAACTGTTGCTTTCATAAAACAGCTGTGTAAATTTCTTTTTCCATTAGAAATGTAGCTTCATTCATCGGTATTCTTCTTTTATTTTTTATTTTTTATTAGTTTTTGTTGTTGTTGTTGTCTTCCTGCGGCAGCAGGAGGTTCAAGGCCAGTCTGCCTGGAACTTCCCCACTGACACATTGAGAAATACAAATGAAGTTTTTGTTCCAATTCCTTTCCATTTTAGTAGCCTTCAAAGATAATGGTCCTTTCATTCAGCATCGGAAGCTAAGAGGCTTTACTATGCTTGAGGTTAATGGACTGGAGCAAGCTGGAGAGTTACATATCCATATATACATATCCCTATATACACTTGGCTGCAGATGGGGACTGCAGCCAAGAAATTAAAAGATGCTTGCTCCTGGGGAGGAAAGCCATGGCAAACCTAGACAGCTCACTAAAAAGCAGAGCCATCACTCTGCCAACAAAAGTGTGTATAGTCAAGGCTATGGTCTTCCCAGTTGCAATATATGGCTGTGAAAGTTGGACCATAAAAAAGGCTGAGCACCAAAGAATTGAGACCTTTGAACTCTGGTGCTGGAGAAGACTCCTGCGAGTCACTTGGACTGCAAGGCCATCAAACTGGTCAGTCTTAGAGGAGATCAACCCTGACTGCTCTTTAGAAGCCAGATCCTGAAGTTGAAACTCAAATACTTTGGCCACCTTATGAGAAGGAAGGACTCACTGGAGAAGAGCCTAATGCTGAAAAAGGTTGAGGGCAAGAAAAGAAGGGGACCACAGAGAATGAGGTGGCTGGATGGAGTCACTGAAGCAGTAGGCGTGAGCCTAAATGGACTCCAGAAGATGGTAGAGGACAGGAAGGCCTGGAGGAACGTTGTCCATGGGGTTGCAATGGGTCGGACACAACTTTGCAACTAACAACAACAAGAACAACAACATCCATATTTCCTTTTTAAATGTCCAAACAGTGGAATCTGGATAGTGGAATCTGGAGCTGATGTGAGAAGGTCTAGGGCATCCCCCCCCCCATCTTTTCAGGCTTCAGCTTCAGCAGCTACTGTATGACATGCAAGGGATCAAACAGACTTTAAGGAAAGCACTGGAATGCCTTGCACGGAGAGACGATGCTGGAGATGGGAGCACACACTCTTAGGCCAATTCAGTGGAAGGACCTTTCACTGTTTCCTGGTGAGATGCCTCCAGCAAGCATTGTCTCCAGATGAACAGCTTGAAATCAGAGGACGGTGCTGTATATTAGAGTCACCATGAGAGGAAGTTCTACTGAAGCCTGACAATGGAATATAGAACCATAAGGCTGGAATGGACCTTGGAGGTCTTCTAGTTCAACCTCTGCTAAGTGCAGGGGTCTTATACCATCACAGTCAAATGGCTGAATTAATATGGTACACCTCACAAGCTTCTAAAGTAGTATCTCTGATTCCTACTTTGAAACTCAGAAGTGTATCTGTAATTCAACTGTGGGTTTCAAATTGTGCCTTACACCTTGGTCTGCATAGTTATTTTGGGTTTCTTCAAAAGAACCTGATCAAGAGAACAACCATGAAACAAATACTCTTAACTCAGATGTGCCACCCTTATCCTGTTTGGTCATTAACATGGCTAATTAAGGAATTTTCATCCAGTGATTTCATTCTGTCACCCTAAAATCCGTTGTTGACATGAGGAGATCCTGCCAAATCTTGCTTTCCTTACTCCAGTGTAAATCTGACCTTCACCTTATGTAGCCAACAGTAAAATACATGATGGTCTTGACTGTGCCTCAGACTGGAACCCCATTTGAAAAGCATGTGTGAAATCCGTGTACAAAGAAATATATAATTAAACACAGTGAGGAGGTGCATTTATATGCAGCAATATGTAAATAGAGGCTCAGTTTTCCCTTTAAAAGGAGGCAGTTGGTTTTCCTTCCTTGGTTACACCCACCAGCACAAGGTTTGTGCACTTCTCCAAGTCCTTTGCCATCAATTCCCCTCCAGTCTTTAGAGACAGCAAAAATGATCCTGTGGCTAAAGTGGTTACCCTTACTAGCAGTTCTCAGAGGTACTGCCATTGTTTCCTCCCAATTCAGTTCCTTTTCCATTTTAATTCTTGTATGCAAGAGACCTCACTGAAACCCTTTTCATTTTAGATATCCAGGCCCAGTTGGTGGAGTCTGGAGGGGATGTTAGAAGACCTGGAGGATCCCTCCATCTCTCCTGCCAAGCCTCTGGATTCACCTTCAGTAACTCCTGGATGTACTGGATGAGACGTGCTCCAGGGAAGGGCATGGAATGGGTTTCTCATATAAATCCAATTTCATCAAGCATTTTCTACTCAGACAAAGTGAAGGGACGCTTCACCATCTCCAGAGACAATGCCAAAAGCCAGCTATATCTCCAAATGAACAGCCTGAAATCAGAAGACACAGCAATCTATTATTGTATGGCAGACACAGTGAGAGGAAGCAAATCTGACACCAGGCAAAAATCTTCTCTTCCTCTGAGCAACTTTCCAAATTGATTTAGTTACAGAAGGTTGAATTTGTATATCATCTGGTGATGACCTATAAAGCCCTAAATGGCTTGGGGCCGGATTATCTGAGGGAACACCTGCTGCCAACATTAACTCCCCATCGTCCTGTGCGCTCCCACAGGAAGGGCCTTCTTAGGGTACCGCCGGTGAAGGATTGCCGGCGGGTGACTCCCAGAGGGAGGGCCTTCTCTGTGGGTGCACCTGCCCTTTGGAACCAACTTCCTATGGAACTCAGGACTGCCTCCGACCTCCGCTCATTTCGCCGGGACCTAAAAACTCGGCTCTTTGAGCTGTCTGGCCTAGACTGAGGGGTTTTTAACTGGGTTTTAAAGTTTTAATTTTTAACTTTTGGGCTTTAAATTTAATTAATTGTTTTAAATTTATTTTAACTTTTGTATTGTATGGTTTTAATTGCCCTGTAAACCGCCCTGAGTCCTATGGGGAATAGGGCGATATATAAGTCAAATAAAATAAAATAAATAAATAAATCTCTGAAAAACAACAGATAAACTTCCACCGTAGCTTATTTCAGAATTGATCTTGGAAATAAGCAGTAGGGAACCTGTTCAGCTGTGTGACAGGGAATGTGTTGAAAGTTTCATGACACTATAAATGATATATTTTTGGTACTTAATATCCAACAAACTGTCATTCAGAAACAAAGGTTTTCTCAAATATTTGTTGAAAATGCAACTATAAATAAGATACTTTTTATCATCTCTGGTGGACTTGGGATAAAGCAAAGAAATATTGGGGCCAGATTTCAATTACTTAGAATGCTTCCTTCACTTATTATTTTCCAATTCAATCCCCCTTCTTTCTCTTAATATTTATTTTATTTTACTATTTTCTATTTTATTTTATTTTATTTTATTTTATTTTATTTTATTATTTTATTTTATTTTATTTTATTTTATTATTTATTATTATTTTATTTTATTTTATTTTATTATTTATTATTTTATTTTATTATTTTATTTTATTTTATTTTATTTTATTATTTTATTTTATTTTATTTTATTTTATTTTATTTTATTTTATTTTATTTTATTTTATTTTATTTTATTTTATTTTATTTTATTTTATTTTATTTTATTTTATTTTATTATTTTATTTTATTTTATTTTATTATTTATAGCCATCTAGCCCTCAAGAGCAACACTAGGCAGCTTATACTGCAATAATATAATATTGACAATAATGACACTGTTTATTTCTTTTCTACAGGATATTTATTTTTCATTCATTCATTGCCAAGTTAAATTAATAAGGAACACCTCACAGGCTACTAATATAATATCCTTGATTCCTACTTTGAAACTCTGATGTGCATATGTAATTCAAGTGTGGGTTTCAACTTGTGCATTATAGCTTTGGTCTGCATTGTTGTTTTGGGTTTCTTCAAAAGAACATGGTCAAAGGATTAAGTGTGAAATAAATACTCTTAACTGATATGTACCACTTTTATCATGTTGGGTCACTAACATGCTAATTAAGGAATTTTCACCGCATGATTTCTTTTTCTCACCATAGAACCCTTTTATGTGTTTAAGAAGAGACTGGACAGCCATTTATCTGAAATGGTATAGGGTTTTCTGCCTGAACAGGTGGTTGGACTGGATGACCTCCAAGGTCCAACTTGATGATGATGATGATGAAATGAGGAGATTCTGCCAGACCTTGCTTTATGTACTCCAGTGCAAATCTGATGTTCACATTTATGTGCCCACAATAAAGCACCCAATGGTCTTGACTATTTCTCAAACTGGAACCTCATTGGAAAAGCATGTTTGAAATCCATGTGCAAAGAAATATATAGTTAAACACAATAAGGAGGTGCATTTATATGCAGCGATATGTAAATAGAGGCACAATGTTCTCTTTAAAAGGAGGCAGTTGGTTTTCCTTTCTAGGCTACACCCACTAACACAAAGTTTGTGCACTTCTCCATCAACTGCCATCAATTCCTCTCCTGTCTTTAGAGAGAGCAAGAATGATCCTGTGGCTCAATGTGTTATCCTTACTAGCAGTCCTCAGAGGTAATTGTTTGCTCTATATTGTGTTTCTCTCCATTTAAATTCTTGTATGAAGGAGAGCTCACTGAAACTCCTTTCATTTTAGGGGTCCGATCTCAGGCCCAGTTGGTGGAGTCCGGAGGAGATGTGAGAAGACCTGGAGAGTCCCTCCGTCTCTCCTGCCAAGCTTCTGGCTTCACCTTCAGCAGCTATAGCATGGGCTGGGTGAGACAGGCTCCAGGGAAAGGACTGGAATGGGTGGCATACATCTATCATGATTCCAGTGGAAAGTTCTACTCAGACAAAGTGAAGGGACGCTTCACCGTCTCCAGGGACAATGCCAAAAGCCAGCTGTATCTGCAAATGAACAGCCTCAAAGCTGAAGACACGGCAGTCTATTACTGTACGAGAGACACAGTGAGAGGAAGTGAATCTGACACCAGGCAAAAACCTTCTCTTCCTTTGAGCTGCTTTCCAAATTGATTTAGTCACAAAAGGTTGAATTGGTATACCGTCATTGAAAAAGTGGCATATAAAAAGTGGCATATAAAACCAGAGAAGAGACGAGAAGGGAAGGGAAGGGAAGGGAAGGGAAGGGAAGGGAAGGGAAGAGAGGAGAGGAGAGGAGAGGAGAGGAGAGGAGAGGAGAGGAGAGGAGAGGAGAGGAGAGGAGAAGAGAAGAGAAGAGAAGAGAAGAGAAGAGAAGAGAAGAGAAGAGAAGAGAAGAGAAGAGAAGAGAAGAGAAGAGAAAAGAGAAGAGAAGACATTATTATTATTATTAGTATTAGTATTAGTATTAGTATTAGTATTAGTATTAGTATTAGTATTTATTAAATGTATATGCCGCCCTTCTCCCTAAGGACTCAGGGTGGCTCACAACAATAAAAAAAACAACATAGAATACAAAGATTAAAAAAGAATTAAACAATAAATAAGGAAATAAAGGACAATTTAAACCAATAAAAAACAAATTTAAAAACCATGATCAGTCCAGGCCCGCTTGTTGGAACAACCATGTCTTCAGGTCACATCCTTTTACTTTTTTCATAGGACTGAAAATTATGTGAAAATCAACCATGTAATAAGCATGGAAGAAAACCTATGAGATCAATGCATTGAGGGGCTCCTTTATACAAAACAACATGTAAATCAAGGGACAATTTCCCCTTTAATTGAGCCAGTTGGCTTCCCTTTTTAGGCTATACCCACCAACACACACTTTGTGTACTTTCCTGAATCCTTTGTCATCAATCTATCTCCATTCATTTCGGGGAGCCATAATGTTCCTCAAACTAAACCTGGTATTCTTATTAGTAGTCGTCTCTAAAGAATTTTCTACCATTTCCTGTTTTACTGAAGATCTCATTGACCTGATCCTAGGTGACAAATCTAAAGGTCACTTGGTAGAGTCCGGAGGGGATTTGAGAAGACCTAGTGAGTCCCTCCGTCTCTCCTGCCAAGCCTCTGGATTCACTTTCAGTAGCTCCTGGATGCACTGGGTGAGACAGCGTCCAAGGACAGGCTTGGAATGGATTTCAAATATACATCCAAGTTCATCTACCATTTACTACGCTGAGAAAGTGAAGGGGCGCTTCACCATCTCCAGGGACAATGCCAAAAGCCAGCTGTATCTGCAAATGAACAGCCTCACAGCTGAAGACACGGCAGTCTATCACTGCGTGCGAGAAACACTGTGAGAGGAAGTGAATCTAAAGCCAAACAAGAACCTTCTTTGCTTCAGAGCAGCTCTACAACTTGATTCAGCCTCACGTTCTGGATTAGTCAATGAGGATTGATCACCATCTAGTAACTTTCTATGGAGATTCTCACTCATCCTGGTCATGGTTGTCCCAAAGGCGCTTTTTCAGGAGGCAACTGGACTTCCTTGATTTTCTTTGAAGACGTTTTGCTTCTCATCCAAGAAGCTTCTTCAGCTCTGACTGGATGATGGAAAATGGAAAGATTTATATTCCTTGAAGACAGCTGGTCATTTGCCTTCTTTTAGAGAGTGAGGCAGTATGAACGAATTTCCAGAAAACATTGCAGACTACAGGAACCATTTGCACTTCAGTTTGAGATGCAAAGAAAACTAGAGTCATCTCCAACAGCCTGCACCTGTTTTCAACAGTGAAGGGACCCAGGGCAGAAGACATCCTACAGCCAAGAAGCTCTCACACACATTTACACTACTCAGGTGACCCTGAGGACACAGATAAACCTCCAGGTGGCCTCAATTTCTCTCTAAAAGAAGGCAAATGACCACCTGTCTGCAAGGAATATAAACCCTTCCATTCCCTACCATCTAGTCAGAGCTGAAGAAGCTTCTTGGTTGAGAAGCGAAAAACAAGGGAGGCGAGTTGCTTCCCGAAAAAGCACCTTTGGATCACCATTTAGTGAGAACTTTAGGACTTTTTTCTTCTGAATATCCAGTTGGAGAGTTTATTTCAGTTTTAGCTTCCTAATGTAGAAGGTGATCTGGCTTCAGAAAAAAAACCCAGAATGGATGGTAGACCTTTAGTATCATGATGGGAGAGTAAAAATGAAAATTTAGGACAATATTTCTAAACATCCAAAGTGCCCCACAAATATTTAGGAAACATCTGGACCTAAGGAATCAAATCAAATCAAATAATCAAATCAAATCAAATCAAATCAAATAAAAAATCAAATAAAATAAGAAAATCAAATAAGAAATAATAAAATAAAATAAAATAAAATAGTAAAATAAAATAAAATAATAAAATTGCATTGAATTGAATTAGAGGTTGAAATATGGATTGATGTCCCTACAAAGCTGGAGAGTGTGAATTCAAGTCCTCCCTTAGGCATAAAAGCCAGCTGGGTGACTTTGGGCTAATCACTTTCTTTCAGCCCAACCCACCTCACAGGATTGTTGTTTTGTGGAAAACGGGAGTTGGAAGAAATATTAGGTATATTTGTTGCCTTGAGTTAGTTATAACAAGTGACGATAGGAATGAAACTCCTATTAAAAGAACCTGAGATTGGTATTGAACAGATTTGGATAAATAATGTACCCGTGCAATCCCCACTGTCTAGAAAAAATCTAGAATGAAAAAAAGAACAGGGGATCCTGGTATCAATCTACTTCAGACATGTCAAACTCGTGATGTCACTTGACATCGCGCATGATGCGTCCGGCCCGCTGGCTGGCAGTTTGACACCCCTGATCTAGCTAGAAGAGTCTCTTTTGGTTAGAGGTGTACAGAGAAGACCTGGTTGTCAAATGTTAGAGTTGCTTTCTACTAAATTTATTTATTTTTTATTTATGTTATTAAATTTATATACCGCCCTATTCCCGTAGGACTCAGGGCGGTTTACAGGGAGAGTTAAAAACAAACATACAAAAATTAAAATCAGATTAAAATTAATTAAATCAAGTCCCCAATTTAAACTAAAACCCAATAAAATTGAAACCCCTCAGCCTGGGCCAGACAGCTCGAAGAGCCAAGTTTTCAGGTCCCGGCGAAATGAGCGAAGGTCGGGGGCAGTCCTAAGTCCTAAATGACCTGGAAGTCAGCTAATTCAGTCCATGGTTGTACGAGATTAAAAAGGAAATAAGAGAATCCCAGCACCCCAGGAAATTCAATCCAAAATAGGGTAATTCTTCAAAACATATTTATTATCGCAAAACAAAAGAACAATTTAGGTCTATCCTACTCAAGGATAGTTAGGACTACAGGGAAAAAAACAAAACATTGCAAGCATTGAGGCCCTGCATACTGCATCAGCCAGAAAGAAGGCTGAGAAAATATCTAAAGATCCCTCAAATCCTGGACATAAACTGTTTCAATGCCTCTCTCAGGATGCCGCTATAAGGCATTGCATACCAAAACAACTGGACACAACAATAGTTGTTGTTGTTGTTTTTCCCCCATGCCATCAATCTGCTAAACACCTAACTCCCACAGCACTGTCTTATGCTTAAGGATATTTATTCATGTAGTAGGGCTGCATTGCTGTTATCCTTCTGATCTTCTCATCTTTTTCATCTTCTCATCTTTTGTACTACCTTCTCCTATTGGTATCTTATGATTTATCACTTGTTGTTTGTATCTTATGATTTATGATTGGATCTTATGATTGATATGAAGAACGGCTGCAGGACTTGGGTTTGGCTAGTCTAAGGAAAAGAAGAAATAGGGATAACATGATAGCAGTATTCCAGTATTTGAGAGACTGACACAAAGAAGAGGGGGTCAAACTATTCTCCAAAGCACCAGAGGGCAGGACAAGAAAAAATGGAAGGAAACTGATCAAAGAGAGAAGCAATCTGGAATTAAGGAGAAACCTCCTAACAGTAAGGACAATTAACCAGTGGAACAGCTTGCCTTCAGAAATTCTGGGTGCTCCATCACTGAAGGTTTTTAAGAAGAGACTAGACAGTCACTTGTCGGAGATGGTTCTCCTGCTTGAGCTGGGGGGCTGGACTAGAAAACCTCCAAGGTCCCTTCCAGCTTTATTCTATTGTCAACTTTGTTGTTTGTAGGTACTCTGAGAACTTATGCACTGGAGACAAATTCCTTGTGTGTCCAATCACTCTTTCTTATTTATTTATTTATTTATTTATTTATTTATTTATTTATTTATTTATTTATTTATTTATTTATTTATTTATTTATTTATTTATTTATTTATTTGATTTGTATGCCGCCCTTCTCCCTAAGGACTCAGGGCAGTGAACAGTGACATAAATAATAGAATGCACAAATACAGATATTGAAAACAAATTAAACCCTAATTTTGCCCAAATGGCAAAATAACTCTTGGCTAATAAAGAATATTTCTATTCCTAAAGCTGTTACTTGTTGTCATTATTAGCTGCAAAGTCATGTCCAACCCATCGCGACCCCATGGACAATGTTCCTCCAGGCCTTCCTGTCCTCTACCTTCTTCTGGAGTCCATTTAAGCTCACGCCTACTGCTTCAGTGACTCCATCCAGCCATCTCATTCTCTGTCGTCCCCTTCTTCTCTTGCCCTCAATCTTTCCCAGCATGAGGCTCTTCTCCAGTGAGTTCTTCCTTCTCATTAGGTGGCCAAAGTATTTGAGTTTCAACTTCAGGATCTGGCCTTCTAAAGAGCAGTCAGGGTTGATCTCCTCTAGGACTGACCGGTTTGATCGCCTTGCAGTCCAAGGGACTCACAGGAGTCTTCTCCAGCACCACAGTTCAAAGGCCTCAATTCTTTGGCGCTCAGCCTTTCTTATGGTCCAACTTTCACTGCCATACATTGCAACTGGGAAGACCATAGCCTTGAAAAGCTGTTACTTAGTGAAGTGCAAATCTCCCTTTTACCCTAAAGGATACAGTAGGTAGATAAAAGTGCCAAATCAAATTTAAGAATCTGGCTCACCATGTGAAGAACCATAATAACAAAGCATGCCTGCCTTGATTGTATGTGTATGTCTGTCTATCTGTATCCCTTTGTCCATAGATAATGCAATTTAGAAATCATGCTTGTAGCGTGTAAATAAATGTATAACTGAATGCCTTGAGGGGCTCATTTATCCAAAGCGATATGTAAATCAGGACACAAATTTCCCATTAAAGAAGCCTGAAGGTTTCCCCTTTGAGGCCACACCCATGAACACAAAGTCTGTGTACTTTCTTGAATGCTTTCCTATCAATTTCCCTCCAAGGAGCAAAAAAAATGACTCTGTGGCCAAAGTTGGTGTTCTTACTAGGAGTCCTTAGAGGTAAGGCTTCCCTCTCTGCAGCATTTCCTTCCAATTCCTGTTGTTGTATGCAGGAGATGTCAATGAAACATCTTTCTTTCTAGGTGTCCAGTCAGAGGCCCAGTTGGTGGAGTCTGGAGGGGATTTGAGAAGGCCTGGAGGGTCTCTCCGTCTCTCCTGCCAAGCCTCTGGATTCACCTTCAGCAGCTCTTACATGCAGTGGGTGAGACAGGCCCCAGGGAAAGGACTGGAATGGGTTTCAGAGATAAATCCAAGTTCATCTAGCATTGCATACTCAGACAAAGTGAAGGGACGCTTCACCACCTCCAGAGACAATGCCAAAAGCCAGCTGTATCTGCAAATGAACAGCCTGAAAGCTGAAGACACAGCGGTCTATTACTGTACAAGACACAGTGAGGAGAAGTGAATCTGAAGCCAGACAAAAACCTTCCTTTCCTCAGAGCCGCTCTGCAACGTGATTCAATCATGGGACCCGTTTTAGTCAATAAGGATGGATCACCATCCATTGAGAATTTTAGGAATCTTTTGTTCTAGGAATCCAGTTAGAGAGACTTTACCCACCCAAACTGAAAAATGATGAAAATGGCTTGAAAATTCCAGTTTCAACTTCCTTGTTTACAAGGTGAGGGGCACCTAACGTGGGTTTTGAAATTTGTTAACTAACACAGTTACTTTGCATTTTAATTTGATTTATTTTCTCTCGTTTAAAAATGATCTTCAGGTTTATTAGCTTTTAACATCCCTGAATTGATAGACAGGCTTGAGACTATCTCCAGATAAGGAAAAAAGTTTGTTACTACAAATTGGGGTCTGATTTTTTTTCTCTTTTGTGAACTCCAAACAACCTTTTGCCTTACAATGTCTGCCCCTTCTGACATCAGTCCTCATTTTAATGAACATGTGTGATATTATAGGTTGCAAATATGTAACAGGTTTGACTACATGTAACTGATTCCCTATGCAAAGGAGAGATTAATTTTATCCTGTCCGATGAACTTTCTTCCTGTTGTGTTAACTATAACAAAGAATATAAGATGGGTCTTGGGGTTCTCTCTATCCTTTTTCAGAGATAAATCCCATTTTATGAGGGTATCCTAAAAAACTACTTTTAAATGATCTTCCAACTCGGTTGTGTATTGGGAAAGTAAACTGAGGCAGAACCTAGGGCCAGATTTGGCTATCACCAGTGATCTGGCTTCAGAAATAAAGTCTGGAATGGAATATTCTTCTTTAGTACCGTGACATAAGGTAGGAAATGAAATATTAGGATGATCTTTTTAAATATCGAAACTGCCATGCAGATATTGAGGAAACATCTTTGCCAAAAGAAACCCCTCAGAGAATTGATAAGATGTGTCTTCTCTTCACTTTCGACACTGGAGGGCAATGTTGTCACACCAAACCCCATGGCCTATGCACTCATTGGGGGTGGGAAAGGGAATAAAACAAGCATCATTAGATACTGTCTCATTTTGGAGACATGATTTTTTTAAAAAAATTATTATTATTTTACAGTATTTCTGTAATAGTTCACTCTCTCTCGAGAAAATTTTGCATCTCAGCACTCTTCAGACTTGACCATGAAGCTGAGAATTTTCATAAAATGATGAATCTGGTTTGTCACCAGAGAAACTGTCTGGAATGTATAAATGTTCTTCAAATCTTTGATTAAAATGCAAAGAAAATGAAAGGATTTTTTCCCCACAGGGGGATTAATATGGGTATTATTACTATTATTTCAATTTTTATGGCTGCCCATATTGGTGACTCAACCCTGAGCAACTCACAAATGATCAAAACACCACACAAAATAGCAAAATGTGGAACTGTCAGCTGCCCAGAATCATTGATTGAGATGAGAGGCTATAGATACTTAATTAATAAATAAAAACTATTAACCAAAATAAAAATGATCCTGGTCTGCATTTAGTTCATTTGGATATTTTTTTTTGAAAAGGGCAAATGAAAGGAGAAAATAGTTACATCTTTCTTGAATTCAGCTGTGCTGTTCTTTTCCTGTTCTATCTCTAACATGTATCTTAGTGCATGTTCATCATCTGTTACCTTCATTTTGAATCCCATTTTAGAAATGCTGAAATTTTGCAAGTCTTTGTTTTAATTATTCTAATGTAGAGGTTGCCTTCATTTTTCTTAGGGATGGAATATTATGTGAAAATCACCCTCGTAGGGAGTGTGCAAGGAAAGCTGCGATGCAAATGTACTGAGGAGATATTTTATCTCAACCAATATGTAAACTGAGGCACAATTTCCCTTTTAAAGTAGCCAGCTGATTTTCCGTTTCAGGCTACACCCACCAACACAAAGTTTCTGCATTTTTCCAAATCCTTTCCTATCAATCTCTCCCATTCCTTACCAGGAGAAGATATGATTTTGTGCCTAAACTTGCTGTCCTTACTAACAGTCCTCCAAAGTAATTGTTTTGTTCCTATGTGTTGTTCTTGTCAGAGGAAGAATTAATCTTCCTATCAGAGGAGGATGGATCGTGGCTCATCTGATGCCTACTCATTCCCCCTCTTAATGTTAAACTAAAACAATACACGTCTTAAAGCAATACACAAGTTTAACATATGAAACGGCTACTTCTTCATCTCTTGTCAAGCAATAACATTCGATGTTAGCAGCGTTGACAGTGGCCTCATTTCCCAGGTTGATTATAGCTTCAGCTCCTTCCTTAACAATATGTTTCAAAAGAACGATAATATCACTCTGAAACCATGTCTCAATTTACAACAAATACAAATTCTTAAATCTGGAAGAAATTGAATTTCTTGGAAAATACATAGGGATTTCTTCCCTGTTTACCAGTTGATTTGGCTTCACTGGAATGGAATGGAATCATCTAAGTATCATGGCAGGATGGAGGATGGAAATGAAACCTTAGGATAACTATTCCAAGTGTCCAAACTGCCTAACAGATGTTGGGGAAATATCTCCTCAGAATCTCCTAGGGGAATTAGGAAAGTGTGTCCTCTCCTCACTTTTGATCCTGGAGGACACAGTTGTCACAGAAAATCCAACCACCTATGCACCCAGAGGAGTTATGTTAAGGAATAAAATGTATAATTATATGTTGTTTAATTTTGGAAGCATTACATTTATTATTATTATTATTATTATTATTTCCGTCATACTTCACTGAAAAGGTCTCAAGAAAATGTCACCTCTATATTAATGAGAAGTTGAGAATCTTTATCAAATGATGAATCATTGATATTTGTCACCAGAGAAAATGTCTGCATATTTCAAATATTTGCTGGATATGAAAACATAGAGGGGCAGGTTATTATATTTAGCAAACGTGCTAAAAAAATTGCATACAAATATATATACAGCAATCCAGAAGATTGTAAAGTTTGCCTCAATGGATCACAAAAGAAGTTAACTTCTTGAGAGACTATAATCCTGACTGGGAAGCCATGAGTTTAGAATACAAAACAGAGCATATTGAAGCTTACCTGCAATTTAATGTATTTGGGGTTTTTGTAAAATAATAATAATAAAATATTCTTGTAGCAAACTTGAGATGTGCTAGCCTTCTGAAATCCTCTCTAATAAGTAAGTTTATTCTCTATTACCTTGCATCACTTTGAAAAGTGTTGAAGTGTTGATTTTTTTAAAGCCTTTGTTTTACTTAATCTACTATAAACTGGTCCTTTCTCCTTTTAACATAAGGGAAAAAATGGGTCTTAACGCTTTTCTTAGGACTGGAATATAAATTGCAAAATGCACATGCAATTATGTTCACCAAAATGAATCAGTCAATGGCTCTTTTATGCCAACAAATATGTAAATCAAGGCACAATTTCCTCTTTAAAGAAGCCCCATGGTTTCCCTTTTCAGACAACTCCCACCAACATAAACCTTGTACTATTTCCAGAATCCTCTCCATCAATTTTGTCTATTCATTACAGGGAGCAAAAATGTGGTTAAATCTTCTGTCCATACTTGTAGTCCTCAAAGGTAATTATCGACACTACATAGTTTGTTTCTATGTTCTGCTCTTGTATACAGGAGATCTTTAAAAAATGAAACAAAACTGCTTTTTTTTTTAGGAGTCAAATCTCAAGTCCAGTTGGTGGAGTCTGGAGGGGATGTGAGAAGACCTGGAGGGTCCCTCCGTCTCTCCTGCCAAGCCTCTGGATTCACCTTCAGGAGCTATTACATGGACTGGGTGAGACAGGCTCCAGGGAAAGGACTGGAATGGGTTGCATCTATGGGTACAACTGACACTTACTACTCAGACAAAGTGAAGGGACGCTTCACCATCTCCAGGGACGATGCCAAAAGCCAGCTGTATCTGCAAATGAACAGCCTCAAAGCTGAAGACACGGCAGTCTATTACTGTGCGAGAGACACAGTGAGAGGAAGTGAATCTGAAGCCAAACAAGAACCTTCCTTTCTTCACTCATTAACTTTATTAAGTCTCATGTCCTAGATTAGTCAATGAGGATTGTTCTCTGTCTACTGAGAGATTCAGACAGGACTGTTTTCTTCTAAGTATCAGAGAGATTGCTGTAAGAAAATGAAAAAAAAATAAATAAATCCACATTTATCAGTCTGTTTCAAAGCCAGTGCAATCCTAGGCTGCATTAACAGAGGGATTAAGATTAAGATTAAGGTCAAAATTAATGAAGTCGTTCCACTGATTAATTGCTCTGACTGTCAGGAAATTTCTCCTTAGTTTTATATAATTGCTGGATTTGAAAACATATTATGCAACATATTATCATATTTGGCAAACAGTGCAAAAATGCTTAAAAATGCACACAAAGATAAGTACCAATTCATAATAAAGTTTGCCTCAATGGATAACAAAAGAACTTAACTTCTCGAGAGATTATCATCCTTACTTGGAAGCCGTGTGTCACTTTAGAACAGAAAACAGAATATATTGAAGATTACCTGCAATTTAATGTATTTGGGGTTTTCCGTAAAACAAAGAAATTGTTGTGATTCAGGGTCAGCCTGTGGGTTCGGGAGTTGGGTTGGACGACTCAGAGGAGGAGGAGGGGGGTGTTGAAGACCTTGCTGAGGGGGTTGAAGATCTTGCTGATGAGAGCCCTCAGCAAGGCCCCTCCCACTTGGTCACCACGGAGACCCAGCTGTGTGAGCCTGACAGCGTGGATGAAGATGACCCACAGCTGGCCCTGTTCAAGGACGCCCGACGCAGGAGGCAGTCAATTAGGAGTAAACAGAGGAAGGCAATGGGGCTCCTCGGAAGGAGGCAGAGAGAAGCCACGCCCTGAACTCTATATAAGGGGAATGTGTGGGAGGGCTGGTTTGCTGAAGGCAACCGCTTGGATAGTTTCTGTTTCTTAGCTCATGTTTTATGGTTGGTGTCTTGTCTTGCTCTGTTTTATGTGAATAAATTTGGCAGTCTTTATTCCAGCCTCTTGCCATTTGTAAAGGGGTTGTCCCTGCTTTTGATGCAGGGCCGGTAGCAGGCTGGTACAGAACAGTTTGCCTTCAGCCTCCCACCCCTTACTATTTTTATGGAGCAGCTACATGCTGAGAATGCCCAGCTCACCCAGCAACTCACTTTGCTGGCAGCTCAGGTGGCTCAACTGCAAGTTCAGGTTCATGCTGCACCCCCACCATCACCCCCACCCAGGAGAAAATGCCAAGTTGCGATGCCGGATAAATTTACAGGCACTCCAGAACTGTTTCCTGCTTTCCTGGGACAATGCCAGCTCTTTATCAGCGTGAGAGCAGCTGATTTCCCCACTGACCGGGATAAGGTGGGGTTTGTGTTAAGCCTTCTTTCGGGTGATGCAGCTCGTTGGGGCACGCCTCTGCTGGCTCACCCTAGCCCATTGTTGGACAACTTTGTGGGGTTTTGTGATCATATGCGTCTGATGTATGAGGACCCTATTAAGAACCAGACTGCTACTCGATGCCTGAAAGCTCCGAGGCAGGGTCAACGCCCCCTACAGGGCTATATCAGCAATTTTCGGCTGCTTAGCCAGGATTCCGCCTGGAATGAGGCTGCGCTTGTGGATGCCTTCCAGGATGGATTGTTGGAGGAGATGTTGGATGAGCTGGCCCGTGTGGATATTCCCTCAGACCTGAATGGGCTGATCCATCTCTGCCTGCGGATCGATGCTCGGTTGCAGCAGCGAAGGAGTCGCCGTGCCACCCCACAGACCCCTGCAGCCCCTGTTGTGCGTGAGCCCCCAGTTCAAAGGGAGGAGCCAATGGAGCTGGGTGCCGCCAGGTCTCATCTATCGGTGACTGAAATGAACAGACGACGATCGGGGGGGTTGTGTTTTTACTGTGGGGACCCTGGGCATTTGGCTGCTTTTTGCCCAAAGAAGCGACAGTGGGCATCAGTGACCGAGTCTGCCCCGAGAAAGTCCCCTACTTTTCTGTCGGGAAACGCCCCGAGCCCGATCTAGACAGTGTGATAGATCGGGCGTCCCACAACAACACTGAGCGACGTCTTTCCGATGCTGCCTGTGGACCTCCACGGCATCTGATATTGGAGGCACGTCTGATCCTTCCTGGCAAGCCAGAGGGGATTCCAGTCCATGCCTTAATTGACTCTGGGGCCACCACAAATTTTATGGACTCAGCATTTGTGGCCAAATGGGCTGTTCCCCAGTGCCCGGTGGATCCGCCCATGTTAGTGGAGACTATCGATGGTCGAGTGCTCCTGTCTGGGCCAATTACGGCCGCCACGCAACCATTATGTATGGCCATCAGTTCCCATGTGGAGGTCATCCAGTTCTATATCACCTCAGATCTGCACTTCCCCGTGGTCTTGGGACTGGCGTGGCTCTGGGCGCATGACCCACAGATCTATTGGTCACAGAACTTGGTCACCTTTCCAAGCTTGCAGTGCGTGGACCACTCCCGCCATATCTGTGCTGGCCAGGTGGAGGGTTCCCCAGGGGTTTCCTTGCCTCCCGAACTGTCCGACTTTGCTGATGTGTTCAGCGAGACAGAGGCGGATCAATTACCCCCGCACAGGCCCTATGACTGCCCCATTAATTTAGTCCCTGATGCGCCACTCCCAGTGGGGCGTTTGTACTCCATGTTGGACCCCGAGTTGGCTGCATTGCGGGACTTTCTGGAGAAGAATTTGGATCGCAGTTTCATCCGGCCCTCGTCCTCGCCAGTGTCTGCACCCGTGCTCTTCGTCAAAAAGAAGTCAGGCGAATTGCGGCTTTGCTGCGATTATAGGAAACTCAACGCCATCACGGTGCACAATCGTTACCTGCTGCCCCTCATCCCCGAACTCTTGGACCGACTCCGGGAGGCTAAGATCTTCACGAAACTGCACCTGCGTGGAGCTTACAACCTCGTCAGGGTTCGGCCGGGTGATGAGTGGAAGACGGCGTTTGCTACTCGCTATGGACATTTTGAGTACACGGTGATGCCATTTGGCCTGACCAACGCCCCCGCTGTGTTTCAGCATTTCATGAATGACATTTTCCGGGATTTGTTGGATCAGTTTGTCGTGATCTACTTGGATGACATCCTGATCTACTCCCCGTCGCGTGAGGTGCACCATCAGCATCTCCATCAGGTCCTGCAGCGACTCCAGAACATTGGCTGTTTGCCAAGTTGGAGAAGTGCCAGTTCTACCGGGTGACCATCGATTTCCTGGGTCACCGCATTTCTCCAGAGGGCATCGCCATGGAGCCGAGTAAGGTTGAGTCTTTGCAGAGTTGGCAACCCCCACGTCGCGTGAAGGATGTTCAGCGACTTCTTGGGTTCGCCAACTATTACCGAACTTTCATCCCTGGGTTTGCTGCCTTGACAACCCCCCTCACCCGGCTCCTGCAGAAGAAGACTCAGTTCCAGTGGAACGCTCCAGAACAACAGGCTTTCCAGACTTTGAAGGAAGCCTTCATGAAGGAGCCCATCTTGAAGCATCCTGACCCGCAACGGCCGTTTGTTGTGGAGGCGGACGCCTCCGACATTGCCATTGGGGCAGTGTTACTCCAGGCAACGACGCCCAGTGGTACCCTCTTCCCTTGTGCGTACCATTCACGAAAACTGAACCCTTCGGAGCGCAATTATACAATCTGGGAGAAGGAGCTGCTGGCCATCAAAGTGGCGTTCGAGGCCTGGAGGCATCATCTGGAGGGAGCGCGGCATCAAATCGAGGTCCGGACGGACCATAAGAATTTGGAAAGCCTGCAGACCGCTCGGAATTTGAACCAACGCCAGATCCGGTGGTCTCTTTTCTTTGCGAGGTTTGACTTCCGGGTTCGGTACATACCTAGCGGGCACAATCAAAGAGCAGATGCTCTGTCCAGGAAGCCCGAATATTCCCGAGTGGAAGACAAGCTTCTGCCCAGGACAGTGATCCCCGTCGAGTCTTTTGCTGCGGTGCGGGAGCCGGTTGATATACGGGCTCGGATCCGGGAGGCACAGCAGCAGGAGGTGTGGGTGGCTCAGAGGAAGGAGGAGGTGGGCCAGATTCTCCTTGGACAGTCACAGATGGACTCTTGTATTATCGTGACCGGCTCTACGTTCCGGGAGGGCCACTCAGGGGACTCATCCTCAGCCAGTGTCACGATAACCCGGCGGCGGGGCATTTTGGCCTGTTCAAGACCCTGAACCTGGTCTCCCGTACCTTCTGGTGGCCCCGAGTCCGACACGACGTCCTGTCCTATGTTACCTCCTGCATCCCATGCAGGCAGGCCAAGTCAGCGACAGGGGCCCCGCCTGGATTACTGCAGCCTTTGCCGACACCCAAAAGACCCTGGGGGGCTGTGTCCATGGACTTTCTGACGGATTTACCCCCATCCTCTGGTTTTACGACAGTGTATGTGGTGGTGGACATGCTGACCAAGATGGCGCACTTCATCCCCTGTCGCGGCTTACCGTCAGCCTGCGCCACTAGTCGTATGTTCATTCAGCAGGTGTTTCGGCTGCACGGCCTCCCTGATAGAGTCGTCTCTGATAGGGGGGCCCAGTTTACAGCCCGCTTCTGGCAGGAGTTGATGCATGTGTTGGATATCAAGATTTGCCTCTCATCCGCGCATCATCCTCAAACTGACGGGGGAACCGAGAAGGTCATCGGTATCCTGGAACAATATCTGCGCTGCTACGTCAATCTGCAGCAAAACAATTGGGTGGACTATCTGGCCATAGCTGAGTTTGCATTTAACAATTCACAGCACACCTCCACACAGATGACACCATTCTTGGCCAATGTGGGATATCACCCCCGGTTTTTCCCCCTTTCTCCCGTGGACTCACCGGAGCCAGCAGCGAACGACTTCATGGCAGAGTTACAGGCGATCCATCAATTGGTGCGATGTCAGTTAGAGAAGGCCACGTCCGATTACAAAAGGTTTACTGATCGATCAAGACGGGATACGCCTCCACTATCGGTGGGAGATCGGGTCTGGTTGTCCACCAGGAACCTACCGTCAACACGGCCAGTGAGAAAGTTAGATCACTGATATTTAGGACCGTTCCCAGTCGAGGCTGTCATCAATCCGGTCGCCTATCGCTTAACTCTGCCACGTTCCCTGCACGTGCATCCAGTCTTTCATCGGTCTCTGTTGGTCCCCGAGCAACCGGCCTGTCCACTCCGCCGAGTGGAACCTCCCCCATCAGGACCTCGTGATGGAGGCAGCACCCCCGAGTACGAGGTCACCAGCATCAGGGATTCCCATTGGCTGAAAGGTCGTTTCCAGTACCTGATTGAATGGAAAGGTTACGGACCAGAGGACTTCACCTGGGAAGACGCGACCGCCATTCATGCCCCTGCGTTGGTGACCGCTTTTCATGAACAATTTCCATCCCGACCGCATCCCGATCGGCAGACCCGGGGGAAGGGCCCTGCGGTGCGGTATAGTGTTGTGATTCAGGGTCAGCCTGTGGGTTCAGCAGTTGGGTCGGACGACTCAGAGGAGGAGGAGGGGAGTGTTGAAGACCTTGCTGAGGGGGTTGAAGATCTTGCTGATGAGAGCCCTCAGCAAGGCCCCTCCCACTTGGTCACCACGGAGACCCAGCTGTGTGAGCCTGACAGCGTGGATGAAAATGACCCACAGCTGGCCCTGTTCAAGGACGCTCGACGCAGGAGGCAGTCAATTAGGAGTAAACAGAGGAAGGCAATGGGGCTCCTCGGAAGGAGGCAGAGAGAAGCCACGCCCTGAACTCTATATAAGGGGAATGTGTGGGAGGGCTGGTTTGCTGAAGGCAACCGCTTGGATAGTTCCTGTTTCTTAGCTCATGTTTTATGGTTGGTGTCTTGTCTTGCTCTGTTTTATGTGAATAAATTTGGCAGTCTTTATTCCAGCCTCTTGCCGTTTGTAAAGGGGTTGTCCCTGCTTTTGATGCAGGGCCGGTAGCAGGCTGGTACAGAACAGAAATTTTAAGGAAATAATATTGTAGCAAACATCAGATGTGCTAGTCTTATAATATCCTCTCTAAAATAAATTTGCTCTCTATTACCCTGAATCATTTTCAGAAGTTCAAGAATATAGAACAGACTAGACTAGACTAGACTAGACTAGTCAGAGTTGGAAGGGACCTTGTAGGTCAGCTAGTCCAACCCTCTGCCCAGGCAGGAAACTCTACACCATTTCTGACAGATGGCTGTCCAGTGTCTTCTTGAAAGCCTCCAGTGATGAAGCTCCCTCAACTTCTGAAGGCAATCTGTCCCAGGCAGTCTTGGCAGCAGTGTGGGTACCTGCACCCACACCCACACAAGTGGGATGCTAGCACCTGCAAATGGGCCTCTAGTGACCACTCGCATGTGCAAACAGGCCACTAATGATTATGTGATGCTGGAGGTGGCGCTAGCACTCCTGCACATGTGCAAATGGGGCCGCTAGCACAAGTGGAGGTGCATGCACACATGCGTGCAGTCACCAGCCATTCCCATGGCCCACTGGCCAACAGACCTTGGCCCACTGCCGGGCCACAGCCCATAAGTTGGAGACCCCTGCTTTAAAGAGTCATTGAAACCAGGGGCACCTGAGTAGTGCAAATGTGTGTGGAGCCTTTTGAACTGTGGGATGTTTCTTGCCCAGAGTCCCTTCACTGTTGAAGAGGAGTGCAGGCTCTTGGGGATGAATCTAAAAATGAAGCACAAATGGTTCCTGTAGCCTGCAATATTTTGGAAATCTATTCATACTCTCTCACCATTTGAAGGGTGTTCATCCCAAAGTGCATTGTTAATTGTCTGTGGAGGTTCTCAGTCCAAACACAAGAAAGTCCAGTTGCCTCCTAAAATAAAGGACCATTGGAACAATCATACCTAGATGACTCAGAACCTCCATAGACATTTGACATTTAATGTACTGTATTTGCAATGTCCCATAAAATAAACAAAAGTTAAGCAAGCAGTTTTGTAGCAAACATTCTAACTCCGATCTTCTAGCCTTTTTATATAATATAAATGAAGTAACTTTATTCTATATTACCTTGAATCATTTTGAGAAGGGCTGAATATTTTCAAGCTTTTCATTTAGTTAATGTACAACAAACTGGCCTTTTCTCCTATTAACTTGTAGGGGGGAAAAAAAGGTCCTAAGCCTTGTCTTAGGATATGGAATTTTAATTGCAAAATGCACATGAAAGTTACGTTCACTGAAATATATTAGTCAATGCCCTGAGGAGCTATTTTATCCCAACAGTTATGTAAATTGACATACAATTTCCCCTTTAAAGAGCCCCATGGTTTCCTTCTTCAACCAACAACCCCCAACATAAACCTTGTGCTATTTCCTGAAATCTCTCCTGTCACTTCTCTCCATTCATTACCGAGCAAAAATGTGGTTAAACCTTGTCTCTTTACTAGTAGTCCTCAAAGGTAATTATTTCTCCTATGTCAAGTTTATTTCCATGTTCTGCTCTTGTATGCAGGAGATCTCATTTTTTTTAAAAAAAAATCTTTTTAGGAGTCCAGTCTCAAGTTCAGTTGGTGGAGTCTGGAGGGGATGTGAGAAGGCCTGGAGGGTCCCTCCGTCTCTCCTGCCAAGCCTCTGGATTCACCTTCAGCAGCTTTGGAATGCACTGGGTGAGACAGGCACCAGAGAAAGGACTCGAATGGGTGGCATACATAAGCTCTGGTTCCTCTATTATTGACTACTTAGACAAAGTGAAGGGACGCTTCACTATCTCCAGGGACAATGCCAAAAGCCAGCTGTATCTGCAGATGAACAGCCTCAAAGCTGAAGACACGGCAGTCTATTACTGTGCGAGACACACAGTGAGAGGAAGTGAATCTGAAGCCAAACAAGAACCTTCCTTTCTTCACTCATTAACTTTATTAAGTCTCATGTCCTAGATTAGTCAATGAGGATTGTTCTCTGTCTACTGAGAGCTTCAGACAGGACTGTTTTCTTCTATGTATCAGAGAGATTGCTGTAAGAAAATGAAAAAAAAAATCCACGTTTATCAGTCTGTTTAAAAGCCAGTGCAATCCTAGGCTGCATTAACAGAGGAATTAAGATTAAGATTAATGTCAAAATTAATGAAGTCGTTCCACTGATTAATTGCTCTCACTGTCAGGAAATTTCTCCTTAGTTTTATATAATTGCTGGATTTGAAAACATATTATGCAACATATTATCATATTTGGCAAACAATGCAAAAATGCTTAAAAATGCATACAAAGATAAGTACCAATTCATAATAAAGTTTGCCTCAATGGATAACAAAAGAATTTAACTTCTCGAGAGATTATCATCCTTACTTGGAAGCCGTGTCTCACTTTAGAACAGAAAACAGAATATATTGAAGATTACCTGAAATTTAATGTATTTGGGGTTTTCCGTAAAACATAGAAATTTTATGGAAATAATATTGCAGCAAACATCAGATGTGCTAGCCTTATAATATCCTCCCTAAAAATAAATTTGCTCTCTATTACCCTGAATCATTTTCAGAAGTGCAAGAATATAGAACAGACTAGACTAGACTAGACTAGACTAGACTAGACTAGACTAGACTAGACTAGACTAGACTAGACTAGACTAGAATAGAATAGAATAGAATAGAATAGAATAGAATAGAATAGAATAGAATAACAGAGTTGGAAGGGACCTTGTAGGTCAGGTAGTCCAACCTTCTGCCCAGGCAGGAAACTTTACACCATTTGTGACAGATGGATGTCCAGTGTCTTCTTGAAAGCCTCCAGTGATGAAGCTCCCTCAACTTCTGAAGGCAATCTGTCCCAGGCAGTCTTGGCAGCAGTGTGGGTACCTGCACCCCCCCCCCCACACACAAGTGGGATGCTAGCACCTGCAAATGGGCCTCTAGTGACCACTCGCATGTGCAAACAGGCCACTAATGATTATGTGATGCTGGAGGTGGTGCTAGCACTCCTGCACATGTGCAAATGGGGCCGCTAGCACAAGTGGAGGTGCATGCACACATGCGTGCAGTCACCAGCCATTCCCATGGCCCACTGGCCAACAGACCTTGGCCCACTGCCGGGCCACAGCCCACAAGTTGGAGACCCCTGCTTTAAAGAGTCATTGAAACCAGGGGCACCTGAGTAGTGCAAATGTGTGTGGAGCCTTTTGAACTGTGGGATGTTTCTTGCCCAGAGTCCCTTCACTGTTGAAGAGGAGTGCAGGCTCTTGGGGATGAATCTAAAAATGAAGCACAAATGGTTCCTATAGCCTGCAATATTTTGGAAATCTATTCATACTCTCTCACCATTTGAAGGGTGTTCATCCCAAAGTGCATTGTTAATTTTCTGTGGAGGTTCTCAGTCCAAACACAAGAAAGAGCCTTGGTGGAGCAGTGGGCTAACGCCTCCTTAAGTAACACCAGCTGCCTGCAATTAGTGCAGGTTCGCATCCCACCAGGCTCAAGGTTGACTCAGCCTTCCATCCTTCCAAGGTAGGTAAAATGAGGACCCAGATTGTTGGGGGCAATAAGCTGACTTTGTAATAATGCCGCTTGGGGGGGCGGGCGAAAGCCCTAATAAGTAGGCATATACATAGAATGAAGGCTATTGCTAAGCACATTGGTTTGTGCTTAAATTGTAAGCCGCCCTGAGTCTTCGGAGAAGGGCGGGATATAAATGGGATTAAAATAAAAAATAAAATAAATAAAATAAAGTCCAGTTGCCTCCTAAAAAAAAAGGACCATTTGAACAACCATACCTAGATGACTCAGAACCTCCATAGACATTTGGCATTTAATGTATTTGCAATGTCCAATAAAATAAACAAAAGTTAAGCAAGCAGTTTTGTAGCAAACATTCTAACTCTGATCTTCTAGCCTTTTTATATAATCTATATGAAGTAACTTTATTCTATATTACCTTGAATCATTTTGAGAAGGGCTGAATATTTTCAAGCTTTTCATTTAGTTAATGTACAACAAACTGGCCTTTTCTCCTATTAACTTGTAGGGGGGGAAAAAAGGTCCTAAGCCTTGTCTTAGGATTTGGAATGTTAATTGCAAAATGCACATGAAAGTTACGTTCACTGAAATATATTAGTCAATGCCCTGAGGAGCTATTTTATCCCAACAGTTATGTAAATTGACATACAATTTCCCCTTTAAAGAGCCCCATGGTTTCCTTCTTCAACCAACAACCCCCAACATAAACCTTGTGCTATTTCCTGAAATCTCTCCTGTCACTTCCCTCCATTCATTACCCAGCAAAAATGTGGTTAAACCTTGTCTCTTTACTAGTAGTCCTCAAAGGTAATTATTTCTCCTATGTCAAGTTTATTTCCATGTTCTGCTCTTGTATGCAGGAGATCTCATTTTTTTTTTTAAAAAAAAATCTTTTTAGGAGTCCAGTCTCAAGTTCAGTTGGTGGAGTCTGGAGGGGATGTGAGAAGGCCTGGAGGGTCCCTCCGTCTCTCCTGCCAAGCCTCTGGATTCACCTTCAGCAACTATTGGATGCACTGGGTGAGACAGGCTCCAGAGAAAGGACTCGAATGGGTGGCATACATAAACACCGGTTCCTCTACTATTTACTACTCAGACAAAGTGAAGGGACGCTTCACCATCTCCAGGGACAATGCCAAAAGCCAGCTGTATCTGCAGATGAACAGCCTCAAAGCTGAAGACACGGCAGTCTATTACTGTGTGAGAGACACAGTGAGAGGAAGTGAATCTGAAGCCAAACAAGAACCTTCCTTTCTTCGGAGGAGTTCTTCAACTTGACTGGGTCCCAGATGCTGTATTAGTCAATGAGGATTGATTTTTGTTATTTCCGTCATAGTTCACTGAGTCTCAAGAAAATTTGCTATCTCAGGAGAGTACAATGCTCAGACTCTTGCCAATTAAGATTGATCACCTTTGAATGAGAACCTCAGGACTTTTTTGTTCTAAGTATCTGGAAGAAAATGTAAGGTAATGAAAATGGCTTGAAAATTCCGGTTCCATCTTCCCTATTTACAAGGTGATTTATGTTCAGGAAAAACCCAAAACAAAACATGAAATAGAATATTGTCCTTTAGCCTCATGGCAGTAGCCTGTAAATGAAACTTCAGGATAAACCTTCTCAACATCCAAACTGCCATTCACCTGTTGAGGAATCATCTGGACCAAAAGAATCTCCTTGGAGAATGAGGAACATGCTTCACCTCCTCATTTTTTGACACTAGGGGGCAATGTTGCTACATGAAATCCATGCACCTGGTGGGGGGTGGGGAAGAGAATAAAACAAATGTCATTAGACATTGTCTCATTGTGGATGCCTGATTTTTTTTTCCTTTTTGTTTTAATTCAGTGAAAAGTTCTCCATAACTTTTGTTTGTTTGTTTGTTATTTCCTTAATAATTTCCTGAAAATATTTCAAGAAAATTTTCCATGTCAGGAAAGTGCAATGCTCTCCAGGAAGCTGCGAAGTGTTATAAAATAATGTAGCATTGTTTGTTAGCGTAGCAGAAAACTGTCTAGGCGTTTCAAACCTTTGCTAGAAATTGTAATAATTCAATGAAAAGTTTTGAAGAAAAATTTATATTGCAAGAGACTTTAATATGAAACTGAGAAATTTTATTAAAATATGGAGTTTTGGTTTTCAAAACCAGACAAAGTTATCTAGGTATTTCATATATATAATTGATTAAAAAACAAAACTAACAACCTGGTGCTTAGTAAACAGCATGTGGTCTGGGTTCACATTTCACAACAATCAATAATAGTCAATTTCTATCATATCGTACTCTAGATAACATCTTTCCTTGATTTTCTCTTCTTCCCATATTGTTCTCTTTTGCAGACATTAGGTTAACACAGTTCTTAATTCGTAACAAAGAGGTTAAGTATAAATATTTTTTTCTAACATTTATCCAATTAATAATAGCACCAATATAGAACTTCTTTTCTAGTTAGTCCTCTTGGTTGCATTATATGTCCTGTTTTCAACATTCTCATTTAGACTTTTTCCTCACAAAACTGAAATCATCTGTTAAATTTATCTGTTAAGATTTTCTCAAAATTAATTTACGGTTAAATATCTAAGCTGTTTCCCTCACAATAATTCTCCCAACAATTACATTTCTCATATCAATCAATCAATCAATCAATCAATCAATCAATCAAGTGCAATACTACTCAGAATAAGAAAGAAGAAAAAGAAAAAGAGAAAGAAAAACATATCTCTCTCAAACTAAAATTCATTTATATCTGCCATTTTTTTTTCATTTTTAACCCTATTCCATTTGATATTTACTAATTAAGTAATCCATGTTATATTTTAACCATATTCAAACAAATACTTAATCTTTAAAAATTGCATCTGATAAGACAGTTACATTTCTCATATCATTAAAAAAATGTTTTTAACTCTATTCCATTCAATAGTCACTGGTTGAGCAGACTGTATTATATTTTAACCATATTCAAACAAATGCTGAATCTTTAAAAATTGCTTCTGATAGGTCCAATCTTCTAGTCCCTTGGATCTGATTTTAGTCTTTTTCTTTGGCCAAATGGCTTTTCTCATCCATCTATTTCACTTAGTTAAAAAGTCTTGCCATTTTCTTGTGGATGTTGTTAAGGATGAGAGAGACAAATCAGGTAAGATGTTGATTTCTTTTTTTATTTTTTTATTTTTTTATTTTTATTTATTTATTTATTTATTTATTTATTTATTTATTTATTTATTTATTTATTTATTTATTTATTTATTTATTTGCCTCTCAAGTCTTAGATATTTTTAGTATCTCTGTAATCCATTTTGTCAGGCTTTTCTTCTTATCTTCAGCTTTGTTTTGTGATTCTGAGGTGTGGACTATCTCTTTCAGTTCCGGTGCTTCAGTCACGTCTTGTGTGTTTCCCTCCATCTGTGTTAAATCACAATCCCTCCCATTGGCAGATTCTTTCATTTTCTGAAAATTCTTACGTTGTGAGGTTAACGTAAAGATAAGTCCATTTATGTCATCAACATTGTTTTTAATTTCATTGTGGTTTAGAACCATTGTTGTTTGGATTAGTCGCAACATAGCGAGCGGAAAGTATTTTGTTTTTCTTGACAAGTTCTTTTTGCAAGCTCTTGAGATTCCATGATAGCTAAAATTCATTTTTTTTCTTTCTTTCTCTGAAAACAGCTTTAAAGTCACAGTCAATAAGTGTTTATCATCCAGGAATGTCAGTTATGTGCTTTGCTTTGTTTTTCAATTATAGTTTTTGCTTATTGTGCCTGGCCCAGAATGTTTTGTTTAGTTCTTTTTAAAGATTATAGACATAGGTTATCTCATTCTAGGCATTATCTAGGTATTTCAAATATTTTCTGGAAATGGAAACCACATGAAAGGATTATATTATTATATTCAGTGAACATATAAAACAGTTGAAACATTATAGATACTAATATATACACCAAACGAGAAGATTTCAAAGTTTCTCTCAATGGAACTCAAAATAACTTAACTTCCTGAGAAAGTATAATCCTTACTAGGAAGCCATGCTTGGGTTTATACCAGATAACCTAAAGCAGCCAAAGTATTTTGGATAATACAAAGATAATTATTTTTCACTCTGTTTCAATTGAGAAACTGTATTTGGCCACATTATGAATTAAGTTTCTGAGTTGAGTATGGCTAGTCTAGCATTCATACTGTTCCTCTGAGCTTAACTGCCATTTAATGTATTTGGGATGTTCCATAAAATAAACAAAGGTTAAGGAAGCAATTTTGTAGCAAACATTCTAAGCCTTACTTTCCAGCTTTCTATATGGTGTGTAATAAGTAAGTTTATTTTTCTAATACCTTGAATCATTTGAGAAGGGCTGAAATGTTTCAGGTTTTTCTTTTACTTCATGTACAACAAATTTGCCCTTTTTCCTATTAACTAATAGCAGTGGTGGGATTCAGCCGATTCGCACCACTTAGGCAGAAAGGGTAGCTAATTTTTTATTGCCCATGCCCAAAATGGACTTTCAGAAATGGCTTCCAGACAGAGAACCAGTTATTCACATATTTGAATCCCACCACTGATTAATAGGGAAGCAAATGGGTCCAAACCCTTTTCTGAGGTTTAGAAAGTTAATTGAAAAATATACATGCAACTTATATTCACAGATATATATTAGTCAATGTCTGGAGGTGTTCTTATATCCCAACATATATGGAAATTGAGACACAATTCCTTTAAAGGAATCTCATAGTTTTCCTTTTCAGACAACTCCCATGATCATAAAACTTGTACTATTTCCTGAATCCTACCGTGACAATTCCCTCCATTCGTCAGAGTGAGCCAAAATGTGGCTAAATCTTGTGTCCTTGCTGGTGATCCTCAAAGGTAATTATTTCTGCTATATAGAGTTTATTTCCATGTTCTGCTCCTGTATGAAGGAGATCGCATTCTTCTTAGGTGTCCAATCTCAAGTACAGCTGGTGGAGACTGGAGGGGATGTGAGGAGATCCAGAGAATCCCTCCATCTCACCTGCCAATTCGGTTTCAAATAAGAGGGTGTATTTGGTCACAATATGACTTAAGTTTGATTTTGTGATTTGACTGGCCCAACTATTCTAGTGACACAATGTTCCTTGAAGTTTAGCTGCCATTTATTTTCCATAAAACAAATAAAGTTTAAGGAGGCTATCTTGTAGTAAAGATTCTAAATCTGATGTACCAGCCTTTTTAGCAGCAAAATAGTCAATTAGTTTCATCTCTATTATCTTGAATCATTTAGAGATGGGCTGATATTTTCCAGTCTTTCCTGTTAGTTAATGTGCAGCAAACTGGCCGTTTTTCCTATTAACTCACACAAAAAAACCAACAAAAAAGGTCTGAACCCTTTTCTTAGGACTGGAATGTTAATTACAAAATGCACATGGAAGTGATGTTTACAGAGGTGTGCTTGTCAATGGGCTGAGGGGCTCTTTTATCCCAACAGATATGTAAATCGAGGCACAATTTCCCCTTTAAAGGGGCCCCAGAATCGTAAACCTTGTGATATTTCCTGAATCCTCTCCTGTCCCTTTTCCATTCATTACAGCAATCAAAAATGTTACTAAACCTTGTGTCCTTACTAGTAGTCCTCAAAGGTAATGATTTCCACTATATATTTTATTTCCAAATTCTGCTCTTTTATGCCTGAGATCTCTTTTTTTAAAAAAACAAAAACAAAAAACAAAACAACCTTTGTTTTTAGGAGTCCAGTCTCAAGTCCAGTTGGTGGAGTCTGGAGGGGATGTGCGAAGACCTGGAGGGTCCCTCCGTCTCTCCTGCCAAGCCTCTGGATTCACTTTCAGCAACTATTTAATGAACTGGGTGAGACAGGCTACAGGAAAAGGACTGGAATGGGTTGCCCGAATAGATGTAACTAGGACTTACTACTCAGACAAAGTGAAGGGACGCTTCACCATCTCCAGGGACAATGCCAAAAGCCAGCTGTATCTGCAAATGAACAGCCTCAAAGCTGAAGACACGGCCGTCTATTACTGTGTGAGAGACACAGTGAGAGGAAGTGAATCTGAAGCCAGACAAGAACCTTCCTTTCTTCAGAACAGTCCCAGACCCTGGGTTATTCAGTAAAGATGGACTGATTTATAATGTGAACTTCAGGATGTTTTGTTCTGGGTTTCAAAAAGTGTGCTGTAAGAAAACAACAACAACAACAATAGAAACCCAAGTACCCCGTCCCTATTTACAAGGTGATTTGGCTTCACTGGAATGGAATGTAGTCTTTTAGTATCATGGTGGAAGGATGGAAATGAAACTTGAGGATAATCCTAAATATTCAAACTGCCAAACGCACATTGGGGAAATATGCTCTCTGAATGAAACTCCTTGGAAAATAAGGTTGATGTGTCCTCTCCTCAGTTTTGATTCTGGAGGCAATGTTGTCTCAAAATCCAACTGTCTACGCATCTGGAAGAGGTATTTTTGGGAATAAAATATGTATAATTGCATATTTTCTTATTTTGGAAGTGTCTAGACCACCCCACTGCTCAAGCAGGAGACCTTACCATTCCAGACAAATGGTTGTCCAGATTCTTCTTAAAAAGGAGATGGGGTGGGGGGAGGATGAGGAGGATATCAGAGTTGGAAAGGGCCTTGGAAACGTTCTAGTCCAACCCCCTGTTCAAGGAGGAGACCCTATTCCATTTCACACAAAGGGTTGTCCAATCTCTTCTTAAAAACCTCATGTTGGAACATCCACAACCTCTGGAGGCAAGTTGTTCCATTGATTAATTGTTCTCACTGTCAGGAAATTTCTCCTTACACCAGGGGTGTCAAACTCAATTTCATTGAGCGCCGCATCAGCATTGCGGTTGCCCTTAGGGGGCCGGGTGGGCATGGCCTACGGGGTGGGCATGGCTAGAGTGCATATGGCCTACTGGGTGGGCATTGCCAGCTTTACATTGTTCGCATCAAGGGTGCCTAGGGGGGCCTGGGCAGGAGTGGGACAGATCTGAGGGTCTCTGGCAGAAGGAGGGTCTCTAGGCCAGGGCCAAGGCAGTGGGGGCCGTTCCCTCACTGTTTCCAGGATGGCTTCGTGGGCCACATGAAACCACTTTGCGGGCCAGATCGGGCCCCCTGGCCTTGTGTTTGACATGTCTGCCTTACACTCACCAAAAAGCTGAGAATTTTAATAAAATAATGTATCATTGGTTGTTTGGCACCAGAAAAAGAAATGTCTGCATATTTTAAATCTTTGCTGGAAATGAAAACATACAGAGAGATGTTATCATATTTGGCTGAAATGCAAAAATGCCAAAACATTGTATGCTAACATATAAATCAATTCAGAAAATTATAAAGTTTTAAAGATCTGAAAAGAACTTAACTTCTCAAGAGACTACAATCCTTCCTGGATAGCCATAGCTGAATTTAGAACAGATAAAAGACTAAAATGTGAATCTTTCGGATTATTTATTTCTTTAAATTATTTGGTGCCCACCTCTTATTGAAATTGCTCAGATAATACAAAGAGAATCATTTATCATTATTTTTGAACTCAGAGAGAGAGTGTATTTTTTTTCCCCATGAAATGACTTGAGTTTGACCTTGTGAGTTGGGTGAACCCAGTCACTTTGGCTCACAAGATGTTCTTAGAAGCTTAGCTACCAGTTCATGTGTTTGCGGTTCTACATAAAATAAAGAAAGGCTAAGGATGCAGTTTTCTAGCAAACATCAGATGTGCTAGCTTTTTTATACGGTTTCTAATAAATAACTTTATTCCCTATTCCCTTGCATCACTTTGAGAAGTATTGAAATTTTGCAAGCTTTTGTTTTACTGAATGCACAGTAAACTCATAGGAAAAACAATGGGTCCCAACTGTTTTTATAGTTGGACACAAACTATAAAAACTATACACAAATTAAATGTGTATAGTTTATACACAAATGGAAGTTCACTGAAATGTATTAGCAAACTGTCCCTTTCTCCTAACTCACAGGGGAAAAAATGGGTCTGAACCATTTTCTTAGGATTGGAATGTTAATTACAAAATGCACATGGAAGTGATGTTTACAGAAGTATGCTTGTCAATGCGCTGAGGGGCTCTTTTATCCCAACGGATATGTAAATCGAGGCACAGTTTCCCCTTTAAAGGAGCCCCATGGTTTCCCTCTTCAGACAACGCCCAGAATCATAAACCTTGTGATATTTCCTGAATCTTCTCCTGTCAATTTCCTCCATTCGTTAGAGTGAGCAAAAATGTGGCTAAACCTTGTCTCCTTCCTAGTAGTCCTCAAAGGTAATTATTTCCCCTATGTAAAATTTATTTCCATGTTCTGCTCTTGCATGCAGGAGATCTCATTAAAAAAAAATTATTTTTAGGAGTCCAGTCTCAAGTCCAGCTGGTGGAGTCTGGAGGGGATTTGAGAAGACCTGGAGGGTCCCTCCGTCTCTCCTGCCAAGCTTCTGGATTCACTTTCAGCAGCTTTGGAATGCACTGGGTCAGACAGGCTCCAGAGAAAGGACTGGAATGGGTGGCATCCATAAACACCGGTTCCGGTACTTACTACTCAGACAAAGTGAAGGGACGCTTCACCATCTCCAGGGACAATGCCAAAAGCCAGCTGTATCTGCAAATGAGCAGCCTCAAAGCTGAAGACACGGCAGTCTATTACTGTGCGAGAGACACAGTGAGTGGGAGTGAATCATAAGGAAAGCAAAAACCTTCCTTTCTTCAGAGCAGTTCTTCAACTGGGTGAGACAGTCTCCAGGGAAAGGACTGGACTGGCTTTCAGGCATCTATGATGATTCCAGTGGAAAGTTCTACTCAGACAAAGTGAAGGGGCGCTTCACCGTCTCCAGGGACAATGCCAAAAGCCAGCTGTATCTGCAGATGAACAGCCTCAAAGCTGAAGACACGGCCATCTATTACTGTATGAAAAACACTGTGAAGCCAAAGAAGAAACTTCCTTTCTCCAAAGCAACTCTTCAACTTGACTGAGCCCCAGACCTTGAATTACTCAATGAGGATTGATCAATGTCTACTGAGAACTTCAGGATGTTTTCTTGGAGGTATCAGAGAGTTTGCTGATGAAAATGGCTTGAAAATTCCATTTTCACCTTCCCTGTTTACAAGGTGATTAATGTTCTGGAAAAAAAACAACAACATGGAAATCAAACATCAGGGTGAACCTTCTAAATATCCAAACTGCCATTCTCATATTGAAGAAACACCTGCACAAAAAACAAACAAACAAACAAACACTAGTGGGCAATGTTGTAACATAAAATCCCATTGTGGATACATGTGGTCAGGAAATAAAACAAATAAAACAAATGTCATTAGATATTGTCTCATTGTGGTGACTCTAGGGGCCGGTGCTCATCTCCGTTTCAAAGCCGAAGAGCCAGCGCTTGTCCGAGGATGTCTCTGTGGTCATGTGGCCGGCATGACTAGATGCCAAAGGCGCACGGAACGCTGTTACCTTCCCACCGGAGTGGTCCCTATTTTTCTACTTGCATTTTTACGTGCTTTCGAACTGCTAGGTTGGCAGAAGCTGGGACGAGTAACAGGCGCTCACTCTGTTACGCGGCACTCAGGATTCGACCCGCCAAACTGCCGACGATCTGATCGACAAGTTCAGCGTCCTAACCCACTGAGCCACCGCATCTCTTTATATATATATAAACACACTTACACGCACACACATATATGTATATACACACACAAATCTTTTCCATTCATTCACTAAAAAGTTCTCAAGAAAATTTCACATATATATAAAACGGTGGATTGTTGGTTTTGGTCACCAGAGAAACTGTCTAGTTATTTCAAATCTTTGTTGGAAATAAAAACAAAATGAAATGGATTATATTATCATATTCAGTGAACATGTAAAACAGTTTTGGAGGCCACAGATTTTTTTATTATTATTTCCTTAATAATTCATTGAAACATTTTTAAGAAAATTGTAGGATTAGTCAATGTGAAACTGAGAAATTTCATTAAAAGATAGATTTTGTCTTTAAATCACCAGAAAAAAACTTATCTAGTTATTTCAAATCTTTGCCCGAAAATAGAAACAAAGTGAAAGGATCATACTATCATATTCAATGAACATGTAAAACAGTTATAACATTATAGATACTAATACATACACCAGTCCAGAAGATTTTAAAGTTTCTCTCAATGGATTTGAAAAGAATTTAATTTCTCAAGACACCAAAATCCTTATTGGAAAGCCCTGTCTGGTTTCATGACAGATAACCTAGAGCAAAGAAAATATATACATTTTGGATAATACAAAGATAATTATTTATCATTCTTTTTTTTCTAATAAGAGGGTGTATTTGGTCACAATATTATTTAAGTTCAACTTTGTGAATTGAGCGAACTGGTCTAGTTGAAAAAGTATTCCTTGCAGTTCACCTGTCATTTAATGTATTTGGGATAAATAAACAAATAACAGAGTTCATTTTTTGTATTTTTCAGGCTTTTCTTTTATTTAATGCACAGTAAATTTGCCCTTTCACCTATTATCTCACAGAAAAATAAATGGGTCACAATGCTTTTCTTCAGGGTGCATTGTTAATGACAAAAAGCACACGCAAGTGATGTTCACAGAAGTGTGTTTGTCAAAACACCGAGGGGCTCTTTTATCCCAACAGATATTTAAATCAAGACACAATTTCCCCTTTTAAAAGGAGCCCCATAGTTATCCTTTTCGGACAACCCCCACCAACATAAACCTTGTGCTATTTTCAGAATCCTCTCTTGTCAATTCCCTCTGCTCATTAGAGTGAGCAAAATGTGGCGAAACATTGTCTTCATACTACTAGTCCTCAAAGGTAATTATTTCCCCCATACAGTGTTTATTTCCATGTTCTGCTCCTCTGTGCAGGTGATCTCATTTAAAAACAAAAACCTTTGTTTTTAGGAGTCCAGTCTCAAGGACAGTTGGTGGAATCTGGAGGGGATGTGAGAAGACCTGGAGAGTCACTCCATCTCACCTGCCAAGGTTCTGGATATAACTTTGGTGGCTACAGCATGGACTGGGTGAGGCAGGCTCCTGGGAAAGAACTGGAATGAGTTGCAGGCATCTATCATGATTCCAGTGGAAAGTTCTACTCAGACAAAGTGAAGGGACGCTTCACCATCTCCAGGGACAATGCCAAAAGCCAGCTGTATCTCCAAATGAGCAGCCTCAAAGCTGAAGACACGGCAGTCTATTACTGTACGAGACACACACTGAGAGGCAGTGAATCTGAAGCTAGACAAAAACCTTCCTTTCTTCGGAGCAGCTCTTCAACTTGACTGGATTAGTCATTGAGGATTGATCTCTGTCTACTCTAGAGAGAGCTTCAGGATGTTTTATTCTGGATATCAGAGAGTTTGCTGTAAGAAAATATAGGGTGATGAAAATGGCTTAAATATTCCCGTTTCATCTTCCCTGTTTACAAGGTGATCCATCTTGAGAAATAAACATAGAATGGAATATTGTCCTTTAATATCACAGCAGGAGTCTGGAAATGAATTTTCAGGATGAACCTTCTAACTATTCAAACGGCCATTCACATACAGAGGAAACATCTCCACTAAAACAATATCCTTGGAGAATTAGGAACATGTTTCCCGTCCTCATTTTTGACACTGGGGGGCAATGTTGCTACATGAAATCCCATTGTGTGTGCAGGGGTGAGGTAGGGAGTAAAAGAATTGTAATTAGATATTCTGGAGGCCAGATACGTTTTTATTTTATTTCTCTAATAATTCTCTGAAAATATCTCAAGAAAATTTCACATCTCAGGATGGTACAGTGTGCACTGGGAAGCTGAGTTGCTGTTGTTGTTAGTTGCGAAGCCGTGTGTCAAGTAATTTATTGTTGGTTTTGTCACCCGACATTTCAAACCTTTGTTGACAATGAAAACAAACTGAAGGGATTATATTATCATATTCACTGAACATTTAAACAGTTAAAACATTATGGAGACAAATACATACACCAACCCAGAAGATTTTATAGTTTCTCTTAATGGATCTCAAAAGAATTTAATTTCTCAAGGCACCTAACTGGGAACCCCTCGCTGGCTTTATGACAGATAATCTAGAACAAACAAAATATTTTGAATAACAGAAAGAAAATTATTTATCATTCGGTTTCAAATTAGAGGGTGTATTTGGTCACAATATGACTTAAGTTTGATTTTGTGAGTTGACTGGCCCAACTATTCTAGTGACAGAATGTTCCTTGAAGTTTAGCTGCCATTTATTTTCCATAAAACAAACAAAGTTTAAGGAGGCTATCTTGTAGTAAAGATTCTAAATCTGATGTACTACCCTTTTTAGCAGCAAATTAGTCAATTAGTTTCATCTCTATTATCTTGAATCATTTTGAGATGGGCTGATATTTTCCAGTCTTTTCTGTTAGTTAATGTGCACCAAACTGGCCGTTTTTCCTATTAACTCACAGAAAACAAACCAACAAAAAAGGTCCCAACCCTTTTCTGAGGACTGGAATGTTAATTACAAAATGCACATGGAAGTTATGTTTACAGAGGTGTGCTTGTCAATGCGCTGAGGGGCTCTTTTATCCCCACAGATATGTAAATCGAGGCACAATTTCCCCTTTAAAGGGGCCCCATGGTTTCCCTCTTCAGACAACACACAGAATCATAAACCTTGTGATATTTCCTGAATCCTCGCCTGTCCCTTTTCCATTCATTACAACAATCAAAAATGTGGCTAAACCTTGTGTCCTTACTAGTAGTCCTCAAAGGTAATGATTTCCACTATATATTTTATTTCCAAATTCTGCTCTTTTATGCAGGAGATCTCTTTTTTTAAAAAAACAAAAAAACAAAACAACCTTTGTTTTTAGGAGTCCAGTCTCAAGTCCAGTTGGTGGAGTCTGGAGGGGATGTGCGAAGACCTGGAGGGTCCCTCCGTCTCTCCTGCCAAGCCTCTGGATTCACTTTCAGCAACTATTTAATGAACTGGGTGAGACAGGCTACAGGAAAAGGACTGGAATGGGTTGCCCAAATAGATGTAACTAGCACTTACTACTCAGACAAAGTGAAGGGACGCTTCACCATCTCCAGGGACAATGCCAAAAGCCAGCTGTATCTGCAAATGAACAGCCTCAAAGCTGAAGACACGGCCATCTATTACTGTGCGAGACACACACTGAGAGGAAGTGAATCTGAAGCCAGACAAGAACCTTCCTTTCTTCAGAGCAGTCCCAGACCCTGGGTTAGTCAGTAAAGATGGACTGATTTATAATGTGAACTTCAGGATGTTTTATTCTGGGTTTCAAAAAGTGTGCTGTAAGAAAACAACAACAACAACAATAGAAATCCAAGTACCCCATCCCTATTTACAAGGTGATTTGGCTTCACTGCAACAGAATGTAGTCTTTTAGTAACATGCTGGAAGGATGGAAATGAAACTTGAGGATAATCCTAAATATTCAAACTGCCAAACGCACATTGGGGAAATATGCTCTCTGAATGAAACTCCTTGGAAAATAAGGTTGATGTGTCCTCTCCTCAGTTTTGATTCTGGAGGCAATGTTGTCTCAAAATCCAACTGTCTACGCATCTGGAAGAGGTATTTTTGGGAATAAAATATGTATAATTGCATTTTTTCTTATTTTGGAAGTGTCTAGACCACCCCACTGCTCAAGCAGGAGACCTTACCATTCCAGACAAATGGTTGTCCAGACTCTTCTTAAAAAGGAGATGGGGAGAGGATGAGGAGGGTAAGAGAGTTGGAAGGGGCCTTGGCAACCTTCTAGTCCAACCCCCTGTTCAAGGAGGAGACCCTATTCCATTTCACACAAAGGGTTGTCCAATCACTTCTTAAAAACCTCATGTTGGAACATCCACATCCTCTGGAGGCAAGTTGTTCCATTGATTAATTGTTCTCACTGTCAGGAAATTTCTCCTTACACCAAGGGTGTCAAACTCAATTTCATTGAGCGCCGCATCAGCATTGCAGTTGCCCTTAGGGGACCGGGTGGGCATGGCCTACGGGGTGGGCATGGCTAAAGTGCGTATGGCCTACTGGGTGGGTGTGGCCAGCTCTACATCGTTCTCATGAAGGGTGCCTATGGGGGCCTGGGCAGGAGTGGGACAGATCTGAGGGTCTCTGGCAGAAGGAGGGTCTCTAGGCCAGGGCCAAGGCAGTGGGGGCTGTTCCCTCACTGTTTCCAGGAGGGCTTCGTGGGCCACATGAAACCACTTTGCGGGCCAGATCGGGCCCCCTGGCCTTGTGTTTGACATGTCTGCCTTACACTCACCAAAAAGCTGTGAATTTTAATAAAATAACGTATCATTGGTTGTTTGGCACCAGAAAAAGAAATGTCTGCATATTTTAAATCTTTGCTGGAAATGAAAACATACAGAGAGATGTTATCATATTTGGCTGAAATGCAAAAATGCCAAAAGATTGTATGCTAACATATAAATCAATTCAGATAATTATACAGTTTTAAAGATCTGAAAAGAACTTCTCAAGAGACTACAATTCTTCCTGGATAGCCATAGCTGAATTTAGAACAGATTAAAGAATAAAATTTGAATCTTTCGGATTATTTATTTGTTTAAATCGTTTGGTGCCCACCTCTTATTGAAATTGCTCAGATAATACAAAGAGAATCATTTATCATTATTTTTGAACTCAGAGAGAGAGTGTATTTTTTTCCCCCATGAAATGACTTGAGTTTGACCTTGTGAGTTGGGTGAACCCAGTCACTTTGGCTCACAAGATGTTCTTAGAAGCTTAGCTACCAGTTCATGGGTTTGCGGTTCTCCATAAAATAAAGAAAGGCTAAGGATGCAGTTTTCTAGCAAACATCAGATGTGCTAGCTTTTTTTTACGGTTTCTAATAAATAACTTCATTCCCTATTCCCTTGCATCACTTTGAGAAGTATTGAAATTTTGCAAGCTTTTGTTTTACTGAATGCACAGTAAACTCATAGGAAAAACAATGGGTCCCAACTGTTTTTATAGTTGGACACAAACTATAAAAACTATACACAAATTACATGTGTATAGTTTATACACAAATGGAAGTTCACTGAAATGTATTAGCAAACTGTCCCTTTCTCCTAACTCACAGGGGAAAAAATGGGTCTGAACCATTTTCTTAGGACTGGAATGTTAATTACAAAATGCACATGGAAGTGATGTTTACAGAAGTGTGCTTGTCAATGCGCTGAGGGGCTCTTTTATCCCAACGGATATGTAAATCGAGGCACAGTTTCCCCTTTAAAGGATCCCCATGGTTTCCCTCTTCAGACAACGCCCAGAATCATAAACCTTGTGATATTTCCTGAATCTTCTCCTGTCAATTCCCTCCATTCGTTAGAGTGAGCAAAAATGTGGCTAAACCTTGTCTCCTTCCTAGTAGTCCTCAAAGGTAATTATTTCCCCTATGTAAAATTTATTTCCATGTTCTGCTCTTGCATGCAGGAGATCTCATTAAAAAAAATTCTTTTTAGGAGTCCAGTCTCAAGTCCAGCTGGTGGAGTCTGGAGGGGATGTGAGAAGACCTGGAGGGTCCCTCCGTCTCTCCTGCCAAGCTTCTGGATTCACCTTCAGCAGCCATTGGATGCACTGGGTGAGACAGGCTCCAGAGAAAGGACTGGAATGCGTGGCATCCATAAACACCGGTTCCGGTACTTACTACTCAGACACAGTGAAGGGACGCTTCACCATCTCCAGGGACAATGCCAAAAGCCAGCTGTATCTGCAAATGAACAGCCTCAAAGCTGAAGACACGGCCGTCTATTACTGTGCGAGAGACACAGTGAGTGGAAGTGAATCTGAAGCAAAGCAAAAACCTTCCTTTCTTCAGAGCAGTTCTTCAACTGGGTGAGACAGTCTCCAGGGAAAGGACTGGACTGGGTTTCAGGCATCTATGATGATTCCAGTGGAAAGTTCTACTCAGACACAGTGAAGGGACGCTTCACCGTCTCCAGGGACAATGCCAAAAGCCAGCTGTATCTGCAGATGAACAGCCTCAAAGCTGAAGACACGGCCATCTATTACTGTATGAAAGACACTGTGAAGCCAAACAAGAACCTTCCTTTCTCCAAAGCAACTCTTCAACTTGACTGAGCCCCAGACCTTTGAATTATGTAAGATGATGAAAATGGCTTGAAAATTCCATTTTCACCTTCCCTGTTTACAAGGTGATTAATGTTCTGAAAAAAAACAAACATGGAATGGAATATTGTCCTTTAGTATCATGGCAGAAGCCTGGAAATCAAACATCAGGGTGAACCTTCTAAATATCCAAACTGCCATTCTCATATTGAAGAAACACCTGCACAAAAAACAAACAAACAAACAAACACTAGTGGGCAATGTTGTAACATAAAATCCCATTGTGGATACATGTGGTCAGGAAATAAAACAAATAAAACAAATGTCATTAGATATTGTCTCATTGTGGTGACTCTAGGGGCTGGTGCTCATCTCCGTTTCAAAGCCGAAGAGCCAGCGCTTGTCCGAGGATGTCTCCGTGGTCACATGGCCGGCATGACTAGACCGCCAAAGGCGCACGGAATGCTGTTACCTTCCCACCGGGAGTGGTCCCTATTTTTCTACTTGCATTTTTTACGTGCTTTCGAACTGCTAGGTTGGCAGAAGCTGGGATGAGTAACAGGCGCTCACTCTGTTACGCGGCACTCAGGATTCGACCCGCCAAACTGCCGACCATCTGATCGACAAGCTCAGCGTCCTAACCCACTGAGCCACCGCATCTCTTTATATATATATACACACACTTACACGCACACACATATATGTATATACACACACAAATCTTTTCCATTCATTCACTGAAAAGTTCTCAAGAAAATTTCACATATATATAAAACGGTGGATTGTTGGTTTTGGTCACCAGAGAAACTGTCTAGTTATTTCAAATCTTTGTTGGAAATAAAAACAAAATGAAATGGGTTATATTATCATATTCAGTGAACATGGAAAACAGTTTTGGAGGCCACGGATTTTTTTTATTATTATTTCCTTAATAATTCATTGAAACATTTTTAAGAAAATTGTAGGATTAGTCAATGTGAAATTGAGAAATTTCATTAAAAGATAGATTTTGTCTTTAAGTCACCAGAAAAAAACTTATCTAGATATTTCAAATCTTTGCCCGAAAATGGAAACAAAGTGAAAGGATCATACTATCATATTCAATAAACATATAAAACAGTTATAACATTGTAGATACTAATACCTACACCAGTCAGTTTCTCTCAATGGATTTGAAAAGAATTTAATTTCTCAAGACACCAAAATCCTTACTGGAAAGCCCTATCTGGTTTTATGACAGATAACCTAGAGCAGGGGTTGGCAAACTTGGCTCTTTTATGACTCGCGGACTTCAACTCCCAGAATTCCTGAGCCAGCTATGCTGGCTCAGGAATTCTGGGAGTTGAAGTCCGCGAGTCATAAAAGAGCCAAGGTTGCCTACCCCTGACCTAGAGCAAAGAAAATACATACATTTTGGATAATACAAATTATTTAACATTCTTTTTTTTTCTAATAAAAGGGTGTATTTGTTCACAGTATTAGTTAAGTTCAACTTTGTGAATTGAGCGAACTGGTCTAGTTGAAAAAGTATTCCTTGCAGTTCACCTGTCATTTAATGTATTTGGGATAAATAAACAAATAACAGAGTTCATTTGGTGTATTTTTCAGGCTTTTATTTTATTTAAGGAACAGTAAATTTGCCCTTTCACCTATTATCTCACAGAAAAATAAATGGGTCACAATGCCTTTCTTCAGGGTGCATTGTTAATTACAAAAAGCACATGCAAGTGATGTTCACAGAAGTGTGTTTGTGAAAACACCGAGGGGCTCTTTTATCCCAACAGATATTTAAATCAAGACACAATTTCCCCCTTTAAAAGGAGCCCTGTAGTTATCCTTTTCGGACAACCCCCAGCAACATAAACCTTGTGCTATTTTCAGAATCCGCTCTTGTCAATTCCCTCCGCTCATTAGAGTGAGCAAAATGTGGCGAAACATTGTCTTCATACTACTAGTCCTCAAAGGTAATTATTTCCCCCATACAGTGTTTATTTCCATGTTCTGCTCCTCTGTGCAGGTGATCTCATTTAAAAAAAACAACAAACCTTTGTTTTTAGGAGTCCAGTCTCAAGGACAGTTGGTGGAATCTGGAGGGGATGTGAGAAGACCTGGAGAGTCACTCCATCTCACCTGCCAAGGTTCTGGATATAACTTTGGTGGCTACAGCATGGACTGGGTGAGGCAGGCTCCTGGGAAAGGACTGGAATGGGTTGCAGGCATCTATCATGATTCCAGTGGAAAGTTCTACTCAGACAAAGTGAAGGGACGCTTCACCATCTCCAGGGACAATGCCAAAAGCCAGCTGCATCTGCAAATGAGCAGCCTCAAAGCTGAAGACACGGCAGTCTATTATTGTACAAGACACCCACTGAGAGGCAGTGAAGCTGAAGCTAGACAAGAACCTTCCTTTCTTCAGAGCAGCTCTTCAACTTGACTGGATTAGTCAATAAGGATTGATCTCCGTCTACTCTAGAGAGAAATTCAGGATGTTTTATTCCGGATATCAGAGAGTTTGCTGTAAGAAAATATAGGGTGATGAAAATGGCTTAAATATTCCCGTTTCATCTTCCCTGTTTACAAGGTGATCCATCCTGAGAAATAAACATAGAATTGAATATTGTCTTTAATATCACAGTAGGAGTCTGTAAATGAATTAGGAACATGTTTCCCCTCCTCATTTTTGACACTGGGGGGCAATGTTGCTACATTAAATCCCATTGTGTGTGCAGGGGGTGAGGTAGGCAGTAAAAGAATTGTAATTAGATATTCTGGAGGCCAGATACGTTTTTATTTTATTTCTCTAATAATTCTCTGAAAATATCTCAAGAAAATTTCACATCTCAGGATGGTTCAGTGTGCACTGGGAAGCTGAGTTGCTGTTGTTGTTAGCTGCGAAGCTGTGTGTCAAATAATTTATTGTTGGTTTTCTCACCCGACATGTCAAAACTTTGTTGACAATGAAAACAAACTGAAGGGATTATATTATCATATTCACTGAACATTTAAACAGTTAAAACATTATGGAGACAAATACATACACCAACCCAGAAGATTTTATAGTTTCTCTTAATGGATCTCAAAAGAATTTAATTTCTCAAGGCACCTTACTGGGAACCCCTCGCTGGCTTTATGACAGATAATCTAGAACAAACAAAATATTTTGAATAACAGAAAGAAAATTATTTATCATTCGGTTTCAATTAGAGGGTGTATTTGGTCACAATATGACTTAAGTTTGATTTTGTGAGTTGACTGGCCCAACTATTCTAGTGACAGAATGTTCCTTGAAGTTTAGCTGCCATTTATTTTCCATAAAACAAATAAAGTTTAAGGAGGCTATCTTGTAGTAAAGATTCTAAATTTATTTTTTATTTTATTACATTTATATACCGCCCTTTCCTGGAGGACTCAGGGCAGTTTACAGGGAATTAAAAACCAAAAATACAAAAGTTAAAACCAGTTTTAAAAAGATTAAATTTATCCTTGTACAAATAAAACCCCAATTAAAATAAATTAATCCTCAGCCTGGGCCAGAGAGCTCGAAGAGCCAGGTCTTCAGGCCCCGGCGGAATGAACGGAGGTCGGGGGCAGTCCTCAGCTCCACTGGCAGCTGGTTCCAGAGGGCAGGCGCCCCCACTGAGAAGGCCCTATCCCTGGGTGTTACCCGCCGGCAATCTCTTACCGGTGGGACCCTGAGAAGACCCTCCCTGTGGGAGCGCACTGGACGAAGGGAACTTGATGCTGGCAGCAGGTGTTCCCTCAAATACCCCGGACCCAAGCCATGTAGGGCTTTATAGGTAATGACCAGCACCTTGAATTTCACCTGGAGGGCAACTGGAAGCCAATGCAGCTCGTGGAGTAGAGGTGTTACATGGGAGTATTGGGAGACCCCCATTACAACTCGCGCGGCCGCATTCTGCACCAGTTGAAGCCTCCGAGTGGTCCTCAAGGGCACTAGCCTTTTTAGCAGCAAATTAGTCAATTAGTTTCATCTCTATTATCTTGAATCATTTTGAGATGGGCTGATATTTTCCAGTCTTTCCTGTTAGTTAATGTGCACCAAACTGGCCATTTTTCCTATTAACTCACAAAAAACAAACCAACAAAAAAGGTCCGAACCCTTTTCTGAGGACTGGAATGTTAATTACAAAATGCACATGGAAGTGATGTTTACAGAGGTGTGCTTGCCAATGCACTGAGGGGCTCTTTTATCCCCACAGATATGTAAATCGAGGCACAGTTTCCCCTTTAAAGGATCCCCATGGTTTCCCTTTACAGACAACACCCAGAATCATAAACCTTGTGATATTTCCTGAATCCTCTCCTGTCCCTTTTCCATTCATTACAGCAATCAAAAATGTTACTAAACCTTGTGTCCTTACTAGTAGTCCTCAAAGGTAATGATTTTCACTATATATTTTATTTCCAAATTCTGCTCTTTTATGCCTGAGATCTCTTTTTTTTAAAAAAAACAAAAACAAAAAACAAAACAACCTTTGTTTTTAGGAGTCCAGTCTCAAGTCCAGTTGGTGGAGTCTGGAGGGGATGTGCGAAGACCTGGAGGGTCCCTCCGTCTCTCCTGCCAAGCCTCTGGATTCACCTTCAGCGACTATTCCATGAGTTGGGTGAGACAGGCTACAGGAAAAGGACTGGAATGGGTTGCCCGAATAGATGTAACTAGCACTTACTACTCAGACAAAGTGAAGGGACGCTTCACCATCTCCAGGGACAATGCCAAAAGCCAGCTGTATCTGCAAATGAGCAGCCTCAAAGCTGAAGACACGGCCATCTATTACTGTGTGAGAGACACAGTGAGAGGAAGTGAATCTGAAGCCAGACAAGAACCTTCCTTTCTTCAGAACAGTCCCAGACCCTGGGTTATTCAGTAAAGATGGACTGATTTATAATGTGAACTTCAGGATGTTTTGTTCTGGGTTTCAAAGAGTGTGCTGTAAGAAAACAACAACAACAACAATAGAAATCCAAGTACCCCATCCCTATTTACAAGGTGATTTGGCTTCACTGGAATGGAATGTAGTCTTTTAGTATCATGGTGGAAGGATGGAAATGAAACTTGAGGATAATCCTAAATATTCAAACTGCCAAACGCACATTGGGGAAATATGCTCTCTGAATGAAACTCCTTGGAAAATAAGGTTGATGTGTCCTCTCCTCAGTTTTGATTCTGGAGGCAATGTTGTCTCAAAATCCAACTGTCTACGCATCTGGAAGAGGTATTTTTGGGAATAAAATATGTATAATTGCATATTTTCTTATTTTGGAAGTGTCTAGACCACCCCACTGCTCAAGCAGGAGACCTTACCATTCCAGACAAATGGTTGTCCAGATTCTTCTTAAAAAGGAGATGGGGTGGGGGGAGGATGAGGAGGATATCAGAGTTGGAAAGGGCCTTGGCAACCTTCTAGTCCAACCCCCTGTTCAAGGAGGAGACCCTATTCCATTTCACACAAAGGGTTGTCCAATCACTTCTTAAAAACCTCATGTTGGAACATCCACATCCTCTGGAGGCAAGTTGTTCCATTGATTAATTGTTCTCACTGTCAGGAAATTTCTCCTTACACCAAGGGTGTCAAACTCAATTTCATTGAGCGCCGCATCAGCATTGCAGTTGCCCTTAGGGGACCGGGTGGGCATGGCCTACGGGGTGGGCATGGCTAAAGTGCGTATGGCCTACTGGGTGGGTGTGGCCAGCTCTACATCGTTCTCATGAAGGGTGCCTATGGGGGCCTGGGCAGGAGTGGGACAGATCTGAGGGTCTCTGGCAGAAGGAGGGTCTCTAGGCCAGGGCCAAGGCAGTGGGGGCTGTTCCCTCACTGTTTCCAGGAGGGCTTCGTGGGCCACATGAAACCACTTTGCGGGCCAGATCGGGCCCCCTGGCCTTGTGTTTGACATGTCTGCCTTACACTCACCAAAAAGCTGTGAATTTTAATAAAATAACGTATCATTGGTTGTTTGGCACCAGAAAAAGAAATGTCTGCATATTTTAAATCTTTGCTGGAAATGAAAACATACAGAGAGATGTTATCATATTTGGCTGAAATGCAAAAATGCCAAAAGATTGTATGCTAACATATAAATCAATTCAGATAATTATACAGTTTTAAAGATCTGAAAAGAACTTCTCAAGAGACTACAATTCTTCCTGGATAGCCATAGCTGAATTTAGAACAGATAAAAGACTAAAATTTGAATCTTTTGGATTATTTATTTGTTTAAATCATTTGGTGCCCACCTCTTATTGAAATTGCTCAGATAATACAAAGAGAATCATTTATCATTATTTTTGAACTCAGAGAGAGAGTGTATTTTTCCCCCCCATGAAATGACTTGAGTTTGACCTTGTGAGTTGGGTGAACCCAGTCACTTTGGCTCACAAGATGTTCTTAGAAGCTTAGCTACCAGTTCATGTGTTTGCGGTTCTCCATAAAATAAAGAAAGGCTAAGGATGCAGTTTTCTAGCAAACATCAGATGTGCTAGCTTTTTTTTACGGTTTCTAATAAATAACTTTATTCCCTATTCCCTTGCATCACTTTGAGAAGTATTGAAATTTTGCAAGCTTTTGTTTTACTGAATGCACAGTAAACTCATAGGAAAAACAATGGGTCCCAACTGTTTTTATAGTTGGACACAAACTATAAAAACTATACACAAATTACATGTGTATAGTTTATACACAAATGGAAGTTCACTGAAATGTATTAGCAAACTGTCCCTTTCTCCTAACTCACAGGGGAAAAAATGGGTCTGAACCATTTTCTTAGGATTGGAATGTTAATTACAAAATGCACATGGAAGTGATGTTTACAGAAGTGTGCTTGTCAATGCGCTGAGGGGCTCTTTTATCCCAATGGATATGTAAATCGAGGCACAGTTTCCCCTTTAAAGGAGCCCCATGGTTTCCCTCTTCAGACAACGCCCAGAATCATAAACCTTGTGATATTTCCTGAATCCTCTCCTGTCAATTTCCTCCATTCGTTAGAGTGAGCAAATATGTGGCTAAACCTTGTCTCCTTCCTAGTAGTCCTCAAAGGTAATTATTTCCCCTATGTAAAATTTATTTCCATGTTCTGCTCTGGCATGCAGGAGATCTCATTAAAAAAATTCTTTTTAGGAGTCCAGTCTCAAGTCCAGCTGGTGGAGTCTGGAGGGGATGTGAGAAGACCTGGAGGGTCCCTCCGTCTCTCCTGCCAAGCTTCTGGATTCACCTTCAGCAGCTTTGGAATGCACTGGGTCAGACAGGCTCCAGAGAAAGGACTGGAATGGGTGGCATCCATAAACACTGGTTCCGGTACTTACTACTCAGACACAGTGAAGGGACGCTTCACCATCTCCAGGGACAATGCCAAAAGCCAGCTGTATCTGCAAATGAGCAGCCTCAAAGCTGAAGACACGGCAGTCTATTACTGTGCGAGAGACACAGTGAGTGGGAGTGAATCATAAGGAAAGCAAAAACCTTCCTTTCTTCAGAGCAGTTCTTCAACTGGGTGAGACAGTCTCCAGGGAAAGGACTGGACTCGGTTTCAGGCATCTATGATGATTCCAGTGGAAAGTTCTACTCAGTCAAAGTGAAGGGGCGCTTCACTGTCTCCAGGGACAATGCCAAAAACCAGCTGTATCTGCAGATGAACAGCCTCAAAGCTGAAGACACGGCCATCTATTACTGTATGAAAGACACTGTGAAGCCAAACAAGAACCTTCCTTTCTCCAAAGCAACTCTTCAACTTGACTGAGCCCCAGACCTTGAATTATGTAAGATGTAAGATGATGAAAATGACTTGAAAATTCCATTTTCACCTTCCCTGTTTACAAGGTGATTAATGTTCTGAAAAAAACCAACCATGGAATGGAATATTGTCCTTTAGTATCATGGCAGAAGCCTGGAGATCAAACATCAGGGTGAACCTTCTAAATATCCAAACTGCCATTCTCATATTGAAGAAACACCTGCACAAAAAACAAACAAACAAACAAACACTAGTGGGCAATGTTGTAACATAAAATCCCATTGTGGATACATGTGGTCAGGAAATAAAACAAATAAAACAAATGTCATTAGATATTGTCTCATTGTGGTGACTCTAGGGGCTGGTGCTCATCTCCGTTTCAAAGCCGAAGAGCCAGCGCTTGTCCGAGGACGTCTCTGTGGTCATGTGGCCGGCATGACTAGACGCCAAAGGCGCACGGAACGCTGTTACCTTCCCACCGGAGTGGTCCCTATTTTTCTACTTGCATTTTTACGTGCTTTCGAACTGCTAGGTTGGCAGAAGCTGGGATGAGTAACAGGCGCTCAGTCTGTTACACGGCACTCGGGATTTGACCCGCCAAACTGCCGACCTTCTGATCGACAAGCTCAGCATCCTAACCCACTGAGCCACCTCATCTCTTTATACACACACACACACACACACACACACACACATATATACACACACACAATTTTTTTCCCATTAATTCACTGAAAAGTTCTCAAGAAAATTTCACATATATATAAAACGGTGGATTGTTTGTTTTGGTCACCAGAGAAACTGTCCAGTTATTTCAAATCTTTGTTGGAAATAAAAACAAAATGAAATGGATTATATTATCATAATTAGTGAACATGGAAAACAGTTTTGGAGGCCACGGATTTTTTATTATTATTATTTCCTTAATAATTCATTGAAACATTTTTAAGAAAATTGTAGGATTAGTCAATGTGAAACTGAGAAATTTCATTAAAAGACAGATTTTGTCTTTAAGTCACCAGAAAAAAACTTATCTAGTTATTTCAAATCTTTGCCCGAAAATGGAAACAAAGTGAAAGGATCATACTATCATATTCAATAAACATATAAAACAGTTATAACATTGTAGATACTAATACCTACACCAGTCAGTTTCTCTCAGTGGATTTGAAAAGAATTTAATTTCTCAAGACACCAAAATCCTTACTGGAAAGCCCTATCTGGTTTTATGACAGATAACCTAGAGCAGGGGTTGGCAACCTTGGCTCTTTTATGACTCGCGGACTTCAACTCCCAGAATTCCTGAGCCAGCTATGCTGGCTCAGGAATTCTGGGAGTTGAAGTCCGCGAGTCATAAAAGAGCCAAGGTTGCCTACCCCTGACCTAGAGCAAAGAAAATACATACATTTTGGATAATACAAAGATAATTATTTAACATTCTTTTTTTTTCTAATAAGAGGGTGTATTTGTTCACAGTATTAGTTAAGTTCAACTTTGTGAATTGAGCGAACTGGTCTAGTTGAAAAAGTATTCCTTGCAGTTCACCTGTCATTTAATGTATTTGGGATAAATAAACAAATAACAGAGTTCATTTGGTGTATTTTTCAGGCTTTTCTTTTATTTAAGGCACAGTAAATTTGCCCTTTCACCTATTATCTCACAGAAAAATAAATGGGTCACAATGCTTTTCTTAAGGGTTCATTGTTAATTACAAAAAGCACATGCAAGTGATGTTCACAGAAGTGTGTTTGTCAAAACACCGAGGGGCTCTTTTATCCCAACAGATATTTAAATCAAGACACAATTTCCCCTTTAAAAGGAGCCTCATAGTTATCCTTTTCGGACAACCCCCACCAACATAAACCTTGTGCTATTTTCAGAATCCTCTCTTGTCAATTCCCTCTGCTCATTAGAGTGAGCAAAATGTGGTGGAATATTGTCTTCATACTACTAGTCCTCAAAGGTAATTATTTCCCCCATACAGTGTTTATTTCCATGTTCTGCTCCTCTGTGCAGGTGATCTCATTTAAAAACAAAAACCTTTGTTTTTAGGAGTCCAGTCTCAAGGACAGTTGGTGGAATCTGGAGGGGATGTGAGAAGACCTGGAGAGTCACTCCATCTCGCCTGCCAAGGTTCTGGATATAACTTTGGTGGCTACAGCATGGACTGGATGAGACAGGCTCCTGGGAAAGGAGTGGAATGGGTTGCAGGCATCTATCATGATTCCAGTGGAAAGTTCTACTCAGACAAAGTGAAGGGACGCTTTACCATCTCCAGGGACAATGCCAAAAGCCAGCTGTATCTCCAAATGAGCAGCCTCAAAGCTGAAGACACAGCAGTCTATTACTGTACAAGACACACACTGAGAGGCAGTGAATCTGAAGCTAGACAAAAACCTTCCTTTCTTCGGAGCAGCTCTTCAACTTGACTGGATTAGTCATTGAGGATTGATCTCTGTCTACTCTAGAGAGAGCTTCAGGATGTTTTATTCTGGATATCAGAGAGTTTGCTGTAAGAAAATATAGGGTGATGAAAATGGCTTAAATATTCCCGTTTCATCTTCCCTGTTTACAAGGTGATCCATCTTGAGAAATAAACATAGAATGGAATATTGTCCTTTAATATCACAGCAGGAGTCTGGAAATGAATTTTCAGGATGAACCTTCTAACTATTCAAACGGCCATTCACATACAGAGGAAACATCTCCACTAAAACAAAATCCTTGGAGAATTAAGAACATGTTTCCCCTCCTCATTTTTGACACTGGGGGGCAATGTTGCTACATGAAATCCCATTGTGTGTGCAGGGATGAGGTAGGGAGTAAAAGAACTGTAATTAGATATTTTGGAGGCCAGATACGTTTTTATTTTATTTCTCTAATAATTCTCTGAAAATATCTCAAGAAAATTTCACATCTCAGGATGGTTCAGTGTGCACTGGGAAGCTGAGTTGCTGCTGTTGTTGGTTGCGAAGCCGTGTGTCAAATAATTTATTGTTGGTTTTGTCACCCGACATTTCAAACCTTTGTTGACAATGAAAACAAAATGAAGGGATTATATTATCATATTCACTGAACATTTAAACAGTTAAAACATTATGGAGACAAATACATACACCAACCCAGAAGATTTTATAGTTTCTCTTAATGGATCTCAAAAGAATTTAATTTCTCAAGGCACCTAACTGGGAACCCCTCGCTGGCTTTATGACAGATAATCTAGAACAAACAAAATATTTTGAATAACAGAAAGAAAATTATTTATCATTCGGTTTCAAATTAGAGGGTGTATTTGGTCACAATATGACTTAAGTTTGATTTTGTGAGTTGACTGGCCCAACTATTCTAGTGACAGAATGTTCCTTGAAGTTTAGCTGCCATTTATTTTCCATAAAACAAACAAAGTTTAAGGAGGCTATCTTGTAGTAAAGATTCTAAATCTGATGTACTACCCTTTTTAGCAGCAAATTAGTCAATTAGTTTCATCTCTATTATCTTGAATCATTTTGAGATGGGCTGATATTTTCCAGTCTTTTCTGTTAGTTAATGTGCACCAAACTGGCCGTTTTTCCTATTAACTCACAGAAAACAAACCAACAAAAAAGGTCCCAACCCTTTTCTGAGGACTGGAATGTTAATTACAAAATGCACATGGAAGTTATGTTTACAGAGGTGTGCTTGTCAAAGCGCTGAGGGGCTCTTTTATCCCCACAGATATGTAAATCGAGGCACAATTTCCCCTTTAAAGGGGCCCCATGGTTTCCCTCTTCAGACAACACACAGAATCATAAACCTTGTGATATTTCCTGAATCCTCGCCTGTCCCTTTTCCATTCATTACAACAATCAAAAATGTGGCTAAACCTTGTGTCCTTACTAGTAGTCCTCAAAGGTAATGATTTCCACTATATATTTTATTTCCAAATTCTGCTCTTTTATGCAGGAGATCTCTTTTTTAAAAAAAACAAAAAAACAAAACAACCTTTGTTTTTAGGAGTCCAGTCTCAAGTCCAGTTGGTGGAGTCTGGAGGGGATGTGCGAAGACCTGGAGGGTCCCTCCGTCTCTCCTGCCAAGCCTCTGGATTCACTTTCAGCAACTATTTAATGAACTGGGTGAGACAGGCTACAGGAAAAGGACTGGAATGGGTTGCCCAAATAGATGTAACTAGCACTTACTACTCAGACAAAGTGAAGGGACGCTTCACCATCTCCAGGGACAATGCCAAAAGCCAGCTGTATCTGCAAATGAACAGCCTCAAAGCTGAAGACACGGCCATCTATTACTGTGCGAGACACACACTGAGAGGAAGTGAATCTGAAGCCAGACAAGAACCTTCCTTTCTTCAGAGCAGTCCCAGACCCTGGGTTAGTCAGTAAAGATGGACTGATTTATAATGTGAACTTCAGGATGTTTTATTCTGGGTTTCAAAAAGTGTGCTGTAAGAAAACAACAACAACAACAATAGAAATCCAAGTACCCCATCCCTATTTACAAGGTGATTTGGCTTCACTGCAACAGAATGTAGTCTTTTAGTAACATGCTGGAAGGATGGAAATGAAACTTGAGGATAATCCTAAATATTCAAACTGCCAAACGCACATTGGGGAAATATGCTCTCTGAATGAAACTCCTTGGAAAATAAGGTTGATGTGTCCTCTCCTCAGTTTTGATTCTGGAGGCAATGTTGTCTCAAAATCCAACTGTCTACGCATCTGGAAGAGGTATTTTTGGGAATAAAATATGTATAATTGCATTTTTTCTTATTTTGGAAGTGTCTAGACCACCCCACTGCTCAAGCAGGAGACCTTACCATTCCAGACAAATGGTTGTCCAGACTCTTCTTAAAAAGGAGATGGGGAGAGGATGAGGAGGGTAAGAGAGTTGGAAGGGGCCTTGGCAACCTTCTAGTCCAACCCCCTGTTCAAGGAGGAGACCCTATTCCATTTCACACAAAGGGTTGTCCAATCACTTCTTAAAAACCTCATGTTGGAACATCCACATCCTCTGGAGGCAAGTTGTTCCATTGATTAATTGTTCTCACTGTCAGGAAATTTCTCCTTACACCAAGGGTGTCAAACTCAATTTCATTGAGCGCCGCATCAGCATTGCAGTTGCCCTTAGGGGGCCGGGTGGGCATGGCCTACGGGGTGGGCATGGCTAAAGTGCGTATGGCCTACTGGGTGGGTGTGGCCAGCTCTACATCGTTCTCATGAAGGGTGCCTATGGGGGCCTGGGCAGGAGTGGGACAGATCTGAGGGTCTCTGGCAGAAGGAGGGTCTCTAGGCCAGGGCCAAGGCAGTGGGGGCTGTTCCCTCACTGTTTCCAGGAGGGCTTCGTGGGCCACATGAAACCACTTTGCGGGCCAGATCGGGCCCCCTGGCCTTGTGTTTGACATGTCTGCCTTACACTCACCAAAAAGCTGTGAATTTTAATAAAATAACGTATCATTGGTTGTTTGGCACCAGAAAAAGAAATGTCTGCATATTTTAAATCTTTGCTGGAAATGAAAACATACAGAGAGATGTTATCATATTTGGCTGAAATGCAAAAATGCCAAAAGATTGTATGCTAACATATAAATCAATTCAGATAATTATACAGTTTTAAAGATCTGAAAAGAACTTCTCAAGAGACTACAATTCTTCCTGGATAGCCATAGCTGAATTTAGAACAGATAAAAGACTAAAATTTGAATCTTTCGGATTATTTATTTGTTTAAATCGTTTGGTGCCCACCTCTTATTGAAATTGCTCAGATAATACAAAGAGAATCATTTATCATTATTTTTGAACTCAGAGAGAGAGTGTATTTTTTTTCCCCCATGAAATGACTTGAGTTTGACCTTGTGAGTTGGGTGAACCCAGTCACTTTGGCTCACAAGATGTTCTTAGAAGCTTAGCTACCAGTTCATGGGTTTGCGGTTCTCCATAAAATAAAGAAAGGGTAAGGATGCAGTTTTCTAACAAACATCAGATGTGCTAGCTTTTTTTTACGGTTTCTAATAAATAACTTTATTCCCTATTCCCTTGCATCACTTTGAGAAGTATTGAAATTTTGCAAGCTTTTGTTTTACTGAATGCACAGTAAACTCATAGGAAAAACAATGGGTCCCAACTGTTTTTATAGTTGGACACAAACTATAAAAACTATACACAAATTACATGTGTATAGTTTATACACAAATGGAAGTTCACTGAAATGTATTAGCAAACTGTCCCTTTCTCCTAACTCACAGGGGAAAAATGGGTCTGAACCCTTTTCTTAGGACTGGAATGTTAATTACAAAATGCACATGGAAGTGATGTTTACAGAAGTGTGCTTGTCAATGCGCTGAGGGGCTCTTTTATCCCAACGGATATGTAAATCGAGGCACAGTTTCCCCTTTAAAGGAGCCCCATGGTTTCCCTCTTCAGACAACGCCCAGAATCATAAACCTTGTGATATTTCCTGAATCTTCTCCTGTCAATTCCCTCCATTCGTTAGAGTGAGCAAAAATGTGGCTAAACCTTGTCTCCTTCCTAGTAGTCCTCAAAGGTAATTATTTCCCCTATGTAAAATTTATTTCCATGTTCTGCTCTTGCATGCAGGAGATCTCATTAAAAAAAATTCTTTTTAGGAGTCCAGTCTCAAGTCCAGCTGGTGGAGTCCGGAGGGGATGTCAGAAGACCTGGAGGGACCCTCCGTCTCTCCTGCCAAACTTCTGGCTTCACCTTCAGCAGCTATGCAATGCACTGGGTGAGACAGACTCCAGAGAAAGGTCCAGAATGGGTGGCATCCATAGACACCGGTTCCGGTACTTACTACTCAGACAAAGTGAAGGGACGCTTCACCATCTCCAGGGACAATGCCAAAAGCCAGCTGCATCTGCAAATGAGCAGCCTCAAAGCTGAAGACACGGCAGTCTATTACTGTGCGAGAGACACAGTGAGTGGAAGTGAATCTGAAGCAAAGCAAAAACCTTCCTTTCTTCAGAGCAGTTCTTCAACTTGACAGAGCCACAGACCATGGATTAGTCAATGAGGATTGATCAATGTCTACTGAGAACTTCCGGATGTTTTGTTCTGGGTATCAGAGATAGTGACAGATTTTATTTTCCTGGGCTCCAAGATCACTGCAGATGGGGACTGTCACCAAGAAATTAAAAGACGCTTGCTCCTCGGGAGGAAAGCCATGACAAATCTAGACAGCACACTAAAAAGCAGAGACATCACCCTGTTCTGGGTGTCAGAGAGTTTGCTGTTAAGAAAATGAAAAATTCCACATTCTCCGTCCCTGTTTACAAGGAGATTTGGCTTCACTGTAATGGAATGCAGTCCTTTAATATCATGGTGGAAGGATGGAAATAAAACTTTAAGATAATTGTTCTAAATATCCAAACTGCCAACACACATTGGAGAAATATCTGCTCTAAATGAATCTCACTGGAGAATTATCAAGAATTGTCCTCTCCTCAGTTTTGACTCTAAAGGGCAAATGTTGCCATACAAAATTCAATTGTCTATCCAGCTAAAGAGAATTTGCTAGGGAATAAAACATGCACATTACATATTATCTCATTTTGGAATTGTAATATTTTTCTTATTTCCAATAATATTTCATGGAGTCTCAAGAAAATTTCCCATCTCAGGAGTGTACAACGCTCACAGGGAAGGTGAGAATTTGTATAAAATAATTCGTCATCGGTGTTTGTCACCAGAGGATATGTCAAATCTTTCCTTGGAATGAAAACAAAACGAAGGGATTTTACTAACATATTCAGTGAACATGTGTAAAACGGTTGAAACATTATCAATACAAATCCTGCCTCAGATACTCGATTAGCCAATTAAGATTGATCACCTTCAAGTGAGAACCTTAGGATTCCTTTATTCTAGGTATCAAATTAGAGAGTTTGATAATGAAAATGGCTTGATAACTGCTCTTCTACCTTCCCTGTTTACAAGGTGATTTATTTTCAGGAAACAAAATATGGAATGGAATCTTGTCCTTTCATGGCTTAAAGCCTGGAAATGAAACTTCAGAGTAAAACTTCTACACATCCAAACTGCAATTCACATATTGATGTGTGATCTTGTCACTGCGTTTTCTTTTTTAATCTTTTGTCAGTAAACTCTTTGCAGTCTGTTTCTTTGCAAGTTGAATTGTTATCTTATCCAGTGCTTTTTTTGTAAAAGAAAAAGGTGCTGGAACTCACACATGTCATAGAAGCCACCTTGCCTACCTTACAAGGTTCCATCCAAAAAAGGTGCCGGAACTCCGTTCTGAGCGTTCTATGAGAAAAAAAGCCCTGATCTTATCTTTGTAACCATGGTGAGTGTCACATGTTCAGCCATGTATTTTGTTTGGTTTTATATTTATTACTGTGTGCGCATGTCCAAAGCAAAAGTTACTTTCTTTTTCCTTTCCTTTGCGTTCTCTGGGAGATAGACATGTAGCCGTGAGTCTTTCTGTGTTTTTACAAGTTTCTTTGTAATTAAAAGGTTAATAGTAGAATATATGCTTCGGGTTTTCTTTGTTTATCATGCATCAAAATGAACCACAGTTCATCATCACACTCTGATAGGGTTTGTTTACTCTCCTGACACCTCTGGACCAAAAGAATCTCCTTGGGGAATTAAGAACATGCTTCCCCTCCAGATATTTGACACTGGGGTGCAATGTTGCTATATGAAATCCCATTTTCTATGCACCTGGTGGGGGTGGGGAAGGGAATAAAACAAATGTCATTATATAGTGTCACATTTTGGAGGCCAGATACCGTTTTTATTTTATTTCTGTAGTAATTCAGTGAAAAGTTCTCAAGAAAATTTTACAACACAGAAGATGTCAGCATGACATTGAGAAATGTTATTAAAAATGGAATGTGGGTTTTCGACCCCAGAGAAACCTATCTAAGTACTTCAAATCTTTTCTGGAAATGGAAACGACATGAAAGGATTATAGGATTATATTATCACACTCAGTGAACATATAAAACAGTTAAAACATTATATACACCAAACAAGAAGATTTCAAAGTTTCCCTCAATGGAACTCAAAATAACTTAACTTACTGAGAGAGTATAATCCTTACTGGGAAGCCATGCCTGGGTTTACACCAGATAACCCAAAGCAACCAAAATATTTTGGATAATACATAGGTAATTATTTTTCATTCTGTTTCAGTTGACAGACTGTCTTTGGCTACATTATGACTTAAGTTTCTGAGTTGAGTGGACACAACTAGTCTATCATTCAATGTGTTCCTTGAAGCTTAACTGCCATTTAATATATTTGAGATGTTCCATAAAATACATCTCACAGGGAAAAAAGATGGGTTTCAACCGTTTTGTTAGGATTAAAATGTTAATTGAAAAATGCATATGCAAATGATGCTCACATAAATATATTAGTCAAAGTGCTGAGGTGCTTTTTTATCCCAAGAGATATGTAAATCAAGGCACAATATTCCCTTTAAAGGATCCACTTGGATTTCATTTTCAGACAACACCCGAAATCATCAACTTTGTGATATTTCCAGAATCTCCTCCTGTCACTTCCCTCCATTCATTAGAGTGAGCAAATATGTGGTTAAACCTTGTGTCCTTACTAGTAGCCCTTAAAGGTAATTATTTTCCTTATGCAAAATTTATTTCTATGTTCTGCTCTTGCATGCAGGAGATCTCATTAAAAAAAATCTTTTTAGGAGTCCAGTCTCAAGTCCAGTTGGTGGAGTCCGGAGGAGATGTGAGAAGACCTGGAGGATCTCTCCGTCTCTCCTGCCAAGCCTCTGGATTCCCCTTCAGCAGCTATGGAATGCACTGGGTCAGACAGTCTCCAGGGAAAGGTCTGGAATGGGTGGCATCCATAAACACTGATTCAGGTGCTTCCTACTCAGACAAAGTGAAGGGGCGCTTCATTATCTCCAGGGACAATGCCAAAAGCCAGATGTATCTGCAGATGAACCACCTCAGAAGTGGAGACACCACAGTCTATCACTGTTCAGGAGACACAGTGAGAGGAAGTGAATCTGAAGCCAAACAAGAACCTTCCTAGGTTTGATTATTGTCTAGTGAGAACTTCTGGACATCAAATAGTTTACTGTAAGAAAACAAATATTCCCTGCTTACAAGGTGATTTGGCTTCACTGGAATGTAATGTAGTCTTTTAGTATCATGGCGGAAGGATGAAAAGGAAACTTTTGGATAATTGTTCTAAATATTCAAACTGCCAAACACATATTGAGGAAACATCTGCTCTAAATAAATCTCTCTGGAGATTTCAAAAGATGTGTCCTCTGCTCATTTTTAACTGTAGAAGTAATGTTGCCACAGAAAATCCAGGTGCCCATTCATCTGGAGGGGATGTGCTAGGGAATAATATATGTTTAATTATAAATGGTCTCATTTTGGAAGTTCTACATTTAAATATCTCAAGAAAATTTCATATCTCCTGAGGGGACAGTCCTCCCTGCGATGCTGAGAGTTTTCATAAAATAATTTATTGTTGGCTTTGTTACCAGAGAAACTGTCTAGGTATTTCAAAACTTTCCTGGAAATGAAAACTAAATGAAGGGATTATATTATCATATTCACTGAACATGTAAAACAGTTAAAACAGTATGGATACTAATGCACACACCAATTCAGAATATTTTAAAGTTTCCCTCAAGAGAACTTAAAAGAACTTATTTCCTAATGATATTATAATCCTTACTAGGAAAGCACATCTGGGTTTACAACAGATAACCTGGAGGAAATAGAATCTTTTTGGATAATGCAAACAGAAATAATTATTGTTTTGTTTAAATTGAGAGATTGCATGTGGTTGCAATATGAGTTAAATTTGACTTTGCAAGTTGATTGGACCTGAGCAGTTAGCTGATAAACTGTTCCTCAAAACTTAACTGCCATTTTATGAATTTGGGATTTTTCATAAAATAAACAACGGTTAAAGAAAGATTTCATAGTAAACATCCTAACTTTGATGGACTAACTTTTTTATATGCTCTCTGATAAGTAAATTTATTTATTTATTACCTTGAATTGTTTTGAGAAGGGCTAAAATTTTTCAGGCTTTTGTTTTAGTTAAGGTATAACAAAATGGTCCTTTCTACTCTTCACTCACAGAAAAAAAATGGCTCTCAATCTTTTTCTTATGTCAGAGCATGCACAGTGTTATTGTGCTTTTGTCTTATACACAGTCTTATTGCACCTTTCAAGCTGTTTCTGTTCCTCCTCCAGCAACCAGCCAGTCAAATAACTCATGGTTGAGTCCCTCTCTTGCATGGACTCTAAACTAGTCACTAGGGTGTCTCATGAAGTGTCCAATGAACTGAGCACCACATACACCTTATGTGACTCGGTAAAAGTCATCTCACTGTCCTCCAATTCTAGGAATGTCTTTCTCATGGACTGCAAATGCGTAGACATGCTGTCTCCCAGCTTCAGCTGTGCTTGTCAGCATTACTTTGCTGCTCACAGTCTCTTTCACATACTTACTGTGCAAAACCTCCCAGCACTCTTTAGCAGACTGGAGACCTCTCACATGTATCAGTTGGCTATCCTCCAAACTCAGGATTATGCTGGGTGATGCTTTCTCATTCTTTTTCTGGTCCCCATCATCCAGGGCTGCAGGTGGATGAGTAACTATCATACACAACTCCTCCCTTCACAGGTACATCTCGATTTTCAGACACCAGGAAAGGTATTTTGTCTCATTCAGCCAAGATACTGTGAAACCTCCTCCGATTATGCTGATGGAAGCCATGTTGCCTGCCTCTTTCAACTACCATAAACCACCACAAACCACAAGCCTTAAATCCTCTGGCTGTGAGTCAAACTCTCACTGGGTTTCTCCTCATTCTGGGCCCATAACCTGTCAGAGTATGCACAATCTTATTGCAGTGAGTTAACCCGGGAGTAAATACAGTAAATAGTGGTTTGTATTAAATGGTGGTTTATCTAACACTATCTACAATATCATACACCAGGAACAATACACATACATATGGTAATTCAGCAAACTCCAGCACACATCGATTACAGCAGGAAATGGATGAGAGAGAGAAACATCCCAGCAAAAGCCTTCCCTTTTATACTCAGGCTCTTAAAGAGACACAGACATTGCTGAGTCATTCCTATCATCCACCTTACTTTACACCATCTGGTTAGCCTTTAAATCATTACCCTGACATCTTGAATGTTAATTGCAAAGTGCACCAAAATGTATCAGTCAATGCCCTTTAGGGCTCTTTTATCCCAACAGATATGTAAATCAAGGCACAATTTCCCCTTTAAAGGAGTCTCATGGTTTCCCTTTTCAGACAACACCCACCAACATAAACCTTGTGCTATTTCCAGAATCCTCTCCTGTTAATTCCATCCATTCATTAGAGGGACCAAAAATGTGGTTAAACCTTGTGTCCTTACTAGTACTCCTTAAAGGTAATTATTCCCCCTAGGTAATGTTTATTTCCATGTTATGCTTCTGTATGAAGGAGATCTCATTAAAAAAATATACGTAATAATAATAACCTTTTCTTCTTAGGAGTCCAATCTCAAGAACAGTTGGTGGAGTCTGGAGGGGATGTGAGAAAACCTGGAGAATCCCTCGATCTTTCCTGCCAAGCCTCTGGGTTCACCTTCAGAAGCTACCACATGGACTGGGTGAGACAGGCTCCTGGGAAAGGACTGGAATGGGTTGCACGCATTTATACTGATTCCAGTGGAAAGTTCTACTCAGACAAAGTGAAGGGCCGCTTCACCATCTCCAGGGATAATGCCAAAAGCCAGCTGTATCTGCAAATGCGCAGCCTCAAGGCTGAAGACACAGCTGTTTATTATTGTGCAAGAGACACAGTGAGAAGAAGTGAATCTGAAGCCAAACAATAACCTTCCTTCTTCAGAGTAGGTTTCATTAACTGTCTTGTGAGAACTTCTGGGTATCAAAGAGTTTGTTGTAAGGAAATGAAAAACTTCCAAGTCCAGCTTTCCTGTTTATAAGGTGATTTGCTTTCACTGGAATGTAATGTAGTCTTTTAGCATCATGGCAAAAGGAAACTTTAGGATAATTGTTCTCAATATCCAAAATGCCAAACACATATTTTCTGAACGAATGAAAACTAAATGAAGGGATTATATTATCATATTCACTGAACATGTAAAACAGTTTAAACAGTATGGATACAAATACATACACTAATTCAGAAGTTTTTTAAAGTTTCCCTCAAGAGAACTTAAAAAAACTTAATTCCTAATAAGACTATAATCCTTACTGGGAAGCCATATTTGGGTTTACAACAGATAACCGAGAGCAAATAGAATTGGTTGGATAATACAAACAAAAAATAATAATTATCATTTTGTTTAAATTGAGAGATTGTATTTAGTTACAATATGACTTAAGTTTGTCTTTTGAAATTGAGTGGACCCAAGTAGTCTAGCTGATAAAGTGTTCCTTGATGCTTAACTGCCATTTTACGTATTTTCAATAAAATAAACAAGGCTATTGCTAAGCACATTGAGTTGTGCTTCTTAGATTGTAAGCCGCCCTGAGTCTTCGGAGAAGGGTGGGATATAAATGGGATTAAAAGGGAAAAGGGAAGGGTTAAAGAAGCAATTTCATAGTAAATATTCTTACTAGATGTTCTAGCCTTTTTGTATGCTCTCTGATTAGTAACTTTATTATCTATTACCTTGAATTTTTTTGAGAAGGGCTAACATTTTTCAGGACTTTGTTTTAGTTAATGTAACACAAAATGGCCCTTTCTACTATCAAATCAGGAAAAAAAAAGAGTCTCAACCCTTTTCTTCAGACTGGAATGTTAATTGCAAAATACAGGTAGTTCTCAACTTACAACAGTTCATTTAGTGATCATTCAAAGTTACAACGTCTCTGAAAAAACTGACTTGTGACTGTTTTTCACACCTATGGCCATTGTAGCATCCCCAGGGCCAAATGATCAAAATCCAGATGCTTGGCAACTGGCTCATATTTAGGACAGTTGCAGTGTCATGTGATCAACTTTTGTGACCTTCTGACAAACAAACTCAAGGGGGAGGCCAGAATCATTTAACAACCATTGCAAGAACAGTTGTAAAATAGGCCAAACCTCACTTAACCTGAAGCCAGACAAAAACCTACCTTTCTCCAGAGCAACTGTTCAAATCAACTGAGCCCCAGTCCTTGAATTAATCAATCAGGATTGATCAATGTCTAGAGAGAACTTCAGGATGCTTTATTGTGGGTATCAGAGAGTTTGCTGTAAGAAAATATAAGATGATGAAAATGGCTTGAAAATCCCAGTTTCATCTTCCCTGTTTAAAAGGTGATTTATGTTCTGGAAACAAACAAACAAACATGGAATGGAATGGAATGGAATATTGTCCTTTAGTATCATGGCAGAAGCCTGGAAATGAAACTTCAGGGTGAACCTTCTAAATATCCAAACTGCCGTTCTCATATTGAGGAAACACCTGCACAAAAAATAAAATAAAATAAAATAATAAAATAATAAAATAAAATAAAATAAAATAAAATAAAATAAAATAAAATAAAATAAAATAAAATAAAATAAAATAAAATAAAATAATAAAATAAAATAAAATAAAATAAAATAAAATAAAATAAAATAATAAAATAAAATAAAATAAAATAAAATAAAATAAAATAAAATAAAATAAAATAAAATAATAAAATAAAATAAAAAATAATAAAATAATAAAATAAAATAAAATAATAAAATAAAATAAAATAAAATAAAATAAAATAAAATAAAAATAAAATAAATTAAAATAAAATAAAATAATAAAATAAAATAAAATAAAATAAAATAAAATAAAATAAAATAATAAAATAAAATAAAATAATAAAATAAAATAAAATAAAATAAAATAAAATAAAATAATAAAATAAAATAAAATAAAATAAAATAATAAAATAAAATCCTTGGAGAATTAGGAACATGCTTCCCCTCTTCCTTTTTGACATTAGGGGGCAATGTTGTAACATAAAATCCCATGGTGGATACATGTGGTGGGGAATAAAACAAATGTCATATTTTCACATTGTGGAGGCCTGATAGTTATTATTATTTTTATTTTTTTCCTGTATTTATTCAATGAAAGGTTCAGAAGAAAATTTCACATCTCAGTGGGCTACAGTCTATATACATATACATTATATATGTGTGTGTGTGTGTGTGTGTGTGTGTGTGTGTGTGTGTGTGTATCTGCCAGAGAAACTGTCTAGATATTTCAAATCAGATATTTTTATTTTATTTTATTTCTGTAATCATTCCTTGAAATATTCTCAAGCAAGTTGTAGGAGTACTCAACGTGAAACTGAGAAACTTTATTAAAAGATTTTGCATTTAAGTCACCAGAAAAAATCTTATCTAGGTATTTCAAACCTTTGCCTGGAGATGGAAACAAAGGATCTGAAAAGAATTTCTCAATACACCAAAATCCTTACTGGAAAGCCCTATCTGGTTTTATGAGCAATAAACTAGAGAGCAAAGAAAATACATATATTTTAGATAATACAAAGATAATTATTTATCATTCTTTTTAACTGGGGTTTTATTTGCAGGGATAATTTAATCTTTTATATTCTCTTTTAACTTTGTATTTTATATTGATATGATTTTAAAATGCCCTGTCACAATATGATTTAAGTCTGACTTTGTGAGTTGAACTAGTCTAGCTGAAACAGTATTGCTTGCAGTTCAGCTGCCATTTAATGTATTTGGGGTTTTCCATAAAATAAACAAATAACAGAGTTCATGTGGTGTATTTTTTCAGGCTTTTCTTTTATTTAATACACAATAAATTTGCCCTTTCATCTATTAATTCACAGAAAAATAAATGGATCCCAATCCTTTTCTTAAGGGTGCAATGTTAATTACAAAATCCACACGCAAGTGATGTTCACAGAAGAGTGTTTGTCAAGGGCTCTTTTATGCCAACGGATATGTAAATTGAGGCACAATTTCCCCTTTAAAGGGGCCCCATGGTTTCCCTCTTCAGACAACACCCAGGAACATAAACCTTGTGTATTTCCAGAAACTTCTCTTGTCCCTTTTCCTAGAGCGATCAAAAATGTTACTAAACCTTGTGTCCTTACTAGTAGTCCTCAAAGGTAATGATTTCCACTATATATTTTATTTCCAACTTCTGCTCTTGTATGCAGGAGATCTCATTAAAAAATCTTCCTTTTAGGTGTCCAGTCTCAAGTCCAATTGGTGGAGTCTGGAGGGGATGTGAGAAGACCTGGAGGGTCCCTCCGTCTCTCCTGCCAAGCTTCTGGATTCACTTTCAGTGACTATCACATGAACTGGGTGAGACAGGCTCCTGGGAAAGGACTGGAATGGGTGTCATTGATAACCTACAATTCTGGTAGTATTTACTACTCAGACAAAGTGAAGGGCCACTTCACCATCTCCAGGGACAATGCCAAAAGCCAACTGTATCTGCAAATGAACAGCCTCAAAGCTGAAGACACGGCTGTCTATTACTGTGCGAGAGACACACACAGTGAGAGGCAGTGAATCTGAAGCCAAACAAAAACCTCTCACAAGAGCAATTCTCCAAATTGTGTCAATAACAGATGGTTGAATTTGTCTAATTGGAATGGGAAGCAGTAAACAAATCCCCATGATACTAGGTGGAAGCTGAGAACTGATCTTGGAGTAAGCAGTGTGCCACCTGGTTAGCACTTTGTTAGGGGAGATGAAGAGATAGTTACTCCCATTGACTTCTGCACTAATAACTAAACATATCTATCGTCTTCACATCCACTATAATCCATAACAGAGAAACTGTTCAAAACTTATTTCCTATGACAAAAGAAAAGTTAGGTTTTGGATGACTTCATAAATCTGAAATGTCTCCCAGACATTCTACTCTCTCTCTCTCTCTCCTGGAACATAAAAAAAATATTCTTAGAAATTAACTTTTTATATCTTGTTTCTATTATGTTTCTTAAAACAGGCCGTTGTGCACATTTAATCCCCATTATATTGAGCCATTTTGTTTAGCAATGGTGGAATTTTTCAAATCTTTGTTCTCTCCCCTGTCACTGTTGTCAGATATTTAATTGTGTCTGACCCTTAACCACTCTATGGATCAGGACTCTCCATGCCCCTCTGTCTCACACTACCTCCTACAGAGCCACCATAGAGAGGAGGGGGTCAACCTATTTACCAAAGCACCTGAAGGCCAGACAAAGAATAACAGATGGAAATGGATCAAGAAGAGATTCAACCTAGAAATAAGGGGGAACTTTCTGACAGTGAGAACAATCAACAAATGGAACAGAATTTGCCTTCAGATGTTGTTGGTGCTTCATCACTGAAGGCTTTCAAGAAAAGACTGGACTGCCATCTGTCAGAAGTGGTGTAGGGTCTCCTGCTTGGGTGGGTGGTTGGACTTCATAACCTACAAGGTCCCTTTCGACTCTGTTTCTATTCTATTCTATTCTATTCTATTCTGTTCTGTTCTGTTCTGTTCTGTTCTGTTCTGTTCTGTTCTGTTCTGTTCTACTCCATTTCATTTTCATTCTGTTATTCTGTTCTGTTCTGTTCTGTTCTGTTCTATTCTATTCTATTCTATTCTATTCTATTCTATTCTATTCTATTCTATTCTATTCTATTCTATTCTATTCTATTCTATTCTATTCTATTCTGTTTTGTTCTGTTCTACTCCATTTCATTTTCATTCTCTTATTCTATTCTATTCTATTCTATTCTATTCTATTCTATTCTATTCTGTTCTGTTCTGTTCTGTTCTGTTCTGTTCTGTTCTGTTCTGTTCTGTTCTGTTCTACTCCATTCCATTTTCATTCTGTTATTCTATTCTATTCTATTCTATTCTGTTCTGTTCTGTTCTGTTCTGTTCTGTTCTGAACTGTTCTGTTCTGTTCTGTTCTGTTCTACTCCATTTCATTTTCATTCTGTTATTCTATTCTATTCTGTTCTGTTCTGTTCTGTTCTGTTCTATTCTGTTCTATTCTGTTCTATTCTATTCTATTCTATTCTATTCTATTCTATTCTATTCTATTCTATTCTATTCTATTCTATTCTATTCTATTCTGTTCTGTTTTGTTCTGTTCTACTCCATTTCATTTTCATTCTCTTATTCTATTCTATTCTATTCTATTCTATTCTATTCTGTTCTGTTCTGTTCTGTTCTGTTCTGTTCTGTTCTACTCCATTCCATTTTCATTCTGTTATTCTATTCTATTCTATTCTATTCTATTCTATTCTATTCTATTCTATTCTATTCTATTCTATTCTATTCTATTCTATTCTATTCTATTCTATTCTATTCTATTCTATTCTATTCTATTCTATTCTTATAGTCATCCTGGTCATCCTTTATAGTGTCCAGTCAGAGGGTATTATGGTGGCCCCTTCTTTTTCTGTTAATCATTCCAAGCATGATGGATTTTTTGAGTGAATCAGCTCTCATGACATGATCAAAGTATGACAGCCTCTATTTGGGTATCTTGGCTTCAAGTGATAGTTTTGGTGAGGTTTGATCTATTATTATTATTATTATTATTATTATTATTATTATTATTATTGTTGTTGTTGTTGTTGTTATTATTATTATTATTATTATTATTATTATTATTATTATTATTATTATTATTATTATTATTATTATTATTATTATCTGCCAGAAAGAACAGGGGATCAATCTATTCTATTCTTCTTAGTACCTGAAGGCAGGACAAGTAGCAACAGATGGAAACTAATCAAGGAGAGAAGCAACCTAGAACTAAGGAAAAATTTCTTGACAGTGAGAACAATCAACCAGAGGAATGACTTGCCTCCAGAAGTTGTGCATGCACCAACACTGGTTTCCTGCTTGAACAGGGGCTTGGACTAGAAGACCACCAAGGTCTCTCCCAACTGTTATTCTATTAATACTCAAAGGAAAATAAAAATAAACCATGCATAGTATTCCTTTTCCTAAGAGTGGAACCTTATTTAAAAATCACACATGTAGATCTGTTCAAAGAAATCTCTAAGTAAATGCACTGAGGGACTCTTTTGTCCCAAGCAATATGTAAAGCAGGAGACAATTTCCCCTTTAAAGGAGCTCCATGTTTTCAGGCTACACCCACCAATGCAAAGTTTGTGCATTTCTCTGAATCTTTTCCTATCGATTCCCATCCATTAATCAGAGGGAGGAAAATGATCCTGGGACTAAACCTGTTGTCCTTAGAAGCAATCCTGAGAGGTCATTCTGTTTTCCACACTCAGCTTCTTCACATTTGAATTCTTGTATACCGGAGAGCTGACTGATTATAAAGCATGAGTCATAAAGCATGAGTCAATATGAACATGTACTTATAATTGTGGTAGAAAAAAAGTTTTCAATTTCTTGGCCAATTTCAATCTCCTTGTACACCTATTCTATTCTATTCTATTCTATTCTATTCTATTCTATTCTATTCTATTCCATTACATTCCGTATTTTATTATTCTATTCTATTCTATTCTATTCTATTCTATTCTATTCTATTCTATTCTATTCTATTCTATTCTATTCTATTCTATTCTATTCTATTCTATTCTATTCTATTCTATTCTATTCTACAGTTATTCTATTCTACAGTTATTCTATTCTATTCTATTCTATTCTATTCTATTCTATTCTATTCTATTCTATTCTATTCTATTCTATTCTATTCTATTCTATTCTATTCCATTCCAGTTCTCTCTCTCTCTCTCTCTCTCTCTCTCTCTCTCTCTCTCTCTCTCTCTCTCTTTTTTTTTTTTTTTTTCTTTTCCTGAAACCAAATCACCTTGTAAACAAGGAAGGAGAACTTTGAATGTTTCATTTTCTTACAGCAAAATCTTTGATACCTGGAAAAGAACATATTAAAGTTTTCCCTAGGCCAGGGGTAGGCAACCTCAGCTCTTTTATGACTCATGGACTTCAACTCCCAGAATTCCTAAGTCGGCTATGCTGACTCAGGAATTCTGGGAGTTTAAGTCCATGAGTCATAAAAGAGCCGAGGTTGCCTACCCCTGCCTTAGACAGTAACCTCTTTCTCTCTCTGTGTGTGTGTGTATGTGCGTGTTTCTGTAATGTGCCATGAAAATTATGTTTGTAATGTGTGTGCAAAGAAATTTATAGATGAATGCCTTGAGCAGCTCTTTTATCTGAAACAATATGTAAATCAGGGCGCAATTTCTCCTTTAAAGTAGCCAGGTGGTTTCCCGTAACACCAAGTTTGAGCTCTTTCCTCAGTCTTTTACTGTCTATTCCCCTCCATTCATTCAAGGAGCAAAAATGACTCTGTGGCCAAAATTGGTCTTCTTACTAGCAGTCCTTCAAGGTATTGCTTCCATCTCTAGAATTTCCTTTAGTTGGCTGTTCTTATATATGGAGATGTCACTGAAATCCATTTCTTTCTAGGTGTCCAGTCACAGGTCCAGTTGGTGGAGTCTGGAGGGGATGTGAGAAGGCCTGGAGGGTCCCTCCGTCTCTCCTGCCAAGCCTCTGGATTCACCTTCAGCAGCTCTTACATGCACTGGGTGAGACAGGCTGCAGGGAAAGGACTGGAATGGGTGTCACAGATATATCCACGTTCATCTAGCATTTACTACTCAGACAAAGTTAAAGGACGTTTCACCACCTCGAGGGATGATGCCAAAAGCCAGCTGTACTTGCAAATGAACAATCTGAAAGCTGAAGACACAGCAGTCTATTACTGTGCGAGAGACACAGTGAAAGGAAGTGAATCCAAAGCTAAACAAAAACCTTCCTTTCTTCAGAGCAGCTCTGCAACCTGATTCGGCCCAAGATCCTGGATTAGCTAATTAGGATTCACCACCAGATTCTTTTGTTCTGATTATCCAGTAAGATACTTTGCAAGAGGAAAAAGAGATCTGCGAACAACTAGAAGCAAACAAATTTATGACAAGTAGCCAGCATGGGCTTGTTAAAAACAGATCATACCAAACCATTCTTATTTCATTCTTTGGCAAAGTGACTAAACCTGTAGACCAGTGAAATACTGTGGACGAGGTACACTTAGATTTCACTAAGCCATTTGATAAAGTAGACCACAACCTACTCCTTGGTAAGCTAGAAAAAGGTGGAATAGACAACATCACCACCAGATTGATCTGTAGCTGGCTGACAAACTGTACTCAACAAGTAGACCTCAATGGCACTACATCCACATGGAGAGAAGTAAGCAGTGGGGTACCACAAGGTTCCATCTTAGTCTCAATACTCTTCAATTTCTTCATAAATGATTTAGGTGAAGGAATTAAAGATGAACTTTGCAGATGACACCAAACTGACAGGAAGACAAACTCAGGACCCAGAAAGATCTTCACAAACGTGAACAATGGGTCCTATCCAACAAAATGAGTTTCAGTGTAGAGAAAAGCAAAGTTTTACATTTAAGCAGAAAAAAAAATCAAAGGTACAAGTACAGATTGGGTGAGACCTTTCTCCAAAACAGTAACTGTGAGAGGGACCTTGGAGTCCTAGTGGATGATCACTTGACTATGAGCCAACAGTTTTCAGCAGCAACCAAGAAAGCTAACACAATCCTGGGTTGTATAAACAGAGGCATAGAATCAAGATCACATGAAGTATTAGTACCACTTTATCAAACCCTAGTAAGACCACACTTGGAATACTGCAGCCAATTTTGGTGACCATACCACAAAAAAAGATGTCGAGAGTTTGGAAAAAAAATCAGACAACAGCAACTAAGATGATCAAAGGCCTGGAGACTAAAACATACAACGAACACCTGCAGGACTTGGGTTTGGCTAGTCTGAAGAAAAGAAGAAATAGGTGAGACATGATAGCAATATTCCAGTATTGAAGAAGAAGAGGTGGTCACACTATTCACCATAGCACCAGAAGAAAGGTCAAGAAACAATGGTTGGAAACTAACCAAAGACAGAAGCAACCTGGAATCAAGGAGAAACTTCCTGACAGTGAGGACAATTAACCAGTGGAATAGCTTGCCTCTAGAAATCGTGGGCACTTCATCACTGGAGCTTTTTAAGAAGAGACTAGACAGTCCTTGTCTGAGATGGTATAGGTTCTCCTGCTTTAGCAGTGGGCTAGACTAGAAGATCTGAAAGGTCACTCCCAGCTCCTATTCTATTCTATTCTATTCTATTCTATTCTATTCTATTCTATTCTATTCTATTCTATTCTATTCTATTCTATTCTATTCTATTCTATTCTATTCTATTCTATTCTATTCTATTCTATTCTATTCTATTCTATTCCATTTCATATTCTATTCTATTCTATTCTATTCTATTCTATTCTATTCTATTCTATTCTATTCTATTCTATTCTATTCTATTCTATTCTATTCTATTCTATTCTATTCTATTCTATTCCATGACAATGAAAATTGAGAAAAATGGCTTCAAAATTCCAGTTTTACCTTCCCTCTTGGCAAGGTGATCTGACTTCTCGAGAAAAAAATGGATTTTTTTTCTTTTACTATCATGGCACAAATCTGGAAATGAAACTTCAAAATAATCTTTCTAAATATCCAAACTGCCATTCACATATAGAGGAAACATCTGGACCTAAAGAATCTCCTCAGAAAATTGGTAAGATGTGTCCTCTCCTCAATTCTGACACTGGAGGGCAATGTTGACACACAAAACCCCACAGCCTAAGGATGAGGGTAGGGTAGGGAATAAGTCAATTCTAAACAGATATTGTCTAATTTTGGAGGAGTGATAATTGGTTATTATTTCTGTAATTGTTTCCTGAAAATCTCTCAAGAAAATTCCACATCTCAGGAAGCTAAAATCCTCCCTGTGAAGCAGATATTTTTTAATAAAAGGATGTGCATCATTTCTGGTTTTGTCATCAGAAAAACTGTCAAGATAGTTCAAATCTTTGATGGAAATGAAAAAAAAAAAAAAAGTAAAGGGGTGTTTTACCAGGTTTGGTGAACATGCAAAAAAGCTAAAAAAAATTGACATTAGATATGCATATTAATCCAGAACATTTTGAGGATAAAACTATAATTGAAAGCAGAGAGTTTTCTCTTTGGACTAATACATAAGCAACTAGAAAAATAATAATATAGCTTTGATTTTATATATGATAACTGCAGGGAGACTATTACATGCTCACAAATGGAAAGACTCAACACCACCCACAATGGAGTGATAGAAAGTGAAGATAATGGAATCTTCAAATTAAACTAAAATTCTGTGTTAGAAAATTCTTTATAAACTTTGCATGAAACAGAAAAACATACAGTCGCAATTTGCGGTTTTGATGACTGGAAAAAATGGATAATAGAAAAACATGAGCTCTTTTTTGCAATCACAGTTAATATCCCTCCCTCCTTTCCTCCTTCTTCCCTCCCTCCCTCCCTCCTCCTTTCTCCATCCATCCATCTATCCATCCATCCATCCATCCATCCATCCATCCATCCATCCATCCATCCTTTCACAAATTGGTTTATTATATTATAGTCTACACTATGTGTTTCTGTTGACATTTTTTATTACAGTTATTATTATTATTATTATTATTATTATTATTATTATTGTTGTTGTTGTTGTTGTTGTTGTTGTTGTTGTTGTTATAAAACTTTTATTCATAAAACATGAAACTCAGTGAACTAAACACTCAAATTAACTGGCACTAATGGTTGACATAGGGACGCGGTGGCTCAGTGGGTTAGGACGCTGAGCTTGTCGATCAGAAGGTGGCCAGTTTGGCGGGTTGAGTCCCGAGTGCCGCATAACAGAGTGAGTGCCTGTTACTCGTCCCAGCTTCTGCCAACCTAGCAGTTCGAAAGCACATAAAAATGCAAGTAGAAAAATAGGGACCACTACGGTGGGAAGGTAACAGCGTTCCGTGCGCCTTTGGCGTCTAGTCATGCCAGCCACATGACCACGGAGACGTCCTCGGACAAGCGCTGGCTCTTCGGCTTTGAAACGGAGATGAGCACCGGCCCCTAGAGTCGGAAACGACTAGCATGCATGTGCGGGGGAACCTTTACCTTACTAATGGTTGACATGGGTTGCTGCATCCTAGGTATCAACCAGGTATCTCCTTAAAATGTAAAATGTTCTGAGTTGCTGGAGTTATTGCAGGAAGCTGGAATTTCTTGATGTATTTTGCAAAGATTTTGGACATAGTTCCCAGTGCCCCAATGACAATGGGTATCACTGTTACATGTTTCATCCATAATCGCTCAGTTTTGATGGCCAGGTCGCAGTATTTCATATTTTTTTCCAGTTCTTTTTCTTCGACTCTGGCATCTCCTGGTACAGCGATATCAATCAACTGTATGCTTTGGTTCTCTATGACTGCGATATCTGGCGTGTTGTGTTCCAAATGGCGATCTGTCTGTATTCGAAAGTCACACAAGATCTTCACCCTCTCATTCTCGACAACTATTTCCACCCTATGTTCCCACGACTTTTCAGATACAGGCAAGTCGTATTTTTTACACAATGCCCAGTGGATTAGTTTAGCAACTCGGTCATGTCTAGTTTTGTAATCAGTTTGCGCGATTTTGCTGCACTCACATATTAACTGTGAAACAGTTTCAACTTGGTCGTTGCAATGTCGGCAATTTGGATTCCTGTTGTTGTTGTTGTTACTGTTGTTGTTCTTCTTCTTATTATTGTTATTATTATTTCAGTTTTTATGGTTGTCCATCTTGCCGAATCAACTTTGGGCAAGTAACACTGCATAAAGTAGCATCCAATACAAAAAAACAACAAGATCTTGGTCTGGATTCGGCTCTTTTGGGTTTCTTCAGAAGGTCATTTTAAAGGGGAAAAAAATGTATAGAACCTTTCTTGAACTTAGATGTGCTGCTGTTTTCATGTTTTCTAACATGCCTCTTTCAAATGTCCTTAGTTCAAGATTTGTTTCCTTGAATCGCTTTGGAGAAGTGGTAAAATTTTTCAAGTCTTTGTTTTTATTACTCTAATTTAAAGGTTGCTTTCACTTTTCTTAAAATGGAAAAGTTTTAAAGTAAAACCAAGACTGCAAGAAACCTACAAGGGGAATGCACTGGTGGGTTCTTTTATCTCAACCAACATGTAAATCAAGTCACAATTTCCTCCTTTAAAAGAGCTGGTTGGTTTTCCATTTCAGGCTACACCCACCCAAACAAAGTTTGTGCACTTTCCTGAATCCTTTCTGATCAACTCCCTACCATTCACTTTACATAGAGCAGAAATGCTTCTGTGGCTAAACTTGGTGTCCTTACTAGAAGTCCTCCATGGTAATTGTTTTCTCCTACTCAGCTCCTTTCCATCTTAATTCTTGAATACAGGAGAGCTTATTGATAAACATTTTTTTTATAGGTGTCAAGTCTAGTGGCCAGTTGGTGGAGTCTGGAGGGGATGTGAGAAGACCTGGAGAGTCTCTCCATCTCTCCTGTCAAGCTTCTGGATTCACCTTCAGCAACTACTGGATGAGCTGGGTGAGACAGTCTCCAGGGAAAGGACTGGAATGGGTGGCACAGATAGGTACATCCTCATCTCTAATACGCTACTCGGACAAAGTCAAGGGACGCTTCATCATCTCCAGGGATGATTCCCGCAGCCAGCTGTATTTGCAAATGAACAATCTGAAATCGGAGGATATGGCAGTTTATTAGTGTGCTAGAGACACAGTGAGAGGAAGTGAATCTGATGCCAGGCAAGAACCTTCTCATCCAAGCAGCTCTATAAATTGAGTTCCTTACAGAATTCTGCATTTATATAATTGCAGCAGTCAATAAATCTCCATGATGGCAAGTGGAAGCTCAGAACTGATCTTGGAATAAGCAGTGTGGAATCTAATTAGCAATTTGATAGGAAGAAAAGAAACAATCTATGATCAGTATTTGACACTATCTATCTATCCATCTATCGATCAATCGATTGATAGATATAGATATAGATTTAAATATAGATATAGATGTACATCTAGATTTGATAGATAGATAGATAGATAGATAGATAGATAGATAGATAGATAGATATAGATATAGGTGTATATGTATGTATATATATATATATATATATATATATATATATAGAGAGAGAGAGAGAGAGAGAGAGAGAGAGAGAGAGAGAGAGAGAGAGAGAGAGAGAGAGAGAGAGAGAGAGAGAGAGAGAGAGAGAGAGACGGGGGGAGGGACCAATAGAACAGAATAGAACAGAACAGAACAGAACAGAACAGAACAGAACAGAACAGAATAGAATAGAATAGAATAGAATAGAGCTGGAAGGGACCCCAGAGGTCTTCTAGTCCATCCCTCTGCTCAATGAAATGAAGTGATAAGAAATTGTCAAAAGGGGACCAGTGTACATAGAGATGGAATTGTACCTAGGAACAATTTTACCAGGGACAAAACTTTGAAGCTCCTTTATGTTATTCTATGTAGGACAGACATGTCAAACACAAGGCCCGGGGGCCAGATCCAGCCCGTGAAGTGGTTTCATGCGGCCCGTGAAGCCATCCTTGAAACAGTGAGGGAACGGCCCCCACTGCCTTGGCCCTGGCCCAGAGACCTTCCTCGTGCCAGAGACCCTCAGATCTGTCCCACTCCTGCCCAGGCCCCCATAGGCACCCTTGATGCGAATGATGTAGAGCTGGCCATGCCCACCCAGTAGGCCATATGCACTTTAGGCACGCCCACCCAGTAGGCCACGTCCACCCAGGCCACACCCACCTGGCCCCCTGAGGGTAACCGCAATGCTGATGCGGCCCTCAATGAAATTGAGTTTGACACCCCTGATGTAGGACTTTTTCCCATCTGCACATTCCCATGGGACAAAAAACCCTTCTTCTTTGCCTGTCTTGATCTCAGTCCATCCCTATGTAAGTTGTCCTTGCAACAGTGGTGTTAAAATAGTTAATTTCCTTTTTATTTCAAATTCTGCGAAGGAAAAGTCAAGGGCGTTCACTCGGACATGGTCATCCGTTACTTTGGAGGAAAGTCTGGCAGGATCCAATCTGGGAGGTGTATATTTGCCTTCATTTGCAAAAGTGTGGCAATTGAGCATGACTGAGGACAAAGGTCTTAGAGATAGAAGTGGCAGGTAAAGTTGAGGCAAAAAATGGAATCCAGGAGATATGCCAGTGAAGTTTCTCAGTCATTCAGATAGAGTTTTCAAGATGTACACTCATGGCATCTGGACTTCTTTTCACTTTAGTTTGAAACCTTTCACTACTTCTTCAGGTCCAAGTGCCATAACTCAACTTCCAGGGGACAGGATGGTTTTCCTGAATCAAGGATGAATGGAGAACATTTTCCTGGAATTATCATGAAAGGCCCTCCACATGAAAACCATTTTGGACCTTCAAAATATTCTGAGCTGTTTCTTCCCCAGAACTTTCTTTTGAATGTTAGATGAAGCTGTAATTCCAATAACTGAGAAAAGAGCTTCTAATATTATGTAGAAGGGTTGCCCTCTTTATTATAATCACTATGTAAATTCAGGGAAGGCTTCCTGTTTAAAAATCTTTGCTGGAAAATCTCCAGAAAAAGCTACGCCCTGTGTCATTTGGACCACTTCCCAGGCAACAACCATATTGCCTCCCATCAAAATGAGGAATTATATTATTCTTCTACTGCAGTTAATTTTCAGTTCATCTCTACTACCAGGTGATGTTTTCTTCTCTCTCTCTCTGTCTACATATAGCTACACCTACATCTACACAAACAATGATAATTGCAACTGTAACTATAATTACATACATACTATACATGCATACACATACAGTGTAAAGATGAATGAATGTAACAATACTTATCGTTTCCCAGGTATTAAATACAGTGTTCAGTTGGAACAATCTGGAAGTTATGTGAAAAGAACTGGAGAATCCCTCTCTCTTTCCTGCAAAGGCTCCGGTTTTAACTTTGGAAGCTATGGCATGCATTGGGTGAGACAAGCTCCAGGAAAAGGACTGGAATGGATTGCAGTTATTTGGTACGATGGCAGTAAGCAAGTCTATGCAGAATCTGTCAAGGGGTGCTTCACCATCTCCAGGGACAATGCCAAAAGTCTTGTGTATCTGCAAACAAATAGCCTCAAAACAGAGGACATGGCAGTCTATTACTGTACGAAATACACAGCGACAGGAAGTGAATCTGAAGCCTATCAAGAACTTTCTCCTCCTCTAAGCAGTTCTCCAAATTAATTTAGTGAGTGAATTTTGGATTTGTGCACTCCAACTGAGAACCTGCCCATAGATTTACATCATGGCAAGTGGAAACTAGTATCTGATCTTGGATTAATCTGAAGAGAATCTGATTAGCATTTGTCTGGGGGAAAAGAAGGAAATTCCTTGGCAATAGAATATTTTTATTTTATTTTAATTCCATTTATATCCCGCCCTTCTCCGAAGACTCAGGGCAGCTTACAAGCTTAGCAGTAGCCTTCATTCTATGTATATGCCTGCTTATTAGGGCTTTCACACACACACCCCAAGCAGCATTATTACAAAGTCAGCTTAATTGCCCCCAACAATCTGGGTCCTCATTTTACCTACCTCGGAAGGATGGAAGGCTGAGTCAACCTTGAGCCTGGTGGGACTCGAACCTGCACTAATTGCAGGCAGCTGGTGTTAGTTAAGGAGGCATTAGCCCAATGCTCCACCAAGGCTGTGTGGTTTTATTTAAACCAAAATAAAGATTTTAATAGAGGTAGAAATTGAGTTCAACATCTAAAATTCTTCTATCATATAGTATTGTGCAGTTTAATCCCTTTTCATTCTCTCAATTATCACCAACTCTCCTCTTTTTAATACTTTTCTACCTGTTACACATTTTCCGTTCCTTCTACATTTATTTATATTATTTGCCACAGGTGCTTATTCAAAAGGCAATTGGATTGTTGTTGTTGTTTTTCCTTTGAGCAGGATGTTTCTCTTCATCCAAGAAGCTTAATCACTTCTGGCAGGATGGTGGGGGTGATGAAAAGATTAGTTGTGATAGAATGGGGTGGTGGTGGTGGTTGGAAGGATTATATTTCTTTGCAGTCGTCTGGTTGTTAGCACTCTCCCTGAGAATTCTTGAGGCCACTTAGGGATTTATTTGTGTCCTTAGATTCACGTGTTTCAGAGTGCAAGTAGGGGTTGAACTGCAATAAAGACTATGTTTTAGACAGAAGATAGGTGGTGTCTTATCTGTCCCCCTCTGCTGAGAGAGGGCTGCTGAATGTTAACATAAATTTTACCCTTCTTTCAGACCAATCTCCTCTCTATGCAGACTGTGGACTCTGCTGTCTTCAAAAGAGTGAATTTTGTCCTTCAAAGGCAGATGGATTGCTGAACCTTGTCCTGATAAATTTGCTCTCTTATGTTGTGCCATGCATTAGTGAAATGGGTTGTTTTATTCCACCAATGTACAAATCTGCACATGTCTCATTACATTGTACGGCATATATCACCTTGCTTAGTTTGTGTCTGGGTGTTTTATTCCATCACCTCCACCATTCTGTGAGAATTGATGAAGCTTCTTGGATGAGAAGCAAAACCTCTTCCTTAAGAAACAACAACAACAACAACAGTCCAGTTGCCTTTTGGAAAAGCACCTTTGAGGTCACTATGACTTGGATGACTGGGAATTTCCACAGAGAAAGTGGAACATGCTTTGAAGAAATAAGACAGAGTTATGTTTGCACCATGTCTAATTGCTAATAAAGTACACATTCAGTCAGTGCAAATCACCCAAGATGAACAAGAGACAATTAGAGTGAATCTCCTGTCAAAAGAACACAAAAGTGGTACAGAACAGATTTTGCTAAATGACGTATCCATGGAACTCTGATTATCTGACTAAATCTAGGATGAGAGAAGAACAGACAATCCTTTCTCAATCTGGCTAGAAGAGTCTCTTTTAATTGGAGGTGTGTAAACAACATCTGGTTGGCTTTTGCTTTCTACTAAGTTATCTAGAATTCAATTAGTTCATCTCATGATTTTATGAAATCTAAGAGGAAAAAATTAGGATTTGACCATCCCATAAAATGTAATTCATGAGAAAGTTTTAAAAAGAAATTCTCTCTCTCTCTCTCTCTCTCTCTCTCTCTCTCTCTCTCTCTCTCTCTCTCTCTCTCTCTCTCTCTCTCTCTCTCTCTCTCTCTCTCACACACACACACACACACACACACACACACACGAACATGGGCATGCACACACAGAGAGTTTCAGCCTAGTCACTAAACTTGCCACATCTCCTTGGGATCCCAAAGGTGCTTTTTTCAAAGGGTAACTTGACTTTTCTTTCTTTTTCCTTAAAGACATTTTGCTTCTCATTTAGGAAGCTTCTTCAGTTCTGATTGAATAGTGGGGAAAGGAAGGATTTAGATTCACTTCATTCAGCTGGTCATTAGCGCTCTTTCTGAGAATTATTGAGTCCACTTGGAGGTTTACCTACGTTATGCCCTCAAGGTCACCTGAATAGTGCAAATGGGTGTGGAAGCTTCTTGGAACTGCTGAAAGGAGTGTTTTGTAAAAAGGAGTTTGGTGGTGTCGTATTCCTCTCCCTTTTTTGAGAGGGGGCTGTTCAGCCTTGATGTAGATGGCTTCCTTGACTCCTCTTTCAAACCAGTGGTCCTCTCTGTCTCCAGAATATGGACTTTGCTGTATTTAAAACAGTTTCCTGGGGATCCTTCATTTGTTCTCTGCTTCTCTTCCCTCCAGAAATATAATAATGTCCTTTAACAGTAGCTGATTCCCTCTCATCATTTACCACAGGGGGTAGCATTATCACACTCAATTGTGTTGGCGGGGCAGGGAGAAGTGGGCAAAGAAATAATCCAGTTTGCAGAAATACAACCTCATTTCCAAAGCTGATTATATCTTTTCTGACTTGTTTAGAAGTTCCCTTAAAACAGGGGTGTCAAACTCAATTTCATTGAGGGCCGTATCAGCATTGCGGTTGCCCTCAAGGGGCCAGGTGGGTGTGGCCTACTAGGTGGGCATGGCCTACTGGGTGGGCGTGGCTAGAGTGCGTATGGCCTACTGGGTGGGCATGGCCAGCTCTACATCGTTCGAATCAAGGGTGCCTATGGGGGCCTGGGCAGGAGTGGGACAGATCTGAGGGTCTCTGGCAGGAGGAGGGTCTCTGGGCCAGGGCCAAGGCAGTGGGGGCCGTTCCCTCACTTTTTCCAGGATAGCTTTGTGGGCCACATGAAACCACTTCGCCGGCCAGATCCGGCCCCCGGGCCTTGTGTTTGACATGTCTGCCTTAAAAGATCCCAGAAGAACTATAATTTCCATTATGAACCCATTTCTGAATTTACAAAGGATAGTCTTTCTTAATTGTAGATGAAATTGAATTTTTGGACTATACATAGGGATTACTTGATCTTTCTCATAAGAAAAAGGAAGGAAGGAAGGAAGGAAGGAAGGAAGGAAGGAAGGAAGGAAGGAAGGAAGGAAGGAAAAGAAATGGAGAAAGAGAATCCGAGAAGGAATAGCAATTGTATAGCAAACTTCATAAGTCCAATGTCATAGCTTTTTTAATATTTGGTCTTTAATATATTTCTGTAAAAATATCTTTGCATACATTTATTTTATTTATTATAAATTTATTTGAGAAGCAGGGATTATTAAAGTAATTGTTTTAATGACTCTAAAGTAAACCAATTCTTTCTGTTATCTACTTAAAAGAAAACAAAAACAAAGCATGAAAGCTGACATCAGTTTTCTTAGGATTGGAGCATCATTTGAAAATTATATGTATGTATACTGTATGTAGGGACGCGGTGGCTCAGTGGGTTAGGATGCTGAGCTTGTCGATCAGAAGGTTGGCAGTTTGGTGGGTCGAATCCCAAGTGCCGTGTAACAGAGTGAGCACCTGTTACTTGTCCCAGCTTCTGCCAACCTAGCAGTTCGAAAGCATGTAAAAATGCAAGTAGAAAAATAGGGACCACTCCGGTGGGAAGGTAACAGCGTTCCGTGCGCCTTTGGCGTCTAGTCATGCCGGCCACATGACCACGGAGACGTCCTCGGACAAGCGCTGGCTCTTCGGCTTTGAAATGGAGATGAGCACCGGCCCCTAGAGTTGGAAACAACTAGCACACATGTGCAGGGGAACCTTTACCTTTACCTTTTATACTGTATGTGTATGTACAGTATATGTGTATCTGTATGTGTATGTGTGTATTCTCAGTGTGAAGTCATATTACACTGAGCAGCTGTATTTTATAAAATATAGACCAAAACTACTACTATTACTATTTACTACTACTACTACTACTACTACTACTATTATTATTATTATTATTATTATTATTATTATTATTATTATTGTTATTGTTATTAATCATCACATAGTCAGCCAGATGTTCAGACTGGATTTGGCATTTTTGTCTACCTATCGAGTCCTCACCAAGGTCCTGGCATAGGCAGATATGGATGTTTGATGGTATTACAGATATTGTCGTGGGATGCAAGCAGTTCCTAGTAAGGCCGCCTTTTGCATTTGACTAAGGGCAAATTTGTCAATGGTGTTCAAGTGGTGCTCCAGTTGTTTTGGGGTTGCACCCAAGGGGCCTATTAATATTGGTGCTACCCTTGCTTGCCTTTGCCACACTCTTTCTATTTCTATTTGTAGGTCTTTGTATTTTGTTATCTTCTCCAGCTGTTTCTCGTCTGTTCTGCTGTCTCCAGGAACTGCCACATCCACTATCCAGACTTTTATCTTTCTTATCAACAATTGTTAAGTCCGGGGTGTTATGTTGCAGGTGCTTGTCTGTTTGAATTCTGAAGTCCCAGAGCAGTTTAACTTTATCATTTTCTATGTATTATTATTGTTGTAGTTGTTTATTATTATTATTATTATTATTATTATTATTATTATTATTATTATTATTATTATTATTATTATTATTATTATTATTATTATTATTATTATTATTATTATTATTATTCCAGGCAACTAACAACTGAAACAATAACTACACAATATAACAAAATAGCAACCAGACCAAAAATTTCTAGAACTGTCAAGTTAAAACAGAATAGAATAGAATAGAATAGAATAGAATAGAATAGAATAGAATAGAATAGAATAGAATAGAATAGAATAGAATAGAATAGAATAATTGGAATGGAATGGAATGGAATGGAATGGAATGGAATGGAATAGAATAGAATAGAATAGAATAGAATAGAATAGAATAGAATAGAATAGAATAGAATAGAATAGAATAGAATAGAATAGAGGGATCTTTTGAAATGCAGTCATTGGTATAGAGAGAGAGGAGAAGTGGAGAGAGCATGTAGCCCCGAGGGGGGGTTGTGCTAATTGTACAAAAATCTGTTTCACTTGCAGATTCCTGTCTGATAGAAAGCTTATGAACCACTTAACAGGTGTGGTCAGGAATGGCTAGCTGATTGAGTTTAGTGAGAAGAATATCTGGAATGATGATACTGAATGCCAAAATGAAATCTACAAAAAAGACGCTTGCATAGGTCTTTGGAGATTCAAGATAATAAGCAAAGAACATCCAACAGGCTGAATCCATTCCTTTTTCCATGATTTCTCTGTTCAATCTAAATTATAATTTGTGCCTTATCTCTTGATCTATACTCCATTTTTGGGAGTTTTTTTTTTAAAAAGGGCATATTAAAGGAGGAAAAATGTAAAATCTTTTCAAAACTGTTGTGCTGTTCTTTTTTTTTATTGAAAAGTTTTACAATACATTTTAAACATAAATTGACCCCACCTCCCCCAAAAACCCACCCTTCCCGCCCCCTCCCCCCAACTTCCCCCCACCTTCCCATAGAAACCCCGCCCTACCCTCCCCCTCCCCCCCCCCGACTTCCCGGAGCTGAATACAGGGTATTGCATCTAACAAACTTAAGCTAGAACATTCTAACTATCTATGAATACACTTTAAGTCCTATCACACTTTAACTCCCATTAAGCATAACCAAGTAATAGTACATCTTATTATATTCTGTAGTGTATGCGACTAAAAACATACACAGGATGTCAGCACAGCAGGGGGCTGGACAGCTCCAGGCTATAAACGCTTTTGGCAGGAAAGCCTGGTTCGAACAAGCCTGACAGCCCGGGGCATGGTCAGCTCTGGCGGGAAGCCAGGGTTTAAATCTATTGGCCACCTGCACTGGCGGGAAGCCCAGGTTTGAATCCATTGGATGGTATTCACCTGGGCAGGTATAAAGATACGCCAGGTAACCCCCTTTCCCCAGCTTCGTTCCTGACCTCAATAAAGAAGTTACTACCCAGCTGAGTGTCCGTCTCTGTGTGCGACCACGCTACTTTACAAATTCTAATACTCATTCATATGCTAAATAAAACTTTTAAGTCCCATATTTATTCTGAATATAATCAATCCATCTTCTCCATTCCGAAATGTATCTTTGTTGTGATTGATCTTTCACATATGCTGAATTTTTTTCCATTTCTGCTAGGTTCGAAAATTTTAGAGTCCACTCTTCTATAGTAGGCAGATCCTCCTTCTTCCAATATTGCGATACCAAAAGTCTTGCTGCCGTTATTAAATTCAACATCAATTTAGTTTCTATAACAGTACAATCTGTAATAATACCCAACAGAAATAACTGCGGGGAAAACCTTAACTTTTTCTTAAATATTTTCTGCATGTTCCACCAAATTTTAATCCGAAAAGCTTTAACTTTTTTACAAGTGCTGTTCTTCTCATGTTCTGTCTCTAACGTGTCTCTTTCAAAGTTTCTTAGTGCAGGTTCATCACCCTGAATCAAGTTCAGAAGTGGCGACATTGTCCAAGTCTTTCTTTTAATTGTTGTTATTTTAACCATTTAGTCATGTGCAACTCTTGGTGACTTTACAGGCTAGTGCAGTTTAGTTTATTCATCAATGGTTTTAATTACTCTAATGTAAAGGCTGCTTTCACTTTTCTTAAAACTGAAAAGTTACGTGGAAATCAACACTGTAGCCAATTGTGCAAGGAAACTATAAGGTGAATGCACTGAGCAACTCTTTTATCTCAACCAATATGTAAATCGAGTCAACAATGCCCCATTAAAGGAGCCAGTTGGTTTTCCTGTTAAGGCTACACCCATCAACACAAAGTTGCGTATTTTCCTGAATTTTATCCTATCAGCTCCTCTCAATTCATTACAGGGTGCAAATATGATTCTCTGGCTAAACATAGTGTCCCTACTAGCATTGCTCACAGGTAATTGTTTCCTGTCTAATTTTTCAGATTCTTTCCATTTCAATTCTTGTATCCAGGAGAGTTTATTGATACACCTTTCTTTTTAGGTGTCAGATCTCAGGTCCAGTTGGTGGAGTCTGGAGGGGATGTGAGAAGACCTGGAGGGTCCCTCCGTCTCTCCTGCCAAGCCTCTGGATTCCCCTTCAGCACCTATTGGATGGAGTGGGTGAGACAGTCTTCTGGAAAAGGACTGGAGTGGGTGGCAGAGATACGTACATCCTCATCTCCAATAAACTACTCGGACAAAGTCAAGGGACGCTTCATCATCTCCAGGGATGATTCCCTCAGCCAGCTGTATTTGCAAATGAACAATCTGAAATCGGAGGACACAGCAGTTTATTACTGTGCGAGACACATAGTGAGAGGAAGTGAATCTGATGCCAGGCAAGAACCTTCTCGTCAGGGAAGCTGAACAAATTGACTTCCTTACAGAAATCTAAATTTGTGTAATTGGAGCAGCCAATAAATCTCCATGATGGCAAGTGGAAGTGCAAACAAACAAAATGATGGGATTTTATTATCATGCTCACCTAAACTGGAAAACAGAGAAAAGCTCATAAAATACAAATCCAGTCCCAGATCCTTGATTAGCCAATGAAGACTGATTGATCACCTTCTAGTGCAGGGATCTTTAAACGTGGCCCTTTTATGACTTGTGGACTTCAGCTCCCAGAATTCTTCAGCCAGGCATGCTGGCTGAGGAATTCTGGGAGTTGAAGTCCACAAGTCAAAAAAGGGTCAAGTTTCAAAAACCCTGTTCTAGTGGGATGCTTAGGACTTTTTTCTTCTATTCATCTAAATTGTTTGCTGGAAGAAAATTTAAGATGATGAACATTGTTTTAAAATTCAAGTTTCATCTTCCCTATTTACAAGGTGGTCTATCTTCAGGGGGGAAATATAACAATGTGGAATGGAGTATTGTCCTTTAGTATCATGGCAGAATTCTGGAAATGAAACTTTAGGGTGAAATTTCTAAACATCAAAACTGCCATTTCTCCTACTGGGGAAACACCTGCAACAAAAGAATCTCCTTGGAGAACTAGGAACATGTTTCACCTCCTTATTTTTGACACTGGGGGGCAATGGTGTTACATGAAATTCCAATGTCTGGGCACCTGATGGGGGTGGGGAAGGGAACAGAACAAATATGCATATGTTTATATGCTCAGCATTAAGACATATCACATTGAGCTGCTGTGTTTTATAAAATATAGAACATTTTTTATTTTATTTTATTTTTATAAATAAAAGAGCCTTGGTGGAGCAGTGGGCTAATGCCTCCTTAAGTAACAGCAGCTGCCTGCAATTAGTGCAGGTTCGCATCCCACCAGGCTCAAGGTTGACTCAGCCTTCCATCCTTCTGAGGTAGGTAAAATGGGGACCCAGATTGTTGGGGGCAATAAGCTGACTTTGTAAAAATGCCGCTTGGGGGGGGGGGCGAAAGCCCTAATAAGCAGACATATACATAGAATGAAGGCTATTGCTAAGCACATTTGATTTGTTCTTAGATTGTAAGCCGCCCTGAGTCTTCAGAAAAGGGCGGGATATAAATGGGATTAAAATAAATAAAAAAATAAAAAAATATATATAGAAATTTCTATTACAATTGCTATTACTATAATTCTTGCCATTATTCTTCTTCTTCTTGTTGTTGTTGTTTCAATGTGTATGGCTGCCCATTTTGGCAAATCAACTCTGAGCAACTAACTACTGATGAAAACACAAAATAACAAAATAGCAACCAGAACGAATATTTGTACAACTGCCAAATTAAAACCCAATTTAATAAGCAGAGAACATCCTACAGGCTGAAACCAGTCAGTTTTTTCCTGAGATTTCTCTGGCTGAGGCCTAACTTAAAGTTGTGCCTTATGTCTTAATCTATGCACCTTTCTTTTCTTTGTTTGTTTTCCAAAAATACATATTAAAGGGGGAAATGTGAACTCTTTTCTAACCTTAGATAAGCTGTTCTTCTCGTGTTCTGTCTCTAACGTGTCTCTTTCAAAAATTCTTAGTGCAAGTTCACAATCTGTAATCTTGAATCACTTTCCAGAAGTGGTGACGTGTTCCAAGTCTTTGTTTTAATTGTTGTTGTTTTAACCGTTTAGTCATGTGCAACTCTTGGCGACTCAATCGGATTGTGCAATTTACTTTATTTTGTAGTTCTTTTGAATGATTTTAATGTAAACTTCAGTTTTCTTAAAACTGAAAGGTTATGTAAAAATCAACACTGTAGGGAATTGGGCAAGGAAAGTATAAGGTGAATGCACTGAGGAACTCTTTTATCTCAACCATTATGTAAATCAAGTCGGCATTGCCCCTTTAAAGGAGCCAGTTGCTTTTCCTTTTAAGGCTACACCCAGCAACACAAAGTAGTGCATTTTCCTGAACTCTATCCTATCAGGTCCTCTCAATTCTTTACAGGGTGCAAATATGATTCTGTTTCTAAACATAGTGTCTCTACTAGCATTGCTCACAGGTAATTGTTTCCTGTCTATTTATTCAAGTTCTTTCCATTTTAATTCTTGTGTACAGGAGAGTTTATTGATACACCTTTCTTTTTAGGTGTCAGATCTCAGGTCCAGTTGGTGGAGTCTGGAGGGGATGTGAGAAGACCTGGAGGGTCCCTCCGTCTCTCCTGCCAAGCCTCTGGATTCACCTTCAGCAGCTATTACATGGGCTGGGTGAGACAGGCTCCTGGGAAAGGACTGGAGTGGGTTGCAAGGATAGGTACATCCTCATCTCCAATAAGGTACTCGGACAATGTCAAGGGACGCTTCACCATCTCCAGGGATGATGCCAAAAGCCAGCTGCATTTGCAAATGAACAGTCTGAAATCAGAGGACACAGCAGTTTATTATTGTGCTAGAGACACAATGAGAGGAAGTGAATGTGACGCCAAGCAAGAACCTTCTCGTCAGAGCAGCTGTACAAATTGAGTTCCTTACAGAAAGCTAAATTTGTGTAATTGGAACAGCCAATAAATCTCCAGGATGGCAAGTGGAAGTGCAGGACTTATCTTAGGATATGTAGTGTCAAACCTGGTTAACTGTTTGGTAGGGAGAAAAGAAACAATTTGCAACCAGTAACAACAACAACAACAACAACAACAACAACAACAACAACAACAACAACAACAACAACAACAACAACAATAATAATAATAATAATAATAATAATAATAATAATAATAATAATAATAATAATAATAATATTGGAAGGAACCTCGGAGGTCATCCAGTCCAATGCCCTGCTCAGGCAGGAAACCCTGGCCTATACCATTTCAGACAAATGGCTGTCCAGTCTCTTCTTAAAAACCTCCAGTGTTGGAGCATTCACCACTTCTGGAGACAGGTTTTTCCACTGGTTAATTGTTCTGACTGTCAGAAAATTTCTCCTTAGTTCTAGGTTGCTTCTCTCCTTGACTAGTTTCCATCCGTTGCTTCTTGTCCTGCCTTCAGGTGCTTTGCAGAATAGCTTGACTCCCTCTTCTTTGGGGCAGCCCCTGAGATACTGGAACCCTGCTATCATGTCACCCCTCATCCTTCTCTTCGTTAAACTGGACATACCCAATTCCAGCAACTGTTCCTTATATGTTTTAGCCTCCAGTCCCCCAATCATCTTTGTTGCTCTTCTCTGTACTCGTTCTAGAGTCTCGACATCTTTTTTACATCGTGGTGACCAAAACTGGATGCAGTATTCCAGGTGTGGCCTTACCAAGGCATTGTAAGGTGGTATTAGTACTTCACGTGATCTTGATTCTATCCCTCTGTTAATGCTGCCCAACACTGTTTTGTTTTTTGTTTTTTTGGCAGCTGCACCACACTGCTAGCTCATATTTAAGTGATTGTCCACTAGGAGTTCAAGATCCCTCTCACATTGAACAAGGTGCCACCTATACTATACCTGTGCATTTGGTTTTTCTTGCCCAAATGTAGAGACTTACTTTTTTCATCACTGAATTTCATTTTGTTAGATAGCACCCTGTGTTCAAGTCTGTCCAGATCCTCCTGTACCTTAAGCCTGTCTTCTGGAGTGTTGGCTATTCTTGCCAGCTTGGTGTCATCTGCAGATTTGATGAGTTCCACATCTATCCCCTTGTCCAAATCATTGATGAAGATGTTGAAGAGTACTGGGCCCAGAACAGAGCCCTGGGGCACCCCACTACACACTTCCTTCCATGTAGATGCAGTTCCATTGAGGACCACACACTGAGTACGGCCTGTCAGCCAGCTACGAATCCATCTGGTGGTGATGCTGTCTAACCCACATTTTTCTGTCTAATCAAGTAGTAGGTTGTGATCTACTTTATCAAATGTCTTACAGAAGTCCAAGTGAATTATAGCCACAGCATTCCTCTGGTCCACTAATTTTGTCACTTGCTCAAAGAATGGAATAAGATTTGTCTGGCATGATCTGTTTTTGACAAACCCATGTTGGCTTTTAGTAATGACTTTGTTTGCATCTAGGTATTCGCTGGTTCCTTAGTTATGTTTTTCAGAATCTTCCCAGGCATTAAGGTCAGGCTGATAGGTCTGTGATTTCCTGGATCCATTTTTTTTTTCCTTTTTGAAGATGGGAACTGCATCAGCTCTCTTCCAGTCCTCTGGTAGTTCCCCAGTGCTCCAGGATCTTTCAAAAATATAGTTCAGTGGCTCTGAGATCACCTCTGCCAGTTCCTTGAGAATCTTGGGGTGTAATCCATCTGGTCCTGGTGATTTGAACTCGTCTAGGCTGGACAGGTGCTCACTTACCATTTTCTTGCCTATCTTAACTTGTGTTTCCATTCTGTTTTTGATGACACTGTTTTTAATAGGTTGGTCTGTTTTTTCCCTTTGTGTAAAGACAGATGCAAAAATCGAGTTAAATAGTTCTTCTTTCTCCCTGTTACTTGTCACCTTCTTGCCACTTTCCCCCACTAATGGACCAATCATTTCCTTAACTTTTTTTCTTGATTTTTATATATTGAAATATGCTTTTTTGTTGTTGTTGTTATTTTTGACTTTGGTCGCAAGCCTTAGTTCATTTTGAGCGTTAGCTTTCCTCACTTCATCTTTGCACGCTCAGGCTATTTGCTGATATTCTGCCTTAGTTATGTGCCTCTCTTTCCAATTCTTATACTTGTCCTTTTTATCTTTCAATTTATCAGAGAGTTCTTTATGCAGCCATGCTGGTTTCTTTTGAGAGCTGTTATTTTTCTTCTTTGTTGGTATTGTGGTAGTCTGGACTTTTATTACCTCACTTGTCAAAATTTCCCAAGCTTCTTGAGTTGTTTTCCCCTTTAGGATTCTCATCCATGGAATTCTTCCCAAGGTCTCTCTAAGTTTATTGAAATTAGTTCTTTCAAAGTCAAAGACTCTAGTTTGACTGTCTTCTAATGCTTGTGCTTCCAGAATGTTGAATTCCAATATTACATGATCACTTTCCCCCAGGTTCCTATGGATTCAACACCTTCTATCATTTTATCTCTGTTAGTGAGGATTAGATCCAACATGGCTAATCCCCTAGTTCCCTTCTCTACTTTTGGGAGACAAAGTTGTCTGCTAGGTTTGTCAGGAATCTATTTGATCTTCCACTTGGTGAAGAGTTTGTCTCCCAGTTGTTGTCAGGGTAATTAAAGTGATGTGCTTCCTACATACCTTAGTTAGCTGACTAGCAAAAAGTTAATCTATTTCCTCTGTTTCGTTTGGCGGCCTAGAGTATACACCTATGGCAATGTCATTTTCCCCCTTTTTTTATATTGACCCAAATGCATTCAAGATTACTGTTTTCATCATTGGTGTGCTCTATTTCTGTGGAGATGTAGTTATTTCTTACATAGAGAGCAACTCTACCTCCTCTTTTGTTTGGTCTGTTTCTTTTAAATAATTTCAATCCCTATAGCTGTGTGTTCCATTTGTGGATTTTGCCACACCATGTTTCCGTAATGGCAACAATATCATATCTGCCCTCATTTACCTGAATTTCTAGTTCACCCTGCTTACTGTTCATACTCTGTACATGGTTGTATAGACATTTGAGTCCTTTATGACTGACCCTATGTTTACTTTCCACATAACTTGTGTGGTGCCTGAGTTCCTCGATTTTCTTAGATTGCTGGGGACAGGGATGTTCTGTATCAATTAACTCACTGTGCCCATTGTTCACTTTAAATATTCCATCAGGAAATCTGTGAATTTATTGCCAAGTAACTCAGTTCCTTTCTTGGATGGATGCAAGCCATCTCTTTTGTACCTTTTTTCATTGGACCAGCTACAGACATCGTGACTAATATAACCAAAGCCTTCTCCTTTACATCACTCCTTTAGCCACATATTTTATTCTGTTATATGCTGGCCTTTTCCATTTTGCTCCTTATGCACTGGTAAAACCTCTGAAAAAGTGAGCCTACAGCCTATTCTGCTGAGTTCCTGCCCCAAGCTCTGGAAATCATTCTGCACAGAGAGTACATCCCTTTGGAACAGATCGTTAGTGCCAAGATGTACAATGGCATCCAAACCACAGCCCTTGCTGGCGTTCTTGACAATTTTAAAAATATGCTTCTTGTCCCTACTGGCGTTAGCACATGGAAGACCCCTGACCTCTTTTGAAATCTCTGTATCCTTTCCTAAATTTATATCCCTCATAACTGAATAACCAACCAGAAGGTGGCTTCTCTTTTTGGATACCTTTCTCTTCTTGCATGACTGCTGTGTTATACCTGATTCACACTTCTCCCTGACAAAAACAAGTTCTTCATCTCAGACCACAGTCCCCTGCTTATTTGAATTATCATCCCAACTACCTTGACCTGTTTCCTTAATGTTCCTATTGGGGCCAGCAAGGACACTGTATCTGTTATGCAGGGATACAGTGAAAGCTTTGTGTTTAAGGTTCACAGCTCTCACCCTGCCAGATCCCACGGTTGTCCACACTGCCCTTCTCCTGCAGGATCTTTGTGGTAGAGGGGGCTGATAGCGCGAAGGCTCAATAGAGTAGAAGGGCTGAACTGGACACCAAATTTCTGCCTGAAGAGCACAGATTACAGACCCTAGATAAATAATCTGTCCTTGTAGACTGATGATTTGTGTACAGATAGGGCAGTTTCCCAGTTTCAAAAGAGTACTGCGAAAGACAACTGCAAACCAATATTTGCACTGAACTAAGCCAGACATTCTGAGATGAAAGGAATCTCAGATTCACTTGCCCTGAATGTACCGCCACTGTTTTCGATTTTTAGTTATATGATTTAGTTATATCCTTCTTAACTCACAGTACTGTAGCTTTTCCCAGCACCTCTGGCAGTTTAAAAGCAATGAAGATCCAATCATCAGGAGCTTAGCTACTTTGCTTTTCCACACACCTCCTTCTTAACTCACAATATTTGAAACTGGGTAATTTTAAAAAAGTTTAAATTTATTTAAAGGTAGAAACGGGATTGATGTCCTACAGATTAGAGTAGCATAACAGAGTTGGAAGGGACCTGGGAGGTTTTCTAGTCCAACCCCCTGCTCAGGCAGGAAACCCTATACCATTTAAGACAAATGGTTGTCCAACTCTTCTTGAAAAATTCCAGTGTTGAAGCGGTCACAACTTCTGGAGGCAAGTTGTTCCACTGATTAATTGTTCTAACTGTCCACTAGTTTCTCCTTAGTTCTAGGTTGCTTTTCTCCTTGACTAGTTTCCATCCATTGCTTCCTGTCCTGCCTTCAGGTGCTTTGGAGAATAGCTTGACTTACTCTTCTCTGCTGCTTCCTGTCTGATAGAAAGCGTATGAACCACTTAAAAGGTGTAGTCAGGCATGGCTAGCTGATTTAGTTTAGTGAGAAGAATATCTGTAATAATGTTATTGAATGCCGAACTGAAATCTACAAAAAGGACCCTTGCATAGTTCTCTAGCGATTCAAGATAATAAGCAAAGAACATCCCACAGGCTGAATCCATTTCTCTTTCCCGTGATTTCTCTAGTCAGATCTAACTTATAAGTTGTCCGTTATCTCTTGATCTATACTTCATTCTTTTGGTATTTGTTTTTTAAAAAAGGCATATTAAAGGAGGAAAAATGTAAAATCTTTCCTAAACTTAGATGTGCTGTTCTTCTCATGTTCTGTCTCTAACGTGTCTCTTTCAAAGTTTCTTAGTGCAGGTTCATCAGCTTGAATCACTTTTCAGAAGTGGCGACATTGTCCAAGTCTTTCTTTTAATTGTTGTTTTAACCATTTAGTCCTGTGCAACTCTTGGTGACTTTATAGGCTAGTGCAGTTTAGTTTATTCTGCAATGGGTTTAATTACTCTAATGTAAAGGCTGCTTTCACTTTTCTTAAAACTGAAAAGTTATGTGGAAATCAACACTGTAGCCAATTGTGCAAGGAAACTGTAAGGTGAATGCACTGAGCAACTCTTTTATCTCAACCAATATGTAAATCGAGTCAACAATGCCCCATTAAAGGAGCCAGTTGGTTTTCCTTTTAAGGCTACACCCATCAACACAAAGTTGTGTATTTTCCTGAATTTTATCCTATCAGCTCCTCTCAATCCAAATATGATTCTCTGGCTAAACATGGTGTCCCTACTAGCATTGCTCACAGGTAATTGTTTCCTGTCTAATTTTTCAGATTCTTTCCATTTCAATTCTTGTATCCAGGAGAGTTTATTGATACACCTTTCTTTTTAGGTGTCAGACCTCAGGGCCAGTTGGTGGAGTCTGGAGGGGATGTGAGAAGACCTGGAGGATCCCTCCGTCTCTCCTGCCAAGCCTCGGGATTCACGTTCAGCACCTATTGGATGGAGTGGTTGAGACAGTCTCCTGGAAAAGGACTGGAGTGGGTGGCAGAGATACGTATATCCTCATCTCCAATAAACTACTCGGACAAAGTCAAGGGACGCTTCACCATCTCCAGGGATGATTCCCGCAGCCAGCTGTATTTGCAAATGAACAATCTGAAATCGGAGGACACAGCAGTTTATTACTGTGCGAGACACACAGTGAGAGGAAGTGAATCTGATGCCAGGCAAGAACCTTCTCATCAGAGCAGCTGAACAAATTGAGTTCCTTACAGAAAGCTAAATTTGTGTAATTGGAGCAGCCAATAAATCTCCATGATGGGAAGAGGAAGTGCAAACAAACAAAATGAAGGGATTTTATTACCATGCTCACCTAAAATGGAAAACAGAGATAACCTCATAAAATACAAATCCAGTCCCAAATCCTTGATTAGCCAATGAAGACTGATCGATCACCTTCTAGTGCAGGGATCTTTAAACTTGGCCCTTTTATGACTTGTGGACTTCAGCTCCCAGAATTCTTCAGCCAGGCATGCTGGCTAAGGAATTCTGGGAGTTGAAGTCCACAATCATAAAAGGGTCAAGTTTAAAAAACCCTGTTCTAGTGGGATGCTTAGGACTTTTTTCTTCTATTCATCTAAATAGTTTGCTGGAAGAAAATTTAAGATGATGAACATTGTTTGAAAATTCAAGTTTCATCTTCCCTATTTACAAGGTGATCTATCTTCAGGGGGGAAATATAATAATGTGGAATGGAGTATTGTCCTTTAGTATCATGGCAGAAGTCTGGAAATGAAACTTTAGTTTGAAACTTCTAAACATCAAAACTGCCATTTCTCCTACTGGGAAAACACCTGCAACAAAAGAATATCCTTGGAGAACTAGGAACGTGCTTCACCTCCTCATTTTTGACACAGGGGGGCAATGTGGTTACATGAAATTCCAATGTCTGGGCACCTGATGGGGGTGGGGAAGGGAACAGAGCAAATATGCATATGTTTATATGCTCAGCGTTAAGACATATCACATTGAGCAGCTGTGTTTTTAAAAATATAGAACAAAATTCTATAGTTTTTTTTAGCAATACAAAATTGTTTATTAGTAGTTTTCAATCGGCAGAAAATGTTTTTGGCGACATTTTTATTACAATGGCTATTACTATAATTCTTGCCATTATTATCATTCTTCTCGTTGTTGTTTCAATGTGTATGGCTGCCCATCTTGGCAAATCAACTCTGAGCAACTAACTACTAATGAAAACACAAAATAACAAAATAGCAACCAGAACGAATATTTGTACAACTGCCAAATTAAAACCCAATTTAATAAGCAGAGAACATCCTACAGGTTGAAACCAGTCAGTTTTTTCCTGAGATTTCTCTGGCTAAAGCCTAATCTAAAGTTGTGCCTTATGTCTTGATCTATGCACCTTTCGTTTGTTTGTTATTTTCAAAAATACATATTAAAGGGGGAAATGTAAACTCTTTTCTAACCTTAGATGAGCTGTTCTTCTCGTGTTCTGTCTCTAACGTGTCTCTTTCAAAAATTCTTAGTCCAAGTTCACAATCTGTAATCTTGAATCACTTTCCAGAAGTGGTGACGTGTTCCAAGTCTTTGTTTTAATTGTTGTTGTTTTAACCGTTTAGTCATGTGCAACTCTTGGCGACTCAATCGGATTGTGCAATTTACTTTATTTTGCAGTTCTTTTAATTATTTTTATGTAAAGGTTGCTTTCACTTTTCTTAAAACTGAAAAGTTATGTAAAAATCAACACTGTAGGGTATTGGGCAAGGAAACAATAAGGTGAATGCACTGAGCAACACTTTTATCTCAACCAATATGTAAATTGAGTCAACATTGCCCCTTTAAAGGAGCCAGTTGCTTTTCCTTTTAAGGCTACACCCAGCAACACAAAGTAGTGCATTTTCCTGAACTCTATCCTATCAGCTCCTCTCTATTCATTACAGGGTGCAAATATGATTCTGTTTCTAAACATAGTGTCCCTACTAACATTGCTCAAAGGTAATTTTTTTTCTGTCTATTTATTCAGGTTCTTTCCATTTTAATTCTTTTGTACAGGAGAGTTTATTGATACACCTTTCTATTTAGGAGTCCAGTCTCAAGTCCAGTTGGTGGAGTCTGGAGGGGATGTGAGAAGACCTGGAGGGTCCCTCCGTCTCTCCTGCCAAGCCTCTGGATTCACCTTCAGCAGCTATTACATGGAGTGGGTGAGACAGGCTCCTGGGAAAGGACTGGAATGGGTGGCAGAGATAGGTACATCCTCATCTCCATTACGCTACTCGGACAAAGTGAAGGGACGCTTCACCATCTCCAGGGATGATTCCCGCAGCCAGCTGTATTTGCAAATGAACAATCTGAAATCGGAGGACACGGCAGTTTATTACTGTGCTAGAGACACAGTGAGAGGAAGTGAATCTGACGCCAGGCAAGAACCTTCTCCTCAGGGAAGCTGAACAAATTGACTTCCTTACAGAAATCTAAATTTGTGTAATTGGAGCAGCCAATAAATCTCCATGATGGCAAGTTGAATTGCAGGACTTATCTTAGGACATGCACGGTCAAACTTGGTTAACCGTTTGGTAGGGAGAAAAGAAACAATCTGCACTCAGTAACAACAACAATAACAAGAATAAGAACAACAACAGCAACAAAAACAACAACAACAATAACAACAACAACAACAACAACAACAACAACAACAACAACAATAATAATAATAATAATAATAATAATAATAATAATAATAATAATAATAATAATAATAACGTTGGAAGGAACCTCAGAGGTCATCCAGCCCAACCCCCTGCTCAGGCAGGAAACCCTATACAATTTCAGACAAATGGCTGTACAGTCTCTTCTTAAAAACCTCCAGTGTTGGAGCATTCACTACTTCTGGAGACAGGTTGTTCTGCTGGTTAATTGTTCTAACTGTTTTAAAATTTCTAGGTTGCTTCTTTCCTTGACTAGTTTCCATCCATTGCTTCTTGTCCTACCTTCAGGCGCTTTGGAGAATAGCTTGACTTCCTCTTCTTTGTGGCAGCCCCTGAGATATTGGAACACTGCTATCATGTTTCCCCTCACCCTTCTCTTCATTAAACTGTTGTTGTTAGCTGCGAAGTCATGTCTGACTCATCGCGAACCCATGGACAACGTTCCTCCAGGCCTTCCTGTCCTCTACCATCTTCTGGAGTCCATTTAAGCTCACACCTACTGCTTCAGTGATTCCATCCAGCCACCTCATTCTCTTTCGTCCCCTTCTTCTATTGTCCTCAATCTTTCCCAGCATTAGGCTCTTCTCCAGTGAGTCCTTCCTTCTCATTAGGTGGCCAAAGTATTTGAGTTTTAGCTTCAGGATCTGGCCTTCTAAAGACCAGTAAGGGTTGATCTCGTCTAGGACTGACCGGTTCGATCGCATTGCAGTCCAAGGAGTCTTCTACAGCACCATAGTTCAGAGGCCTCAATTCTTTGGCACTCAGCCTTTTTTATGGTCCAGCTTTCACTGCCATACATAGCAACTGGGAAGACCATAGCCTTGACTATACACACTTTTGTTGACAGGGTGATGTCTCTGCTTTTTAGTGTGCTGTCTAGATTTGCCATTGCTTTCATCCTGAGGAGCAAGCGTCTTTTAATTTCTTGGCTATAGTCCCCATCTGCAGTGATCTTGGAGCCCAGGAAAATAAAATCTGTCACTACCTTCATTTCTTCCCCATCTATTTGCCAAGAATTGAGAGGGCTGGATGCCATGATCTTGGTTTTCTTAATGTTAATTTTCAACCCAACCTTTGCACTCACCTTCTTCACCTACAACAAGAGGCTCTAGTTCTTCTTCACTTTCTGCCATTAGAATGGTATCATCTGCATATTTTAGGTTGTTGATATTTCTTCCAGAAATCTTAATTCCAACTTTCGATTCCTCTAACCCTGCCTTTCTCATGATGTGCTCTGCATATAAGTTAAATAGGCAGGGCGATAGTATACAGCCTTGAAGGACTCCTTTCCCAATTTTGAACCAATCAGTTCAGTTCTCACTGTTGCAATTATTCGCCCACATATAGGATTCTCAAGAGAGAAATAAGATGGTCTGGTATGCCCATCTCTTTAAGAACTTGCCACAGTTTGTTATGATCCACACAATCAAAGGCTTTAGCATAGTCAATGAAGCAGAAGTAGATGTTTTTCTGGAACTCTCTAGCTTTCTCCATGATCCAGCGTATGTTGGCAATTTGATCTCTAGTTCCTCTGCCTCTTCAAAATCCTGCCTGTACTTCTGGTAGTTCTCAATGCACATACTGCTGGAGTCTAGCTTGTAGGATTTTAAGCATAACTTTACTAGCATGAGAAATGAGTGCAATGGTGCGATAGTTTGAACATTTTTTGGCACTGCCTTTCTTTGGAATTGGAATGTAAACTGATCTTTTCCAATCCTGTGGCCACTGTTGAGTTTTCCAAATTTGCTGGCAAATTGAGTGTAACACTTTTACTGTATCGTCTTTTAAGATTTTGAATAGCTCAGCTGGAATACTGTCACCTCCACTAGCTTTGTTGTTGCCCAGTTTTTCTAAGGCCCACTTCACTTCACATTCTAGGATGTCTGGCTCGAGGTCAGTGACCACCTCATTGTGATTATCAGAGACATTAAGCTCATTCTTGTATAGTTCTTCTGTGTAATTTTGCCACCTCTTCTTAATCTCTTCTGCCTCTGTTAGGTCCCTGCCGTTTTGGTCCTTTATCATGCCCATTTTTGCATGAAACATTCCCTTCATCTCTCCAATTTTCTTGAAAAGATCTCTGGTCCTCCCTATTCTATTGTTTTCTTCTATTTCTTTGCACTGTTCATTTAAGAAGGCATTCTTATCTCTTCTAGCTATTCTCTGGAATTCTGCATTCAATTGGGCGTATCTTTCTTTTTCTCCCTTTTCCTTTCGCTTCCCTCCTTTCCTCAGCTATTTGCAAAGCTTCCTCAGACAGCCCTTTTGCTTTCTTGCATTTCTTTTTCTTTGGGACGGTTTTGGTTTTTACCTCTTGTACAATGTTGCAAACCTCTGTCCATAGTTCTTCAGGCACTCTGTCTATCAGATCTAATTCCTTAAATCTATTTGTCACCTCTACTGTATATTCAACAGGGATATGATTTAATTCATACCTGAGTGGCCTAGTGCTTTTTACTACTTTCTTAAGTTTAAGCCTAAACTTTGCAATGAGAAGCTCATGGTCTCAGCCACAGTCAGCTCCTGGTCTTGTTTTTACTGACTGAATAGAGCTACTGCATTTTGGCTGCAGAGCATATAGTGAATCTGATTTCTGTGTTGACCGTCTGGTGATGTCCATGTGTAGAGCCGTCTTTTGTTTTGTTGGAAAAGAGTGTTTCTATGACCATCGTATTCTCTTGACAAAATTCTATCAGCCTGTGCCCTGCTTCATTTTGTACTCCAAGGCCAAACTTGCCTGTTATTCCAGTTATCTTTTGGCTTCCTACTTTAGCATTCCAATGCCCCATGATGATAAGGACATCATTTTTTGGTGTTAGTTCTATAAGGTGCTGTAGGGCTTCATAGAACTGGTTAATTTCATCCTCTTCAGCACTGGTGGTTGGGGCATAGACTTGGACTACTGTGATATTGAAGGTTTGCCTTGGATTCGAACTGAGATCATTCTGTCATTTTGAGGATTGTATCCCAGAATTGCTTTTCCTACTTTTTTATTGACTATGAAGGCTACTCCATTTCTTGTGAGGGATTCTTGCCCGCAGTAGTATTCCTGATGGTCATCTGAATTAAATTCACTCATTCCTGTCCATTTTAGTTCTCTGATTCCTAAGATGTCGATGTACAGTCTTGTCATCTCTTGTTTGACCACGTCCAGCTTTCCTTGATTCATGGATCTTACATTCCAGGTTCCTATGGAGAAAAAATATTTACAGCATCGGACTTTCCTTTCACCACCAGATACATCCACAGCTGAGCGTCCTTTCGGCTTTGGCCCAGTTGCTTCATTCTTTCTGGCGCTACTAGTACTAGCCCTCTGTTCTTCCCCAGTAGCATATTGGACGCCTTCTGACCTGAGGGGCTCATCTTCCAGCATCATATCATTTTGCCTTTTGGTACTGTCCATAGGGTTTTCATGGCAAAGATACTGGGTTGCTATTTCCTGCTCCAGTGGATCAGAACTCTCTGCTATGACTTTTCCATCTTGGGTGGCCCTGCACGGCATAGCTCATAGCTTCATTGAATTATGGAAGCCCCTTCGCCACAACAAAGCAGTAATCCATGAAGGGGTTCATTAAACTACACATACCCAATTCCAGCAACCGTTCCTTATATGAATAGAATAGAATAGAATAGAATAGAATAGAATAGAATAGAATAGAATAGAATAGAATAGAATAGAATAGAATAGAATAGAATAGAATAGAATAGAATAGAATTCTTTATTGGCCAAGTGTGGTTGTACACACAAGGAATTTGTTTCCAGTGTATAAGCCTTCAGTGTACATACAAGTGATAGGGATAATCATGATCATATACAACATGAAAATACATTCGTAATACATCTTGAAATACAACACTTCATCATAAATAATAACATGCAACAATTAGTGATAATCATAGAGTACTAGCTAAGCAAAGAACATCTATTATGCTAGGGTACAAAAAACCCAATATAAATTGTAAGATACAAGCAGCAAAATTATAGTCATAAGAAGATAAGGACAGGTAATAGGGAAGATAATAATAATAATAATAATAATAATAATAATAATAATAATAATAATAATAATAATAATAATAATAATAATAATAATAATGATGATGATGATGATGATGATAATGATTTTCACAGCCCTCTTTCTGGCCTGTATAGTATCCAGGTCCTCAATGGAAGACAGGCTGGTAGCAATTTTTTTTTTCTAGTTCTAACTATTCGTTGAAGTCGGTGTCTGTCTTGTTTGGTTGCTGTGCCAAACCAGACGGTTACAGAGGTGCATATGACAGACTCAATAATTCCTTTGTAGAACTACATCAGCAGCTCGTTGGACAGTCTAAGTTTTCTGAGTTGGCGCAGGAAGAACATTCTTTGTTCTGCTCCTTTGATGACATTTTTGATGTTACGTGTCCATTTTAAATCTTGAGATGATATAGAACCTAGAAATGTGAAGGTCTTTACTGTTCATACAGTGTTGCCTAGTATTGTAAGAGGTTGTAGAATAGTAGGGTTTCTCCTAAAGTCTACTGTCATTTCTACAGTTTAGAGTGTTTTAAGTTCAAGATTGTTCCGGCCAAACCACAAGGTTGAACAACCTCCCGTTTGTATGCCAATTCGTTGTTGTCTTGAATGGGGACAATCACTTTTGTATCATCAGCAAACTTCAGTACTTTAACAGAGGGATCTTTTGAGATGCAGTCATTGGTATATAGAGAGAGGAGAAGTGGAGATAACACACAACCCTCTGTGTCTGTGTGTGTGCTAATTGTACAAATATCTGATGTGATTTTGCCTAGCTTCACTTGCTGCTTCCTGTCTGATAGAAAGCTTATGAACCGCTTAAAAGGTGTAGTCAGGCATGGCTAGCTGATTTAGTTTAGTGAGAAGAATATCTGTAATAATGTTATTGAATGCCGAACTGAAATCTACAGAAAGGACCCTTGCATAGGTCTTTGGAGATGCAAGATAATAAGCAAAGAACATCCCACAGGCTGAATAAATTCGTTTTTCCCATGATTTCTCTGGTCAGATCTAACTTATAAGTTGTGCGTTATTTCTTGGTCTATACTCCATTCTTTAGTTGTTGTTTTTTTTTTTTAAAAAAGGGCATATTAAAGGAGGAAATATGTAAAACCTTTTCTAAACTTAGATGTGCTATACTTCTTATGTTCTGTCTCTAACGTGTCTCTTTCAAAATTTCTTAGTGCAGGTTCATCACCTCGAATAAAGTTCAGAAGTGGTGATATTGTCCAACTCTTTCTTTTAATTGTTGTTATTTTAACCATTTAGTCATGTGCAACTCTTGGTGACTTTATAGGGTAGTGCAATTTAGTTTATTCTGCAATGGTTTTAATTACTCTAATGTAAAGGCTGCTTTCACTTTTCTTAAAACTGAAAACATACGTGGAAATCAACACTGTAGCCAATTGTGCAAGGAAACTATAAGGTGAATGCACTGAGCAACTCTTTTATCTCAATCAATATGTAAATCGAGTCAACATTGCCCCATTAAAGGAGCCAGTTGGTTTTCCTTTTAAGGCTACACCCATCAACACAAAGTTGTGTATTTTCCTGAATTTTATCCTATCAGCTCCTCTCAATTCATTAGAGGGTGCAAATATGATTCTCTGGCTAAACATGGTGTCCCTACTAGCATTGCTCACAGGTAATTATTGTTTCCTGTCTAATTTTTCAGATTCTTTCTATTTCAATTCTTGTATCCAGGAGAGTTTATTGATACACCTTTCTTTTTAGGTGTCAGATCTCAGGTCCAGTTGGTGGAGACTGGAGGGGATGTGAGAAGACCTGGAGGATCCCTCCATCTCTCCTGCCAAGCCTCGGGATTCACCTTCAGCACCTATTGGATGGAGTGGTTGAGACAGGCTCCTGGAAAAGGACTGGAGTGGGTGGCAGAGATACGTACATCCTCATCTCCAATATACTACTCGGACAAAGTCAAGGGACGCTTCATCATCTCCAGGGATGATTCCCGCAGCCAGCTGTTTTTGCAAATGAACAATCTGAAATCGGAGGACACGGCAGTTTATTACTGTGCGAGACACACAGTGAAAGGAAGTGAATCTGATGCCAAGCAAGAACCTTCTCGTCAGAGCAGCTGAACAAATTGAGTCCCTTACAGAAAGCTAAATTTGTGTAATTGGAGCAGCCAATAAATCTCCATGATGGCAAGTGGAAGGGCAAACAAAAAAAAAAATGAAGGGATTTTATTATTATGCTCACCTAAAATGGAAAACAGAGAAAACCTCATAAATACATTTCCAGTCCCAGATCCTTGATTAGCCAATGAAGACTGATCAATCACCTTTTAGTGCAGGGATCTTTAAACTTGGCCCTTTTATAACTTGTGGACTTCAACTCCCAGAATTCCTCAGCCAGGCATGCTGGCTGAGGAATTCTGGGAGTTGAAGTCCACAAGTCATAAAAGGACCAGGTTTAAAAACCCCTGTTCTAGTGAGATGCTTAGGACTCTTTCCTTCTATTCAACTCTAAATAGTTTGCTGAAAGAAAATTTAAGGTGATGAAAATTGCTTGAAAATTCCAGTTTCATCTTCACTATTTACAAGGTGATCTATCTTCAGGGGGAAAATATAATAACATGGAATGGAGTATTGTCCTTTAGTATCATGACAGAAGTCTGGAAATGAAACTTTAGGGTCAAACCTCTGAACATCAAAACTGCCATTTCTCCTACTGAGGAAACACCTGCACCAAAAGAATCTTCTTGGAGAACTAGGAACATGTTTCACCTCCTTATTTTTGACACTGGGGGGCAATGGAGTTACATGAAATTCCAATGTCTGGGCACCTGATGGGGGCGTGGGAGGGAACAGAGCAAATATGTATATGTTTATACGCTCAGCATTAAGACATATCACATTGAGCAGCTGTGTTTTATAAAATATAGAACATTTTTATTTTATTTTATTTTTATAAAATATAGACATTTTATTACAATTGCTATTACTATAATTCTTGCCATTATTATTATTATTAGGAACTAGGAACTAGGAACATGTTTCACCTCCTTATTTTTGACACTGGGGGGCAATGTGGTTACATGAAATTCCAATGTCTGGGCACCTGATGGGGGTGGGCAAGGGAACAGAACAAATATGTATAAGTTTATACGCTCAGCGTTACGACATATCACATTGAGCAGCTGTGTTTTACAAAATATAGAACAAAATTCTATAGTTTTTTTAGGAATACAAAATTGTTTATTAGTATTTTTCAATCGGAAGAAAATGTTTTTGGCGACATTTTTATTACAATTGCTATTACTATAATTCTTGCCATTATTATTATTATTGTTGTTGTTGTTGTTGTTGTTTCAATATGTATGGCTGCCCATCTTGGCAAATCAACTCTGAGCAACTAACTACTGATGAAAACACAAAATAACAAAATAGCAACCAGAACAAATATTTGTACAACTGCCAAATTAAAACCCAATTTAATAAGCAGAGAACATCCTACGGGCTGAAACAAGTCACTTTTTCCCTGAGATTTCTCTGGCTGAGGCCTAACTTAAAGTTGTACCTTATGTCTTGATCTATGCACCTATTTTTTCCCCAAAAAATACATATTAAAGGGGGAAATGTAAACTCTTTTATAACCTTACATGAGCTGTTCTTCTCGTGTTTTGTCTCTAACGTGTCTCTTTCAAAAATTCTTAGCACAAGTTCATAATCTGTAATCTTGAATCACTTTTCAGAAGTGGTGACATGTTCCAAGTCTTTGTTTTGATTGTTGTTGTTTTAACCGTTCAGTCATGTGCAACTCCTGGCGACTCAATCGGATTGTGCAATTTACATTATTTTGCAGTTCTTTTAATTATTTTTATGTAAAGGTTGCTTTCACTTTTCTTAAAACTGAAAAGTTATGTAAAAATCAACACTGTAGGGTATTGGGCAAGGAAAGTATAAGGCAGGGGTGTCAAACTCAATTTCATTGAGGGCCACATCAGCATTGCGGTTGCCCTCAGGGGGCCGGGTGGGCATGGCCAGGGTGGGCGTGGCCTGCTGGGTGGGCGTGGCTAGATTGCATATGGCCTACTGGGTGGGCGTGGCCAGCTCTACATCGTTTGCATCAAGGGTGCCTATGGGGGCCTGGGCAGGAGTGGGACAGATCTGAGGGTCTCTGGCAGAAGGAGGGTCTTTGGGCCAGGGCCCAGGCAGTGGGGGCCCTTCCCTCACTGTTTCCAGGATGGCTTTGCGGGCCACATGAAACCACTTCGCGGGCCGGATCCGGCCCCCAGGCCTTGTGTTTGACATGTCTGGTATAAGGTGAATGCACTGAGGAACTCTTTTATCTCAACCATTATGTAAATCGAGTCGCCATTGCCCCCTTAAAGGAGCCAGTTGGTTTTCCTTTTAAGGCTGCACCCAGCAACACAAAGTAGTGCATTTTCCTGAACTCTATCCTATCAGCTCCTCTCAATTCATTACAGGGTGCAAATATGATTCTCTGGCTAAACATAGTGTCCCTACTAGCATTCCTCACAGGTAATTGTTTCCTGTCTATTTATTCAGGTTCTTTCCATTTCAATTCCTGTATCCAGGAGAGTTTATTGATACACCTTTCTTTTTAGGTGTCAGATCTCAGGTCCAGTTGGTGGAGACTGGAGGGGATGTGAGAAGACCTGGAGGGTCCCTCCGTCTCTCCTGCCAAGCCTCTGGATTCACCTTCAGCAGCTATTGGATGGAGTGGGTGAGACAGGCTCCTGGGAAAGGACTGGAGTGGGTTGCAAGGATAGGTACATCCTCATCTCCAATATACTACTCGGACAAAGTGAAGAGATGCTTCACCATCTCCAGGGATGATTCCCGCAGCCAGCTGTATTTGCAAATGAACAATCTGAAATCGGAGGACACGGCAGTTTATTACTGTGCTAGTAACACAGTGAGAGGAAGTGAATCTAATGCCAGGCAAGAAATTTGTGTAATTAGAGCAGCCAATAAATCTCCATGATGGCAAGTGGAAGTGCAGGACTTGTCTTGGGACATGCAGTGTGGAACCTGGTTAACCGTTTGGTAGGGAGAAAAGAAACAATCTGCAGTCAGTAACAACAACAACAATAACAACAACAACAACAACAACAACAACAACAACAACAACAACAACAACAATAATAATAATAATAATAATAATAATAATAATAATAATAATAATAATAATAATAAAGTTGGAAGGGACCTCGGAGGTCATCCAGCCCAACCCCCTGCTCAGGCAGGAAACCCTATACCATTTCAGACAAATGGCTGTCCAGTCTCTTCTTAAAAACCTCCAGAGTTGGAGCATTCACCACTTCTGGGGACAGGTTGTTCCGCTGGTTAATTGTTCTAACTGTCAGAAAATTTCTTCTTAGTTCTAGGTTGCTTGTCTCCTTGATTAGTTTCCATTCGTTGCTTCTTGTCTTGCCTTCAGGCGCTTTGGAGAATAACTTGACTTCCTCTTCTTTGTGGCAGCCCCTGAGATATTGGAGCACTGCTATCATGTCACCCCTCACCCTTCTCTTCATTAAACTACACATACCCAATTCCAGCAACCGTTCCTTATATGTTTTAGCCTCCAGTTCCCTAATCATCTTTGTTGCTCTTCTCTGTACTCTTTCTAGAGTCTCAAAATCTTTTTTTTACATCGTGTTGACCAAAACTGGACGCAGTATTCCAGGTGTGGCCTATCCAAGGCATTGTAAACTGGTATTAATACTTCACATGATCTTGATTCTTTCCCTCTGTTAATGCTGCCCAACACTGTTTTGGTTTTTTTGGCAGCTGCAGCACACTGCTAGCTCATATTTAAGTGATTGTCCACTAGGAGTCCAAGATCCCTCTCACATTGAACAAGGTACCACCTATACTATACCTGTGCATTTGTTTTTTCTTGCCTAAATGTAGAGCCTTACTTTTTTCATCATTGAATTTCATTTTGTTAGATAGCGCCCAGTGTTCAAGTCTGTCCAGATCCTCCTGTATCTTAAGCCTGTCTTCTGGAGTGTTGGCTATTCCTGCCAGCTTGGTGTCATCTGCAGATTTGATGAGTTCCCCATCTATCCCCTCATCCAAATCATTGATGAAGATGTTGAAGAGCACTGGGCCCAGGATAGAGCCCTGGGGCACCCCACTACACACTTCCTTCCATGTAGATGCAGTTCCATTGACGACCACACGCTGAGTATGGCCTGTCAGCCAGCTATGAATCCATCTGGTGGTGATGCTGTCTAACCCACATTTTTCTATCTTATCAAGTAGTAGGTTGTGATCTACGTTATCAAATATCTTACTGAAGTCCAAGTAAATTATATCTACAGCATTCCTCTGGTCCACTAACTTTGTCACTTGGTCAAAGAATGGAATAAGATTTGTCTGGCATGATCTGTTTTTGACAAACCCATGTAGGCTTTTAGTAATGACTTTGTTTGCATCTAGGTAATCACTGATTCATTGTTTGATTATCTTTTCCAGAATCTTCCCAGGCATTAAGGTCAGACTGATTGGTCTGTGATTTCCTGTGTTATATATTTCATATAAACCGAGTTCTCCCCCTCACACGTTGCGAGGAGAATCGCGGCAGCCTTTTGACAGCTGTCAAAAGGGCTGCCGCTTTCCCTTCTGCCCAAACGCGCTGAATGGCTGACTTTGACAGCTGTCAAGCAGCTGCGCACGCGCAGTGCACTGACAGCTGTCAAGGTCGCCTAGGCCGCGCATGCACAGTGATCACCAACCTGTCAAACGCCGCCAGCTGGCTGAAGCCGTGGCCGGCTGACAGCTCGCGGCTGTCAGTAGGCAACAGTGCCTGATTGGCCACCGCCTCGCGGCGGGAGAAGACCGCACATTGATTGGTTTAAAGTTTGTGAGTTACTGTATAAATAGCGGGGAATCCCGGCGGTGTTTCGCCCGGGTCACCCACTTTAATAAAGAGCTGAATCTTGCCTGCTGCCTCCTGGTCTTCCCTCAAGACAAACCACCTGGCAACGAGGATGGGATCAGGTCTGCTTAGCAAGAGCTAAAGTCACGAGCTGAAGGAGGGAAGCCATCCGACCAGCCGACACCGCTGAAGTCACTGCTGGTCAGGGACAGCCCTCCACCCACCCGAATGCTGAGCAGACCCGGGAACCAAGACAGCATGGCTACCCTAGGGCACATTAGGGAATTTGACGTCTCCCAGCCAGAAGGCTGGGAATCTCATCTCGGGCAGGTCGAGGGTTACCTCCTCGTTAACAAAATTTTCGAAGACCGCCCCAGAGCCGCGGCACTCCTTTGCCTCAGCGGGCCAGACGTATACGACGTCGCCATGGGGTTCTGCAGCCCAGAACCGGTGGCCGCTATACCCTATGCTGAACTAGTGGACCGCCTCAACCGGCACTTCACGCCGAGACGGTCGGAGCTGTACTGGCGGCTGAATTTCGCCCGGCAATTCCAACGGCCGGGTTAGACAGCAAAATCCTTTATTGCTGGGGTCCAACAGGCAGCCCGCCGCTGCCGCTTCCCTGACTTAGAAGATCGCATCAGAGACCAGGTCATTGTGGGACTACGGAACGAGAAGCTACAGAAAAAGATTGTCACTAAGCCCACAATGGACCTTGCTGAGCTGACGCTCGAGATTATGGCTTACGAAGACTGCCATAGGGAAGATGCGGCCCCACCGGGGAACTCCCTCAGCGGGTCAATCCACCACGACCACCTCAGGAACCCCGACCCGGGAGCACCTGAGGAGAAATCAGAAGTGGATGCCATCCGCCCAAGACCAGGCAACCCCCAGGCTCGCCGTGACACCGACAGGAGACCGGACAGACCTGTCACATCTGCCAAAAGCTCCCCACCCAATCGCACCAAATGTGCCAGCTGCGGCGGAAGCCATATACGAGCATCCTGCAAGTTCCGAAATGCCAAGTGCCACGGCTGCAGGAAAACTGGCCACATCCGCCCCGTTTGCCACAGCATGAACAGAGAAACCCTCAACGAATTGGAAGTCAGCCCGGAAGGTAGGACATCCCCTCCCAAATTGACCAGGGAATCCCAAAGGTCATCCATCATGACCATCCTTGCAGACCAGGGGCCCTTACTCACTAACCACATCAGACCCAAGGTTAAAATCCGAGTACTAATACAGGGAGTCCCATGCGAAATGGAGGTGGACTCTGGGTCCTCAGTCTCCATTTTGTCCTGGGACACACTCCAGGAAATCAAACGTCGCTCCGGATGCCATTTTCCCCTGAGCCCGTCAAAAATATTATTAGCTGATTTCCAAGGAGCTCCAATTAAACTAAGGGGGAAGCCAAACTTAAGGTCGATTATAAACAATTCCACGGGAAGCTCTCTGCCCAAATCGCCTCAGGAAAACGAGCCTCCCTCATTGGCCTTGACTGGTTCGAGCCCCTGGGCATACAAATCTCGGGAATCAATCAGTCACAGCCCCGCCACCTAGAAGCAGTCTGCCAACAATACGCAGATGTGTTCGACGGAACTCTAGGGAAGTATAACGGCCCCCCCATAGATTTAAAATTAAACCCTGAAGTTCTGCCTGTCAGAATTAAAGCCAGGAGGGTCCCCTTCGCCCTCAAAGCCAAAATTGAAACAGAACTAGACAGGCTAGTAAGCCTGGGAGTGTTAGAACCAACTGAAGGAGGCACTTGGGAGACCCCCATAGTCACCCCAGTAAAGCCCAACGGGGAAGTCCACCTCTGCGCAAACTACAAAGCCACCTTAAATCGGGCGTTAAACCCGCACGCCTACCCAGTTCCAGCAGTTAGGGACGTCCTGTCAGCCATGCAAACAGGCACAATCTTTGCCAAACTGGATCTGGCTCATACCTTTTTACAGTTACCGGTCTCAGAAAGGACAGCGGATGCCCAAACCATCGTCACCCACCGTGGGGCATTCAAAGTTAACTGCCTGCAATTCGGAATAGCTGTGGCACCTGGCATATTCCAGGAGGCCATGGAAAAAACCCTCAAAGGAATCCCAGGAGTCTGCCCCTATTTCGATGATGTGCTCATCGCAGGGGAATCCGAGGAAATCCTGGCAGACAGGCTGCAGGAAGTGCTGCACCGATTTCACACAGCTGGTCTCAAATTAAAAAGGAAAAATGCTCCATCGGAGTCCCAGCCACCGAATTCCTGGGCTACAAAATTGACGCCCAAGGCATACACCCCACAGACTCCAAAATCCAGGCAATTAAGGCAGCCCTGCCCCCCAAGAATAAAGTAGAATTACAAGCCTTTTTAGGGCTCCTTAATTTCTACCACGCCTTCCTCCCCCAGAAGGCAACCATTGCAGAGCCCCTCCACCGACTGCTAGACAAAGGAGCCCCCTGGAAGTGGGACCAGGTCCATGACAACAGTTTCCAGAAGCTGAAACAACTCCTCTCCAACAAATCCACCGTCACCCATTACAGGGAGAGGATGCCCCTCTGTGTCGCATGCAACGCCTCCCCCTATGGCATAGGCGCAGTCCTCAGCCACCTCCACACAGATGGGACACAGACTCCCATCGCTTATTACTCCAGGACCCTATCTCGGGCAGAACGTAATTATGCCCAAATAGATAAAGAAGCCCTAGCAATAGTAGCAAGCGTGAAGAAATTTCACGATTATCTATACGGATGCCCCTTTATGATCTATACAGATCACAAGCCTCTGCTAGGGCTCTTCACCTGGAACAAATTGACACCCCAAATCCTATCCCCTAGGATGCTCCGCTGGACCACATTCTTGGCTGCTTATTCCTTCAGGCTGGAACACAAGCCGGGGAAGGAGATGGGCCACGCTGATGGCTTAAGCAGATTGCCCCTGCCCACAATCGACCCAGATCCAGCTCCAGCTGGTCACATCCTGGCAATTCAAGAATTGCCAGATCGTCCCTTAACCGCAAAAGACATCGCTCTAGCAACCAACAAGGATAAGACCCTAGGCAGAGTACTCACCTGGGTCATGACAGGATGGCAGTCCACCTGCCCCGGGCCAGACTTCCAGCCCTATCATCTTAGACGGCATGAGCTGTCCGCTCACCTGGGCTGCATCCTCTGGGGCAGCAGAGTCATCATCCCAAGCCCCCACAGGTCCCAGGCACTTCACTCCCTCCACGAAGGCCACCTAGGGGTAGTCAAAATGAAATCTCTCGCACGAAGCTACCTATGGTGGCCAGGAATAGACGGAGACATAGAGAAACATGTAGCAGGATGCTACATGTGTCAGCAAACCAGACCCCCCCCCCCGCCACACGCTTCTGTCCACAAATGGGAAATGACTAAGAACCCCTGGTCCAGAGTGCACGTCGACTATGCTGGCCCCTTCCAGGGCCAAAATTTCTTGATAATAGTTGACAGCTTTTCAAAATGGCTGGAAGTCATCCCTGTCTCCAGCACCACGACCGCTGCCACCATCAGGGGGTTAAGAAGGGTCTTTGCCACCCACGGGTTACCCGACATCTTAGTAACTGACAACGGCCCCCAATTTACCTCTCATGACTTCCAGATTGGACTCCCTCAAGAAGATCATATCGGGAGACTGGCATTGCCGACTGGCACAATTTCTCCTTGCGCAGCATTCAATCCCCTGCTCCACCACCAGAAAATCGCCGGCTGAACTCCATTGGGGCCGCCGACTCGTAACAAAGCTCGACCGCCTACACCCCGACAGGGCAGCCGCAGAGACTGATCACACACCTCCGGTCAAAACCTTCCCATCCGGACAACTCATCTGGGCAAGGAACTTTGGGGCCGGCGACAAATGGGTTCAGGGCGTCATCCTGAGTCAAACGGGACCAGTATCTTATCTCATTGACTTGGGGGGAGGCCAGCACATCAGAAGGCACTTGGACCAACTGAGACTCAGGGGGCCGCAAAACCGACCCCTGCAAGCTCCCACCACTATACAGCACGACCCCACACCACCGCTGCCGAGTCCAAGCCCACCCCCCCCCAATTCCGATCCCCCCACCGCACCGGAAACTCCACTCCCTTCAACTCCTACTGATGGGGGAAAGGGGGATCAGCCCAATGGAAACCTCCGCCGCTCCACCAGACAGCGAAAAACCCCGGCATACCTAGCTGACTACGAGTGGGCCGGATGCAGGAGCAACGAAGACCAACCAAGTTAAATAGACTGCCAGAGGGGGGGGGAAGGGGTGTTATATATTTCATATAAACCGAGTTCTCCCCCTCACACGTTGTGAGGAGAATCGCGGCAGCCTTTTGACAGCTGTCAAAAGGGCTGCCGCTTTCCCTTCTGCGCAAACGCGCTGAGCGGCTGACTTTGACAGCTGTCAAGCAGCCGCGCACGCGCAGTGCACTGACAGCTGTCAAGGTCGCCTAGGCCGCGCATGTGCAGTGATCACCAACCTGTCAAACGCCGCCAGCTGGCTGAAGCCGCGGCCGGCTGACAGCTCGCGGCTGTCAGTAGGCAACAGCGCCTGATTGGCCGCCGCCTCGTGGCGGGAGAAGATCGCACGTTGATTGGTTTAAAGTTTGTGAGTTACTGTATAAATAGCGGGGAATCCCGGCGATGTTTCGCCCGGGTCACCCACTTTAATAAAGAGCTGAATCTTGCCTGCTGCCTCCTGGTCTTCCCTCAAGACAAACCATCCTGGATCCATTTTTTTTCCTTTTTGAAGATGGGAACTACATCAGCTCACTTCCAGTCCTCTGGTAGTTCCCCAGTGCTCCAGGATCTTTGAAAAATATAGTTCAGTGGCTCTGAGATCACCTCTGCCAATTCCTTGAGAATCTTGGGGTGTAATCCATCTGGTCCTGGTGATTTGAACTCGTCTAGGCTGGACAGGTGCTCACTTACCATTTTCTTGCCTATCTTAACTTGTGTTTCCATTCTGTTTTTTATGGCACTGGTTTTGGTAGGTTGGTCTGTCTTTTTCCCTTTGTGTAAAGACAGATGCAAAAAAAAAATAGTTCTGTTTTCTACCTGTTATTTGAAGCTCTCTGAGACTGAATATTTTGAAGGGTTTCTTGACTTGGGTTTTGCCTCACAAACATCTGGGGGTGAGAACAACTGGAATCCCCAAGCACCTTGTTTCACAGGGAAATTAAAGTGGGACAAAACTCTGACTGTCTCATCTTACAGACCTGCAATTTTGGGTATGCAACCAAATAAAAGTATTCCCCTAATGTTCCCATTGCAAAGCAAGATATACATTTACTCAAATGGAACCTGTAAAAAGGAGTTGGGTGGTGTCATATACCTTCCCCTCTTTTGAGAGGGGGCTGTTCAGCCTTGATGTAGATGGCTTCTTTGACTCCTCTTTCAAACCAGTGGTCTTCTCTGTCTCCAGAATGTGGACAAGAATGTCCTTTGTTTCCTGGAGATCCTTCATTTGTTCTCTGCTTCTCTTCCCTCCAGAAATATAATAATGTCCTTTAACAGTAGCTGATTCCCTCTCATCATTTACCACAGGGGGTAGCATTGTCACACTCAATTGTGTTGGCAGGGCAGGGAGAAGTGGACAAAGAAATAATCCAGTTTGCAGAAATACAACCTCATTTCCAAAGCTGATTATATCTTTTCTGACTTGTTTAGAAGTTCCCTTAAAGGATTCCAGAAGAACTATAATTTCCATTATGAACCCATTTCTGTATTTACAAAAGATAGCATTTCTTAAATGTAGATGAAATTGAATTTTTGGACTATACATAGGGATTACTTGATCTTTCTCATAAGAAAAAGGAAGGAAGGAAGGAAGGAAGGAAGGAAGGAAGGAAGGAAGGAAGGAAGGAAGGAAGGAAGGAGGGAAGGAAGGAGGGAAGGAAGGAAGGAAGGAAGGAAGGAAGGAGGGAGGGAGGGAGGGAGGGAGGGAGGGAGGGAAGGAAGGAAGGAAGGAAGGAAGGAAGGAAGGAAGGAAGGAAGGAAGGAAGGAAGGAAGGAAGGAAAGAAGGAAGGAAGGAAGGAAGGAAGGAAGGAAGGAACCTAGAAATGTGAAGGTCTTTGCTGTTCATACAGTGTTGTCTTGTATTGTAAGAGTTTGTAGAATAGTAGGGTTTCTCCTAAAGTCTACTGTCATATCTACAGTTTTGAGCGTTTTCAGTTCAAGATTGTTCCGGCCAAACCACAAGGTTGAACAACCTCCCATTTGTATGCCAATTCATTATTGTCTTGAATAGGGACAATCACTTTTGTATCATCGGCAAACTTCAGTACTTTAACAGAGGGATCTTTGGAGATGCAGTCATTGGTCTATAGAGAGAGGAGAAGTGGAGATAACAGACAACCCTGGGTGTGTGTGTGTGCTAATTGTTCAAATATCTGATGTGATTTTGCCTAGCTTCACTTGCTGCTTCCTATCTGATAGAAAGCTTATGAACCGCTTAAAAGGTGTAGTCAGGCATGGCTAGCTGATTTAGTTTAGTGAGAAGAATATCTGTAATAATGTTATTGAATGCTGAACTGAAATCTACAAAAAGGACCCTTGCATAGGTCTTAGGAGATTCAAGATAATAAGCAAACAACATCCCACATGCTGAATCCATTCCTTTTTCCTGTATTTTTTCTGGTCAGATCTAACTTATACGTTGTGCATTATCTCTTGGTCTATACTCCATCCTTTAGTGTTTTTTTTTATAAAAAAGGTATATTAAAGGAGGAAAAATGTAAAATCTTTTCTAAACTTAGATATGCTGTTCTTCTCATGTTCTGTCTCCCATGTGTCTCTTTCAAAATTTCTTAGTGCAGGTTCATCAGCTTGAATCAAGTTCAGAAGTGGTGATATTGTCCAAGTCTTTCTTTTAATTGTTGTTATTTTAACCATTTAGTCATGTGCAACTCTTGGTGACTTTATAGGCTAGTGCAGTTTAGTTTATTCTGCAATGGTTTTAATTACTCTAATGTAAAGGCTGCTTTCACTTTTCTTAAAACTGAAAAGTTACGTGGAAATCAACACTGTAGCCAATTGTGCAAGGAAACTATAAGGTGAATGCACTGATGAACTCTTTTATCTCAACCAATATGTAAATCGAGTCAACAATGCCCCATTAAAGGAGCCAGTTGGTTTTCCTGTTAAGGCTACACCCATCAACACAAAGTTGCGTATTTTCCTGAATTTTATCCTATCAGCTCCTCTCAATTCATTACAGGGTGCAAATATGATTCTCTGGCTAAACATGGTGTCCCTAGTAGCATTGCTCACAGGTAATTGTTTCCTGTCTAATTTTTCAGATTCTTTCCATTTCAATTCTTGTATCCAGGAGAGTTTATTGATACACCTTTCTTTTTAGGTGTCAGATCTCAGGTCCAGTTGGTGGAGTCTGGAGGGGATGTGAGAAGACCGGGAGGGTCCCTCCGTCTCTCCTGCCAAGCCTCTGGATTCACCTTCAGGAGCTCTTGGATGGAGTGGTTGAGACAGTCTCCTGGAAAAGGACTGGAGTGGGTGGCAGAGATACGTACATCCTCATCTCCAATAAACTACTCGGACAAAGTCAAGGGACGCTTCATCATCTCCAGGGATGATTCCCTCAGCCAGCTGTATTTGCAAATGAACAATCTGAAATCGGAGGACACAGCAGTTTATTACTGTGCGAGACACACAGTGAGAGGAAGTGAATCTGATGCCAGGCAAGAACCTTCTCGTCAGAGCAGCTGAACAAATTGAGTTCCTTACAGAAAGCTAAATTTGTGTAATTGGAGCAGCCAATAAATCTCCATGATGGCAAGAGGAAGTGCAAACAAACAAAATGAAGGGATTTTATTACCATGCTCACCTAAAAAGGAAAGCAGAGATAACTTGTGGACTTCAGCTCCCAGAATTCTTCAGCCAGGCATGCTGGCTGAGGAATTCTGGGAGTTGAAGTCCACAAGTCATAAAAGGGTCAAGTTTAAAAAACCCTGTTCTAGTGGGATGCTTAGGACTTTTTTCTTCTATTCATCTAAATAGTTTGCTGGAAGAAAATTTAAGATGATGAACATTGTTTGAAAATTCAAGTTTCATCTTCCCTATTTACAAGTTGATCTATCTTCAGGGGGGAAATATAATAATGTGGAATGGAGTATTGTCCTTTAGTATCATGGCAGAAGTCTGGAAATGAAACTTCAGGGTTAAACTTCTAAACATCAAAACTGCCATTTCTCCTACTGGGAAAACACCTGCAACAAAAGAATATCCTTGGAGAACTAGGAACATGCTTCACCTCCGCATTTTTGACACTGGGGGGCAATGGTGTTACATGAAATTCCAATGTCTGGGCACCTGATGGGGGTGGGGAAGGGAACAGAACAAATATGCATATGTTTATATGCTCAGCATTAAGACATATCACATTGAGCAGCTGTGTTTTACAAAATATAGAACATTTTTATTTTATTTTATTTTTATAAAATATAGACATTTTTATTACAATTGCTATTACTATAATTCTTGCCATTATTATTATTATTATTATTATTATTATGATTATTATGATTATGATTATGATTATGATTATAGTTGTTGTTGTTGTTGTTGTTGTTGTTGCTTCAATGTGTATGATAAGGACATCATTTTTTGGTGTTAGTTCTATAAGGTGCTGTTGGGCTTCATAGAACTGGTCAATTTCATCCTCTTCAGCACTGGTGGTTGGGGCATAGACTTGGACTACTGTGATATTGAATGGTTTGCCTTGGATTCGAACTGAGATCATTCTGTCATTTTGAGGATTGTATCCCAGTATTGATTTTCCTACTCTTTTATTGACTATGAAGGCTACTCCATTTCTTCTGAGGGATTCTTGCCCGCAGTAGTATACCTGATGGTCATCTGAATTAAATTCACCCATTCCTGTCCATTTTAGTTTGCTGATTCCTAAGATGTCGATGTTCAGTCTTGTCATCTCTTGTTTGACCACGTCCAGCTTTCCTTGATTCATGGATCTTACATTCCAGATTCCTATGGAGAAAAAATCTTTACAGCATCAGACTTTCCTTTCACCACCAGACACATCCACAGCTGAGCGTCCTTTCGGCTTTGGCCCAGTTGCTTCATTCTTTCTGGTGCTACTAGTACTAGCCCTCTGCTCTTCCCCAGTAGCATATTGGACGCCTTCCGACCTGAGGGGCTCATCTTCCAGCGTCATATTGTTTTGCCTTTTGGTACTGTCCATAGGGTTTTCATGGCAAAGATACTGGAGTGGGTTGCTATTTCCTTCTCCAGTGGATCACGTTAGTCAGAACTCTCTGCTATGACCTTTGCATCTTGGGTGGCCCTGCACGGCATAGCTCATAGCTTCATTGAATTACGGAAGCCCCTTCGCTACGACAAAGCAGTAATCCATGAAGGGGTTCATTAAACTACACATACCCAATTCCAGCAACCGTTCCTTATATGAATAGAATAGAATAGAATAGAATAGAATAGAATAGAATAGAATAGAATAGAATAGAATAGAATAGAATAGAATAGAATAGAATAGAATAGAATAGAATAGAATAGAATAGAATAGAATAGAATAGAATAGAATAGAATTCTTTATTGGCCAAGTGTGGTTGTACACACAAGGAATTTGTTTCCAGTGTATAAGCCTTCAGTGTACATACAAGTGATAGGGATAATCATGATCATATACAACATGAAAATACATTCATAATACATATTGAAATACAACACTTCATCATAAATAATAAGATGCAACAATTAGTGATAATCATAGAGTACTAGCTAAGCAAACAACATCTATTATGCTAGGGTACAAAAAAACCCAATATAAATTGTAAGATACAAGCAGCAAAATTATAGTCATAAGAAGATAAGGACAGGTAATAGGAAAGAGAATAATAATAATAATAATAATAATAATAATAATAATAATAATAATAATAATAATAATAATAATAATAATAATAATAATAATAAAGTTGGAAGGGCCCTTGGAGGTCACCTAGTCTAACCACATGCTCAGGCAGGAAATCCTATACCATTTTGGACAAATGGCTGTCCACTCTCTTCTTAAAAATCATAGTATTATGGCTTTACTAAGATTTTGACAGTGTTGTAGGAATTAGTTATTAGGCAGCTTGACAGTACGGAGCAAAAAGCCCTGTCTTTGTGTCTAGTGGTTCTGGTATACAATGCCCTATAGCGTCATTAGAGGGAAGAAGTTGAAATAGTTTATGACCAGGATGTGAGGGGTCTGTAGATATTTTCACAGCCCTCTTTCTGGCCTGTGTAGTATCCAGGTCCTCAATGGAAGACAGGCTCGTAGCAATGTTTTTTTTCTCTAGTTCTAACTATTCGTTGAAGTCTCTCTCTGTCTTGTTTGGTTGCTGTGCCAAACCAGACGGTTACAGAGGTGCATATGACAGACTCAATAATTCCTTTGTAGAATTACATCAGCAGCTCGTTGGACAGTCTACGTTTTCTGAGTTGGCACAGGAAGAACATTCTTTGTTCTGCTCCTTTGATGACATTTTTGATGTTACATGTCCATTTTAAATCTTGAGATGATATAGAACCTAGAAATGTGAAGGTCTTTACTGTTCATACAGTGTTGTCAAGTATTGTAAGAGGCTGTAGAATAGTAGGGTTTCTCCTAAAGTCTACTGTCATTTCTACAGTTTTGAGTGTTTTAAGTTCAAGATTGTTCTGGCCAAACCACAAGGTTGAACAACCTCCCGTTTGTATGCCAATTCATTGTTGTCTTGAATGGGAACAATCACTTTTGTATCATCGGCAAACTTCAGTACTTTAACAGAGGGATCATTTGAGATTCAGTCATTGGTATATAGAGAGAGGACAAGTGGAGAAAAACACACAAAACTTGTGTGTGTGTGTGTGTGTGTGTGTTTGTGTGCTAATTGTACAAATATCTGATGTGATTTTGCCTAGTTTGACTTGCTGGTTCCTGTCTGATAGAAAGCTTATGAACCACTCAAAAAGGTGTACTCAGGCATGGCTAGCTGATTTAGTTTAGTGAGAAGAATATCTGTAATAATGTTATTGAATGCCAAACTGAAATCTACAAAAAGGACCCTTGCATAGGTCTTTGGAGATTCAAGATAATAAGCAAAGAACATCCCACATGCTGAATCAATTCCTTTTCAACATGATTTCTCTGGTCAGATCTAACTTATAAGTTGTGTGTTATCTCTTGGTCTATACTCCATCCTTTAGTGGTTTTTTTTAAAGGGCATATTAAAGGAGGAAAAATGTAAAATCTTTTCTAAACTTAGATGTGCTGTTCTTCTCATGTTCTGTCTCTAACGTATCTCTTTTAAAATTTCTAACGTATCTCTTTTAAAATTAGTGCAGGTTCATCAGCTTGAATCAAGTTCAGAAGTGGTGATATTGTCCAAGTCTTTCTTTTAATTGTTGTTATTTTAACCATTTAGTCATGTGCAACTCTTGGTGACTTTATAGGGTAGTGCAATTTAGTTTATTCTGCAATGGTTTTAATTACTCTAATGTAAAGGCTGCTTTCACTTTTCTTAAAACTGAAAAGATACGTGGAAATCAACACTGTAGCCAATTGTGCAAGGAATCTATAAGGTGAATGCACTGAGGAACTCTTTTATCTCAACCAATATGTAAATTGAGTCAACGTTGCCCCATTAAAGGAGCTAGTTGGTTTTCCTTTTAAGGCTACACCCATCAACACAAAGTTGTGTATTTTCCTGAATTCTATCCTATCAGCTCCTCTCAATTTATTACAGGGTGCAAATATGATTCTCTGGCTAAACATAGTGTCCCTACTTGCATTCCTCACAGGTAATTGTTTCCTGTCTATTTATTCAGATTCTTTCCATTTCAATTCCTGTATCCAGGAGAGTTTATTGATACACCTTTCTTTTTAGGTGTCAGATCTCAGGTGCAGTTGGTGGAGTCTGGAGGGGATGTGAGAAGACCTGGAGGGTCCCTCTGTCTCTCCTGCCAAGCCTCTGGATTCACCTTCAGCAGCTCTTACATGCACTGGGTGAGACAGGCTGCAGGGAAAGGACTGGAATGGCTGTCACAGATTCACCTTCAGCAGCTATGAGATGGAGTGGGTGAGACAGGCTCCTGGAAAAGGACTGGAGTGGGTTGCAAGGATAGGTACATCCTCATCTCCAATATACTACTCGGACAAAGTCAAGGGATGCTTCATCATCTCCAGGGATGATTCCCGCAGCCAGCTGTATTTGCAAATGAACAATCTGAAATCGGAGGACAGGGCAGTTTATTACTGTGCTAGAGACACAGTGAGAGGAAGTGAATCTGATGCCAGGCAAGAACCTTCTCGTCAGAGCAGCTGTACAAATTGAGTTCCTTACAGAAAACTAAATTTGTGTAATTGGAGCAGCAAATAAATCTCCGTGATGGCAAGTGGAAATGTAGGACTCGTCTTGGAATAAACAATGTCCAACCTGGTTAACACTGTGGTGAGAGAGAGAGAAAAAAATATGTGGTTAATTTCATTTTTAATGTGTGCTGTTGTGCGCACAGTAAAAAAAAAGACAATAAAGGTTATCGTATCTGGTCAGTATTTGAAATTGGACACTTTTTTAAAAAGGACACAGTGGCTCAGTGGGTTAGGACGCTGAGCTTGTCGATCAGAAGGTTGGCAGTTTGGTGGGTAGAATCCCGAGTGCCGCGTAATAGAGTGAGTGCCTGTTACTCGTCCCAGCTTCTGCCAACCTAGCAGTTCGAAAGCACGTAAAAATGCAAGTAGTAAAATAGGGACCACTTCGGTGGGAAGGTAACAGCGTTCCATGTGCCTTTGGCATCTAGTCATGCCGGCCACATGTTTGTAAGTCTATACCCTGTATTCAGCTCTGGGAAGTTGGGGAGGGGGGGAGGGGAGGGGAGGGGAGGGTTGGGGAGAGGGGAGGGGGAGGAGGGAGTTTTTTTATTTAAAAATGTATTGTAAAACTTTTCAATTTAAAAAAAAAAAGAAACGGAGATGAGCACCAGCCCCTAGAGTTGGAAATGACTAGCACGCATGTGCGGGGGAACCTTTACCTTTACCTTACTTTTTAAAAAGGTTACAATTTATTTAAAGGTAGAAATATGTTGTGAGGATGTTGTGTCATGGCATCTGGACTTCTTTTATTTTTGAACTCTTTTACTGCTTCTTCAGGTCCAGGTGCCCTGACTTAATTTCCAGGGGACAGGGTTGTTTCAGCTGAGTCAAGGAGGAATGGAGAACCTTTTTTCTGGAACTATGATGAAAAGCCCTTCATCTGAAAACCATTTTGGACCTTCAAAATGTTCTGAGTTGTTTCTTCCACAGGTGTTTCTTTGTTTTCTTTTTTAAAAAAATCCCATTTATATCCCGCCCTTCTCCGAAGACTCAGGGCGGCTTACAATCTAAAGCACAACTCAATGTGCTTAGCAATAGCCTTCATTCTATGTATATGCCTGCTTATTAGGGCTTTCGCCCCCCCCCCCCCCCAAGTAGCATTATTACAAAGTCAGCTTATTGCCCCCAACAATCTGGGTCCTCATTTTACCTACCTTGGAAGGATGGAAGGCTGAGTCAACCTTGAGCCTGGTGGGACTCGAACCTGCACTAATTGCAGGCAGCTGGTGTTACTTAGGGAGGCATTAGCCCACTGCTCCACCAAGGCTTTGAATGTTAGATGAAGCTGTATTTCCAACACCTGAGAAAAGAGCTTCTAATATTATGTAGAAGGGTTGCCCTCTTTATTATAATCACTATGTAAATTCAGGGAAGGCTTCCTGTTTAAAAATCTTTGCTGAAAAATCTCCAGAAAAAGCTACGCCCTGTGTCATTTGGACCACTTCCCAGGCAACAACCATATTGCCTCCCCCCAAAATGAGGAATTATATTATTCTTGTACTGCAGTTAATTTTCAGTTCATCTCTACTACCAGGTGATGTTTTCTTCTCTCTCTCTCTCTCTCTCTCTCTCTCTCTCTCTCTCTCTCTCTCTCTCTGTCTACATATAGCTACACGTACATCTACACGTACAACGATAATTACAACTGTAACTATAATTACATACATACTGTACATGCATACACATACAGTGTAAAGATGAATAAATGTAACGATACTTATTGTTTCCCAGGTATTAAATGCAGTGTTCAACTGGAGCAATCTGGAAGTTTTGTGAAAAGACCTGGACAATCCCTCTTTCTTTTCTGCAAAGGCTCTGGTTTTAACTTTGGAAGCTATGGCATGAATTGGGTGAGACAAGCTCCAGGAAAAGGACTGGAATGGATTGCAGTTATTTGGTACGATGCCAGTAAGCAAGTCTATGCAGAATCTGTCAAGGGACGCTTCACCATCTCCAGGGACAATGCCAAAAGTCTTGTGTATCTGCAAATGAACAGCCTCAAGCCAGAGGACACGGCCGTCTATTACTGTGCGAAAGACACAGTGAGAGGAAGTGAATCTGAAGCCTATCAAGAACTTTCTCCTCCTCTAAGCAGTTCTCCAAATTGATTCACAGAGAGAAGTTTGGATTTGTGCACTCCAACCGAGAAACAGCCCATAAATTTACATCATAGCAGTGGAAACCACAATCTGATCTTGAATTAATCTTAAGAGACTCTGATTAGCATTTCTCTGGGGGGAAAGAAGGAAATTTCTTGGCAATAGAATGAACTGTGTCGTTTTATTTATACCTTTATTTATATCTCAGGAAGCTGAGAATTTTTATAAAATAATTTACCCTTGGTGTTTACCACAGAAAAGGTGTCAAGGTATTTCAAATATTTCCCTGAAATGAAAACAGAATGAAGGGATTTTATTATCACACTCACCTAACATGCAAATTAGGGAAAACATCACGAATACAAATAAAGTCCCAGATCCTTGATTAGACAATGAAGATTGATCACCTTCTAGTGGGAAGCTGAGGACTCTTGCCTTCTATTCATCTAATTAGTTTGCTGGAATAAACTGTAAGATGATGACAACGGCTTGAAAAATCCAGTTTCATATTCCCTCTTTACAAAGTGATCTATCTTCAGAATAAAGAAAAAAAATCCTGGAATGTAGTATTGTATCATAGCAGAAGCCTGGAAATGCAACTTTAGGGCAGGGGTAGGCAACCTTGGCTCTTTTATGACTCGTGGACTTCAACTCCCAGAATTCCTGAGCCAGCCATGCTGAGGGAAAAGGGAGAGGTTTCCAAGCTGAGCCATGCTGGCTCAGGAATTCTGGGAGTTGAAGTCCATGAGTCATAAAAGAGCCAAGGTTGCCTACTCCTGCTTTAGGGTGAAACTTGTCAACATCCAAACTGCCATTTCTCCTATTGAGGAAACACCTGCACCAAAAGAATCTCCTTGAAGAACTAGGAACATGCGTCACCTCCTCATTTTTGACACGTGGGGGCAATGGTGTTACAAGAAATCCCAAAGTTATTAACTATTTTGCAGGCTGGATACCTCATTTATTTTATTTCTGTAATAACTGAATGAAAAGTAGTCAACAAAATTCTACATTGTAGGAGACTTCAATATGAAACTGAGAAATTTTATAAAAAGATGGATTTTTTTGTTTTTGTTGTTACCAGAGAAACTTATCAAATCTTTGCTGGAAATGGAAACACAATTAAAAGATTATATTATATTATATTATATTATATTATATTATATTATATTATATTATATTATATTATATTATATTATATTATATTATATTATATTATATTATATTATATTATATTATATTATATTATATTATATTATATTATATTATATTATATTATATTATATTATTTATTTTATTAAATTTCTATACCGCCCTTCTCCCAAAGGACTCAGGGCGGTGTACAGGGCAATAAAATGCAACATACAAAAGTTAAAAGAGAATTAAAATTAATTAGCCCTAACAATAAATAATTAAAATAAACACAAACCCTTAGTCCATATTATCATATTCAATGAGCATATAAAACAGTTAAAATATTATATATATTAATATAGCCACCAAATGAGAAGATTTCAAAGTTTTTCTCAATGGAACTCAAAAGAACTTAACTTCCTGAGATGATGATGATGATGATGATGATGATGATACTAATACTACTACAAATAATAATAATAATAATAATAATAATAATAATAATAATAATAATAATAATAATAATAATAATAATGATGTTGGAAGGCACCTAGGAGGTCATCTAGTTCAATCCCATGCTCAGGCAGGAAACCCTGTACCATCTGATCAACTTTGTTGCTCTTCTTTTCATTCTTTCTAGAGTCTCAACATCATTTTTTACATCATGGTGACAAAAACTGGATGCAGTATGCGAAGTGTGGCCTTACCAAGGCATTGTAAAGTGATATTAACACTTCACATGATTATTTATTTATCATTTATCAGTAATTATTTATCATTCTGTTTGAATAGAGGGACTGTATTTGGTCACACTGTGACTTACGTTTCTTAGTTGAGTGGACACAACTAGTCTACAATTCAAAGTGTTGGTTGAAGCTTAACTGTCCTTTAATGTATTTGGGATGTTTCATAAAATACACAAAAGTTAAGGAAGCAGTTCTGAAGCAAATATTCTAACTCTGATGTTCTCTCCTTTTTATATGATCTGTAATACATAAGTTAGTTTATTCTATATTGCCTTGAATGATTTTGAAAAGGGCTGAATATTTTCAGGTATTTCTTTAAGTTAATGTAGAACAAATTGGTCCTTTCTCCTATTAACTTACAGGGGGGAAAAATGGGTCCCAGCCCTTTTCTTAGGATTGGAATGTTAACTGGAAAATGCACATGCAAGTTTTGCTCACTGAAATATATTAGTATATGCACTGAGTGCCTCTTTTATCCCAACAGATATGTAAATCGAGGGACAATTTCCCCTTTAAAGGAGCCCCATCGGTTCCCTCTTCAGATCACACCCACCAACGTATAACTTGTATAGTTTCCTGAATCCTCTCTTGTCAATTCCCTCCACTTGTTAGAGTGAGCAAAAATGTGGCTAAACCTTATCTCTTTACTAGTAGTCCTCCAAGGTAATTATTTTCCCCTTATAGATTTTATTTCCATGTTCTGCTCCTGTTTGCAGGATATCTCATTGAAAACAAAACCCTTTCTTTTTAGGAGTCCACTCTCAAGTCCAGTTGGTGGAGTCTGGAGGGGATGTGAGAAGACCTGGAGAATCTCTCTCTCTTTCCTGCAAAGGCTCTGGTTTTAACTTTGGAGACTATGGCATGGATTGGGTGAGACAAGCTCCAGGAAAAGGACTGGAATGGATTGCAGGTATTTGGTACGATGCCAGTAATCAAGTCTATGCAGACTCTGTCAAGGGACGCTTCACCATCTCCAGGGACAATGCCAAAAGCCAGCTCTATCTGCAAATGAACAGCCTCAAAGCTGAAGACACTGCTGTCTATTACTGTGCAAGAGACACAGTGAGAGGAAGTGAATCTGAAGCCTATCAAGAACTTTCTTGCCCTCTGAGCAGTCCTCCAAATTGATTCAGAGAGAGAAGTTTGGATTTGTGCATTCCAACCGAGAAACAGCCCATAAATTTACATCATAGCAGTGGAAACCACAATCTGATCTTGAATTAATCTTAAGAGAACCTGATTAACATTTCTCTGGGGGGAAAGAAGGAAATTTCTTGGCAATAGAATGAACCATGTAGTTTTATTTATACCTTTATTTATATCTCAGGAAGCTGAGAATTTTTATAAAATACATTACCCTTGGTGTTTACCACAGAAAAGGTGTCAAGGTATTTCAAATATTTCCCTGAAATGAAAACAGAATGAAGGGATTTTATTATCACACTCACCTAACATGCAAATTAGGGAAAACATCACGAATACAAATAAAGTCCCAGATCCTTGATTAGACAATGAAGATTGATCACCTTCTAGTGGGAAGCTGAGGACTCTTGCCTTCTATTCATCTAATTAGTTTGCTGGAATAAACTGTAAGATGATGACAACGGCTTGAAAAATCCAGTTTCATATTCCCTCTTTACAAAGTGATCTATCTTCAGAATAAAGAAAAAAAATCCTGGAATGTAGTATTGTATCATAGCAGAAGCCTGGAAATGCAACTTTAGGGCAGGGGTAGGCAACCTTGGCTCTTTTATGACTCGTGGACTTCAACTCCCAGAATTCCTGAGCCAGCCATGCTGAGGGAAAAGGGAGAGGTTTCCAAGCTGAGCCATGCTGGCTCAGGAATTCTGGGAGTTGAAGTCCATGAGTCATAAAAGAGCCAAGGTTGCCTACTCCTGCTTTAGGGTTAAACTTCTCAACATCCAAACTGTCATTTCTCCTATTGAGGAAACACCTACACCAAAAGAATCTCCTTGAAGAACTAGGAACATGCGTCACCTCCTCATTTTTGACACGTGGGGGCAATGGTGTTACATGAAATCCCAAAGTTATTAACTATTTTGCAGGCTGGATACCTCATTTATTTTATTTCTGTAATAACTGAATGAAAAGTAGTGAAGAAAATTCTACATTGTAGGAGACTTCAATATGAAACTGAGAAATTTTATTAAAAGATGGATTTTTTTGTTTTTGTTGTTACCAGAGAAACTTATCAAATCTTTGCTGGAAATGGAAACACAATTAAAAGATTATATTATATTATATTATTTATTTATTTTATTAAATTTCTATACCGCCCTTCTCCCAAAGGACTCAGGGCGGTGTACAGGGCAATAAAATGCAACATACGAAAGTTAAAAGAGAATTAAAATTAATTAGCCCTAACAATAAATAATTAAAATAAACACAAACCCTTAGTCCATATTATCATATTCAATGAGCATATAAAACAGTTAAAATATTATATATATTAATATAGCCACCAAATGAGAAGATTTCAAAGTTTTCCTCAATGGAACTCAAAAGAACTTAACTTCCTGAGATGATGATGATGATGATGATGATGATGATGATGCTACTACTACAAATAATAATAATAATAATAATAATAATAATAATAATAATAATAATAATAATAATAATAATAATGTTGGAAGGCACCTAGGAGGTCATCTAGTTCAATCCCATGCTCAGGCAGGAAACCCTGTACCATCTGATCAACTTTGTTGCTCTTCTTTTCATTCTTTCTAGAGTCTCAACATCTTTTTTTACATCATGGTGACACAAACTGGATGCAGTATGCCAGGTGTGGCCTTACCAAGGCATTGTAAAGTGATATTAACACTTCACGTGATTATTTATTTATCATTTATTTATCATTTATCAGTAATTATTTATCATTCTGTTTGAATAGAGGGACTGTATTTGGCCACACTGTGACTTACATTTCTGAGTTGAGTGGACACAACTAGTCTACAATTCAAAGTGTTGGTTGAAGCTTAACTGCCATTTAATGTATTTGGGATGTTTCATAAAATACACAAAAGTTAAGGAAGCAGTTCTGAATCAAACATTCTAACTCTGATGTTCTCTCCTTTTTATATGATCTGTAATACATAAGTTAGTTTATTCTATATTGCCTTGAATGATTTTGAAAAGGGCTGAATATTTTCAGGTATTTCTTTAAGTTAATGTAGAACAAATTGGTCCTTTCTCCTATTAACTTACAGGGGGGAAAAATGGGTCCCAAACCTTTTCTTAGGATTGGAATGTTAACTGGAAAATGCACATGCAAGTTTTGCTCACTGAAATATATTAGTATATGCACTGAGTGCCTCTTTTATCCCAACAGATATGTAAATCGAGGGACAATTTCCCCTTTAAAGGAGCCCCATCGGTTCCCTCTTCAGATAACACCCACCAACGTATAACTTGTATAGTTTCCTGAATCCTCTCTTGTCAATTCCCTCCACTCATTAGAGTGAGCAAAAATGTGGCTAAACCTTATCTCTTTACTAGTAGTCCTCCAAGGTAATTATTTTCCCCTTATAGATTTTATTTCCATGTTCTGCTCCTGTTTGCAGGATATCTCATTGAAAACAAAACCCTTTCTTTTTAGGAGTCCACTCTCAAGTCCAGTTGGTGGAGTCTGGAGGGGATGTGAGAAGACCTGGAGAATCTCTCTCTCTTTCCTGCAAAGGTTCCGGTTTTAACTTTGGAGACTATGGCATGCATTGGGTGAGACAAGCTCCAGAAAAAGGACTGGAATGGATTGCAGGTATTTGGTACGATGCCAGTAATCAAGTCTATGCAGAATCTGTCAAGGGACGCTTCACCATCTCCAGGGACAATGCCAAAAGTCTTGTGTATCTGCAAATGAACAGCCTCAAACCAGAGGACACGGCCATCTATTACTGTGCGAGAGACACAGTGAGAGGAAGTGAATCTGAAGCCTATCAAGAACTTTCTCGCCCTCTGAGCAGTCCTCCAAATTGATTCAGAGAGAGAAGTTTGGATTTGTGCATTCCAACCGAGAAACAGCCCATAAATTTACATCATAGCAAGCAGAAACCACAATTTGATCTCGATTTAATTTGAAGAGAACCTGATTAGCATGTCTTGGGGGAAAGAAGGAAATTTCTTGGCAATAGAATGAACCATGTAGTTTTATTTATACCTTTATTTATATCTCAGAAAGGTTTATGTCTCACCGGGAAGCTGAGAATTTTCATAAAATATATTACCATTGGTGTTTGTCACAGACAAGGTGTCGAGATATTTCATATACTTCCTTAAAATGAAAACAAAATGAAAGGATTTTGTTATCATCCTCACCTAAAATGCACAACACAGAAAACCTCATAAATACAAATCCAGTCCCAGATCCTTGATTAATGAAAATTAATCACCGTCAGATGCAGGGGCCGTTTTATGACATGTGGACTTCAACTCCCAGAATTCATATAAGTATTTTATATATATATAGGTAAAGGTAAAGTTTCCCCTGCACATGCGTGCTAGTCGTTTCCGACTCTAGGGGCCGGTGCTCATCTCTGTTTCAAAGCCGAGGAGCCAGCGCTTGTCCGAGGACATCTCCATGGTCATGTGGCCGGCATGACTAGACGCCAAAGGCGCACGGAACGCTGTTACCTTCCCACCATAGCGGTCCCTATTTTTCTACTTGCATTTTTACGTGCTTTCGAACTGCTAGGTTGGCAGAAGCTGGGATGAGTAACAGGCGCTCACTCTGCTACGCAGCACTCGGGATTCGACCAGCCAAACTGCCGACCTTCTGATCGACAAGCTCAGCGTCCTAACACACTGAGCCACCGCATATATATATATATATATATATATATATATATATATATATATATATATATATATATATATAGAGAGAGAGAGAGAGAGAGAGAGAGAGAGAGAGAGAGAGAGAGAGAGAGAAAATAAGACATCCTACAATTAAATACAGTACATTGTGTTGTTTAAGTGTTCCCTTTATTTTTTTGAGCAATATATATATTGTGTGTGTGTGTGTTAAATATTTGTCAAGTGTGTGTGTGTGTGTGTCTATATATATATATATATATATATATATATATATATATATATATATATATAGAGAGAGAGAGAGAGAGAGAGAGAGAGAGAGAGAGAGAGAGAGAAAATAAGACATCCTACAATTAAATACAGTACATTGTGTTGTTTAAGTGTTCCCTTTATTTTTTTGAGCAATATATATATTGTGTGTGTGTGTGTTAAATATTTGTCAAGTGTGTGTGTGTGTGTATATATATATATATATATATATATATATATATATATATATATATATATATATATATATATATATATATACACACACACACACACACACACACATACTGTATATTATAGGGTATATTATAGGGTTAGGGATAAAGTGGGGTCATATGCCATCTGTAAAACATTTTGTATAAGTTTTCTTTATATTGCACTGCTTTAGTTAATTTAATATTTCTTTCCCATAATTTTTGACACTCTTCTAATTCTATATTATATCCAAAATTCTTTGCCCATATTATCATTGTTTCTTTTACATGTTCTTCCTCCATCTTTAAATTTAACAGAAATCTTAAAAACTTTCAGTGCTGGAACATTCACAGCTTCTGGAGGCAGGTTGTTCCATTGATTAATTGTTCTCACTGTCAGGAAAATTCTCCTTAGTTCTAGGATGCTTCTCTCTTTTATTAGTTTCCATCCATTGCTTCTTATCCTGCCTTCAGGTGCTTTGGAGAATAGCTTGACTCCCTCTTCTTTGTGGCAACCCCTGAGATATTGGAATACTACTATCATGTCACCCCCTAGTCCTTCTTTACATTAAGGTAGGCATACCGATTTCTTGCAACCATTCCTTATATGTTTTAGCCTCCAGTCCCCTAATCATCTTTGTTGCTTTTCTTCACACTCTTTCTAGAGTCTCAACATCTTTTTTACGTCGTAGTGACCAAAACTGGATATAATATTCCAAGTGTGGCCTTACGAAGGGATTGTAAAGTGTTATTAACACTTCATATGATTATTTATTTATCATTTAATTTAATTTAATTTAATTTAATTTAATAATTTGATTTCTATACCGCCCTTCTCCCGAAGGACTCAGGGCGGTGAACAGGGCAATACACAATAAAAATCAGATACAAAAATTAAAAGCCATTAAAAACCAATTAAACATCATGCCCATAAAATCAATACATATTGAGTTAAGAACTAATTTTAAAAACCCAACCCCATCCCGTCAGACCAGGCCAGCTTGTTCGAAAAAGAATGTTTTAAGATCGCGCCGGAAGGAGCGAAGGTCGGGGGCCGTCCGGAGCTCAACCGGTAAGCTGTTCCAAAGGTCTGGCGCGCCCACAGAGAACGCTCTCCCCCTGGGGGTCACCAATCGGCATTCTTTGATCGGCGGCACCCTGAGGAGGCCCTCTCTGTGGGAGCGCACTGGACGGAGGGACGTTGACGCCGGTCGCAGGTGTTGCCGTAGGTAATCCGGACCCATGCCATGAAGGGCTTTGTACGTCATAACTAACACCTTGAACCTCACTCGGAGAGCAACTGGTAGCCAATGCAGCTCGCGGAGCAGAGGTGTAACATGGGAGTATCGGGAAACTCCCAAGACGACTCGCGCGGCTGCATTCTGCACCAGCTGGAGTCTCCGGGTGGACCTCAAGGGCAGCCCCATGTAGAGAGCATTACAGTAGTCTAGACAAGAGGTCACGAGCGCATGAGTGACTGTGCGCAAGGCATCCCGGTCTAGATAGGGCCGCAATTGGCGCACCAGGCGAACCTGGGCAAAGGCCCCCCTAGTCACAGCTCCAATATGCTCTTCCAAAGAGAGCTGTGAATCTAGAAGGACCCCCAAGTTGCGGGCCCTATCTACGGGGGGTAATAGCTCACCCCCCATGGCCAATGATGGGATAATCGGAATTTCCCGGGATGCCGGCACGAACAGCCACTCAGTCTTGTCAGGGTTGAGTCGAAGCCTGTTCCTCCCCATCCAGACCCGGACCGCCTCCAATTTATTTATTGTTTATCAGTAATTATTTGTCATTCTGTTGGAATAGAGGGATTGTATTTGGCCACACTGTGACTTACGTTTCTGAGTTGAGTGGACAAACCTAGTCTAGCATTCAAAGTGTTCCTTGAAGCTTAACTGCCACTTGATGTATTTGGGATGTTCCACAAAATAAACAAAAGTTAAGGAACCAATTATGTAAGCAAACATTCTAACTCTGATGTTCTCTCCTTTTTATATGATCTGTAATATGTAAGTAAGTTTATTCTATATTACCTTGAATCATTTTGAGAAGGGCTGAATATTTTCAGTTGTTTCATTTAGTTAATGTACAACAAATTGGCTTTTTCTCCTATTAACTCAAGGGGGGAAAAAATGGGTCCGAACCCTTTTCTTAGGATTGGAATGTTAACTGCAAAATGCACATGCAAGTTATGTTCACTGACATATATTAGTCAATGCACCGAGTGGCTCTTTTATCCTAACAGATATGTAAATCAAGACACAATTTCCCCTTTAAAGGAGCCCCATCGTTTCCCTTTTCAGACAACTCCCACCAACATAAACCTTGTGCTATTTCCCGAATCCTTCCACTGGTTAGAGCAAGCAAAAATGTGGCTAAACATTATCTCCTTACTAGTAATCCTCAAAGGTAATTGTTTTCCCCTACGTAGAGTTTATTTCCATGTTCTGTTGCTCTATGCAGGAGATCTCATAAAAAAAAATAACAACTTTCTTTTAGGAGTTCAGTCTCAGGTCCAGTTGGTGGAGTCTGGAGGGGATGTGCGAAGACCTGGAGGATCCCTCCGTCTCTCCTGCCAAGCCTCTGGATTCACCTTCAGCAGCTTTTGGATGCATTGGGTGAGGCAGGCTCCTGGGAATGGACTGGAATGGGTGGCAACAATACGCTATGATTCTCAAGAAATCTACTACTCAGACAAAGTGAAGGGACGCTTCACCATCTCCAGGGACAATGCCAAAAGCCAGCTGTATCTGCAAATGAGCAGCCTCAAAGCTGAAGACACGGCTGTCTATTACTGTGCAAGAGACACAGTGAGAGGCAGTGAATCTGAAGCCAGACAAGAACCTTCCTTTCTTCAGAGCAGCTCTTCAACTTGACTGAACTAGTCAATGAGGAATGATCTCTGTCTAGAGAGAACTTCAAGTTGTTTTATTCTGGATATCAGAGAGTTTGCTGTAAGAAAATATAGGGAGATGAAAATGGCTTAAAAATTCCTGTTTCATCTTCCCTGTTTACAAGGTGATCCTTTAATATCACAGCAGAAGTCTGGAAAGGAATCTTCAGGGTGAACCTTCCAAATATCCAAACTGTCATTCACATATTGAGGAAACTCCTCCACTAAAACAAAATCCTTGGAGAATTGAGAACATGTTTTCCCTCCTCATTTTTGACACTGGGGGGCAATGTTGCTACATGAAATCCCATTGTGTGTGCAGGGGTGAGGTAGGGAGTAAAAGAACTGTAATTAGATATTCTGGAGGCCAGATACGTTTTTTATTTTATTTCCGTAATAATTATCTAAAAATATCTCAAGAAAATTTCACATCTCAGGATGGTACAGTGTGCACTGGGAAGCGGAGAGTTTTCATCAAATAATTTATTGTTGGTTTTGTCAGCAGAGAAACTGTCTAGACATTTCAAACCTTTGCTGAAAATGAGAACAAAATGAAGGGATTATATTATCATGCTCATTGAACATTTAAACAGTTAGAACATTATGGAGACAAATAACATACACCAACCCACAAGGTTTTATTTATTTATTTATTTATTTATTTATTTATTTATTTGTTTTTATAAACCGCCCTTCTCCCGAGGGACTCGGGGCGGTGTACAGAGTAAGATAGGCAACATAATGAAACAGTATTGAAAAACAATAATCAAAACAAAACAAACTGGGACCCCAATTAGAGCTATCAGAGTTATCAGAGCTATCAGGCCAGGCCGGACTGTTGGAATAGGTAAGTCTTTAAGTCGCGCCGGAAGGTGCGGAGGTCGGGGGCCATCCGGATTTCAGTTGGTAAGCAGTTCCAGAGGGCTGGCGCACCCACTGAGAATGCCCTTCCCCTGGGGGCCACCAGCCGACATTCCTTGAGTGGCGGCACCCTGAGGAGGCCCTCTCTGTGGGAGCGCACAGGGCAGTGGGGTGTTGACATTGGCAGAAGGTGCTCCCGTAGGTAGTCCGGACCCATGCCATGTAGGGCTTTGTATGTCATTGTTAGCACCTTGAACTTCACTCGGAAGGCAACCGGAAGCCAGTGCAGCGCACGGAGGAGAGGTGTGATATGGGAGTATCGGGAGGCTCCCAAAAGTATCCGTGCCGCTGCACTTTGCACCAGTTGAAGCTTCCGAGTGGATCTCAAGGGCAGCCCCATGTAGAGAGCGTTACAGTAGTCTAGGCGAGAGGTCACAAGGGCATGGGTGACTGTACGTAAGGCATCCAGGTCCAGATAAGGCCGTAGTTGGCGCACCAGTCGAACCCGGGAGAAGGCCCCCTTGGTCACAGCTCCTATGTGATCTTCCAGGGAGAGCTGTGAGTCTAGGAGGACACCCAGGTTGCGGGCCCTATCAACAGGGGGTAGTAACTCATCCCCGATGTTAAGGGATGGGATGCTCTGAGTATCCTGGCTTGCCGGTACGTATAGCCATTCAGTCTTGTCCGGGTTCAGTTGAAGCCTGTTCCTCCCCATCCATTCCCGGACCGCTTTCAGGCAGCGGGACATCACGTCGATGGCATCACTGATGTTGTTTGGAGTTGAGATGAAAAGCTGGGTGTCATCAGCATACTGATGGTACCCTACTCCAAAGCTGCGAATGATCTCACCCAGCGGTTTCATGTTTTAAAGTTTCTCTTAATGGATCTCAAAATAATTCAATTTCTCAAGGCACCAAAATCCTTATTGGAAAACCCTATCTGGCTTTATGACAGATAACTTAGAGGAAACAAAATATTTTTGATAATACACAGAGAATCATTTATCATTCTGTTTCAAATAAGAGGGTGTATTTGGTCACAATATGACTTAAGTTTGATTTTCTGAGTTCAGCGGCCCAACTATTCTAATGGCAAAATGTTCCTTGAAGTTTAGCTGCCATTTATTTTCCATAAAACAAACAAAGGTTAAGGAGACTATCTTGTAGTAAAGATTCTAAGTCTGATGTGCTAGCCTTTTTAGCAGTAAATTAGTAAATTAGTTTCATCTCTATTACCTTGAATCTGTAATGTAGCGCAGGCTCAATGACCACGAAGAGACAGCAGGCATGTAACGGAGGACGATTTATTATTAAGTGGAGAACCTGGGCTGCTCAGCGTGTTAATGGTTGCCCTTTTATACAGGGGCCGGCGAACCCTTGCCCAATCCCAACAGCGTGTTCTCCCGCCGCGGAAACTCCGTCCAATCAGCAGCCGGCAGCTTTGACAGCTTGGAGCTGTTAACAAGTTGCCGCGTGTGCGCTGTCCAATTGACTGCTGCCTTTTTTCCTGTCTTCGAACTGTCAGGGAGTTGTTGACGTTTTACAACATAACATAACATAACATAACATAACATAACATAACATAACATAACATAACATAACATAACATATTTATTTTATTTTATTTTAATCCCATTTATATCCCGCCCTTCTCCGAAGACTCAGGGCGGCTTACAATTTAAGCACAAACCAATGTGCTTAGCAATAGCCTTCATTCTATGTATATGCCTGCTTATTAAGGCTTTTGCCCCCCCCAGCGGCATTATTACAAAGTCAGCTTATTGCCCCCAACAATCTGGGTCCTCATTTTACCTACCTCGGAAGGATGGAAGGCTGAGTCAACCTTGAGCCTGGTGGGATGCGAACCTGCAATAATTGCAGGCAGCTGGTGTTACTTAAGGAGGCATTAGCCCACTGCTCCACCAAGGCATAACATAACATAACATAACATAACATAACATAACATAACATAACATAACATAACATAACATAACATAACATAACATAACATAACATAACATAACATAACATAACATAACATAACATAACATAACATAACAGAATCATTTTGAGAAGGCCTGAAATTTTTCAGTCTTTTCTGTTAGCTAATGTGCAGCAAACTGGCCCTTTTTCCTATTAACAGACACACAAACAAAAAAAGGGTCCCAACACTTTTCTTAGCACTGGAATGTTAATTACAAAATGCACACGGGAATGATGTTTACATCAATGCCCTGAGGGGCTCTTTTATGTTAACAGATATGTAAATTTTGGCACAATTTCCCCTTTAAAGGATCCCCATGGGTTCCCATTTCAGACAACACCCAGAATCATAAACCTTGTAATATTTCCTGAATCCTCTCCTGTCAATTCTCTACATTCATTAGAGCGAGCAAAAATGTGGCTAAACCTTATGTTCTTGGTAGTAGTCCTAAAAGGTAATTATTTCCTTTATGTAAAATTTATTTCCATGTTCGGCTCTTGTATGCAGGAGATCTCATTAAAAACAAATCTTTTTAGGAGTCCAGTCTCACGTCCAGTTGGTGGAGTCTGGAGGGGATGTGAGAAGACCTGGAGGGTCCTCCATCTCTCCTGCCAAGCCTCAGGATTCCCCTTCAGCATCTACTATATGAACTGGGTGAGACAGGCTCCAGGGAAAGGACTGGAATGGGTGGCATACATAAACCCTGATTCAGGTACTTATTACATAGACAAAGTGAAGGGACACTTCACCATCTCCAGGGACAATGCCAAAAGCCAGCTGTATCTGCAGATGAACAGCCTCAAAGCTGAAGACACAGCAGACAAAGTGAGAGGAAGTGAATCTGAAGCCAGACAAGAGCCTTCCTTTCTTCAGAGCAGTTCTTCAACCCGATTGAGTCCCAGAACCTGGATTAGTCAATGAAGATTGATTGATTTCTAATGAGAACTTCAGGATGCTTTATTCTGGGTTTCAAGAAGTGTGCTGTAAGAAAATAAAAAATTCCGAGTACGCCTTTCCAATAACCAAGGTGATTTGGCTTCACTGGAATGGAACCTAGCCTTTTAGTGTCATGGGGGAAGGATGGAAATGCAATTTTAGTATAGTCCTATATATTCAAAGTCCAAACACACATTGGGGAAATATCTGTTCTGAATCTCCTTGGATAATGAGGTAGATGTGTCCTCTCCTAAGTTTTGATTCTGGGGGAAATGTTGTCACAAAATGCAACTGTCTACACATCTGGAAGAGATACTTTAAGGAATGAAATATGTATAATTGTATGTTTTCATATTTTGGAAGTGGGACGGGGCTGGTAGCGCCAAAGGTCCCCAGGGGATGCCGCGGCTGCTTTTAACCGACATGTCCGGGGAGATGCTGGAGGCGCTTCTCCCTTCCCGGTCGCTGTAGAGCAGAAGCGGAGCTGCGAACTCCGGCTCCTCCGCTCGGATCCCCGGCCGCCTCATTCCCACCCCATGGAGCTGGAGGGGCAGTGGTGGAAAGGACAGCTGGCTGCCGACATCCACCAAGCTCTTCATATTTTGGAAGTGTTCAAAAGGACGTGGGAAGTCTTCTAGTCCACCCCCCTGCTCAAGCAGGAGAACTTATACCATTCTTGACAAATGGTTGTCCGGTCTCATTTAAAAATGAGGAGGAGGGGGGGAGGGGGATGAGGATAACAGAGTTGGAAGGGAACTTGGAGGTCTTCTAGTACAAACCCCTGATCAAGCAGGAGACCCTATTCCATTTCATACAAAGGGTTGTCTAATCACTTCTTAAAAACCTCCAGTTTTGGAACATCCACAACCTCTCGAGGCAAGTTGTTCCATTGATTAAATGTTCTCACTGTCAGGAAATTTATCCTTAGTTCTAAGATGCTTCTCTCCATGCTTTGTTTTGATCCACTAGTTCTTCTCCTGCCTTCAGGTGCTTTGACTCCCTCTTCTTTGTGGCAGCCCCTGAGATATTGGAACACTATTATCATGTCACCCCTAGTCCTTCTTTTCATTAAACTAGACATACCCAATTCCAGCAACCGTTCCTTCTATGTTTTAGCCTCCAGTCCCCTAGTCATCTTTGTTGCTCTTTTCTGTACTCTTTCTAGAGTCTCAACATCTTTTTTTTTACATTGTGGTGACCAAAACTGGATGCAGTATTCCAAGTGTGGCCTTACCAAGGCACTGTAAAGTGGTATTAATACTTCATGTGATCTTGATGCTATCCCTCTGTTAATGCAGCCTAGCACTGTGTTGGCTTTTTTGGCAGCTGCAGCACACTGCTGGCTCATATTTAAGTGATCGACCACTAGCGCTCCAAGATCCCTCTCACAGTTACTACTTATCATGTAGTGGGTCCGACGCAAGGAAGAGACGCCAGCTGGAGTATGTGTTCAGCTCTTTATTGTGTGGGGGGGTGCATACTGGAGAACAAGGGCTGCCTGGCCTCCTTATATACCTAGCCAGGCAGGTGGCCAGCCAATGGGGTTGGCCCTAGGTTTCCCGCCAAAACTAGGTTTCCTGCCAAAACCGTCCAGGCCACGCCCCCTGGTGGCTGTTGCTATGCAGATGCCTGCACCTGGATACATAACACTACTATTGAGAAAGGGACCATCTATACTATACCTGTGTCTTTGGTTTTTCTTGCCCAAAATGTAGAACCTTACTTTTTTTCACCATTGAATTTTATTTTGTTGTTCTGTCCCAGCCTATCTGAGTCCTTGTTAAGTTCACAAGGAGAAACCCCTCTTCCAATCAAGGCAGAAACCACAGGAACAAGCCAAACGCCTTTTATTACTCACAGTTCTGAGGAAAACAAACACAGTTCACAGCAACTCAATTCCTTACCCAAATAATTGCCTTCAGCAACCAGCACCTCCCACACCTTCCCAAGGCATGGGTTTCCTAATGCCTGCTCCTTTGCCTTTGGAGACGCCCCATTGCATTCCTCTCTCTTGCTCTATTTTCTTGCTGGCATTTACGAGCATCCTGAATATCGCCCACCTGTGAGTTATCAATATCCCCATCAGACTCCCAGAACAGCTGTCTCTCCCCCTGAGCATGAGTAGAGGGGGCCAGGCTCCTCATCAGACTGTAAGTCTTGGAGCTCCTCAGAGCCTTCCTCTGACTATGATGTCACTCCAGGCCCCTCCTACTCCTCTAAGTCCTCAGACTCAGCTGCCAGAAAAACGGGCTGGTGAAAAATCACAACATTTGTTAGATAGCACCCAATGTTCAAGCCTGTCCAGATCCTCCTGTATCTTAAGCCTGTCTTCTGGAGTGTTGGCTGTTCCTGTCAGCTTGGTGTCATCTGCAAATTTGATGAGTTCCCCATCTATCCCCTTGTCCAAATCATTGATGAAAATGTTGAAGAGCACTGGGCCCAGGACAGAGCGCTGGGGCACCCCACTACACACTTCCCTCCATGTAGATGCAGTTGCATTGAGGACCACAGGCTGAGTACGGCCAGTCAGCCAGCTATGAATCCATCTGGTGGTGATGCTGTCTAACCCACATTTTTCTATCTTATCAAGTAGTAGGTTGTGATCTACTTTATCAAATGCCTTACTTGAAGTCCAAATAAATTATATCCACAGCATTCCTCTGGTCACTAATTTTGTCACTTGGTCAAAGAATGCAATAAAATTTCTCTGGCATGATCTGTTTTTGACAAACCCATGTTGGCTTTTAGTAATGACTTTGTTTGCCTCTGGGTCCATGGTGGTGAACCTATGGCACGCATGCCACAGGTGGCACACAGAGCCCTCTCTGTGGGCACACGTGCCGTCACCCCAGTCCAAGGCCTTCAGCTGGGTTTTATAAAACCTATCTACTCATATGAAAATGAAAACAAAGCATGAAAACTGGCATCAGTTTTTCTTTTTCTTTTATTTTTTTATGATTGGAACATCATTTGAAAATCATGCATTTAAAGTCTGTGGAAAGACATCTTTAAAAAGTGAATGGGTCTGTTTTAACCCAAGCAATATGTAAATCAGGGTACAATTTGCCCTTTAAAGGAGCCACCAGATTTCCCTTTTCAGGCTACACAAAATCTAAACCCTTCCCTTAATTCTTGTCTATCTATTTATTTAGAGTATGGCTAAATAATAATAATAATAATAATAAACCCTTTTCTAGCAATCCCCCTCCATTCATTAGAGGAAGCAAAAATGACCCTGTGGAAAAACCTGTTGTTCTTACTCACTGTCCTCAGAGGTAATATTTTTTTTCTTCCCTATTCAGCTTATTCCATTTTAATTCTTGTCCATAGGAGAGTTCACTGAAACTCCTTTCATTTTAGCCGTCCAATCTGATGTCCTGGTGGTGGAATCCGGAGGAGATGTTAGAAGACCTGGACAGTCCCTCACTCTCTTATGCCAAACTTCTGGTTTCAACTTCAATGTCTTCTGGATGAACTGGTTGAGACAGTATCCAGGGAAAGACCTGGAATGGGTGGGCCGCATAACTACAGGCTCACCTCCTACCGCTTACTACCGAGATAAAGTCAAGGGACGGTTCACCATGTCCAGGGATGATTCCCACACTCGGGTGTATCTGCAAATGAACAACCTTAAACCAGAGGATTCAGCTGTCTATTACTGTGCACGAGACACAGCGAGAGGAAATGAATCTGAAGCCTGTCAAAAACCTTCTTGTCCTATGAGCAGTTCTCCAAAGCTGATTTTATTTATTATTTTATTTTATTTTTAATTTGTATGCCACTCCATCTCATTATCAACCTCATTATCAACCAAGGATAAAGGGAGAAATCTTCCCAAAATCTGTCAAGTTAAAGGTGAACAGAGGAGATCTGGCTGTTTAGGGATGGTTTGGTCTACATAACCTTGGTGGTCCTTCTTGAAACATTATTCCATGATTTTATTGCATTTGGGAATATAAATAGGAATCCCTCATCCAAGATAATGAAATCTGACACCGAGAAACACTTTAAATGGAATGACTAGTTTTTGTTGTTGTTGTTGTTTGGTTTTTAGAATACACTGAAAGAAAACTAAACATCTCAAGAGGCTTCAACCCACAGCATGAAGCCATGCCTGAGTTGACAACAGATGTCCTCTGCTAAATATAGAAGAAACTGAATTTTTCTGGTGAGTACAAAGTGCTATATTTGTAATTCTCACTCCACAGGGAGATCCTGGAATGGAGTATTCTACTTTAGTATCATGGCAGAAGTCTGGAATTGAAACTTCAAGATAATCCATCTAAATATCCAAACTGCCATTCACAAGTTGAGGAAACATGTGGAGCAAAAGAATTTCTTTGGAGAATTAGGAAGATGTGCCCTCTCCTAACCTTTGACAGTGTGTGTGTGTGGGGGGGGCAATGTTGTTGCAATGTCGCGTGGTCGCACAGAGAGACGGACACTTGAGCTGGGTAGTACTTCTTTATTGGATCAGGAATGAAGCTGGGGCAAAGGGGTTACCTGGCATCTCTTTATACCTGCCCAGGTGAATCGCGACCAATAGATTCAAACCTGGGCTTCCCGCCAGTGCAGGTGGCCAATGGATTTAAACCCTGGCTTCCCGCCAGAGCTGACCATGCCCTGGGGCTGTCAACGACTTGCTCTATTCAGGCTTTCCCGCCAAAAGTGGTTATAGCCTGGAGCTGTCCAGCCCCCTGCTGTGCTGACATTCCGTGTATGCTTTAAGGGCATACACTACAGTTGTCATGACAAATTCCATGGCCTCTGAACCGGCTGGGATTTGGGCAAGGAATAAATAAATTATATAGATAATGCCTCATTTTTGAGGAGCAATCATTGGTTGTTCTTCCTATAACTGTTCCCTGAAAATCTCTCAAGAAAATTCCACATCTTAGGAGGCAACAATCTCCACTGTGAAGGAAAGAATTTTTATAAAATGATATGCATCGTTGGTTTTGGTCACCCGAAAAAACCAACAGCAATAACAACAACAGTCTAGATAGTTCAAATCTTTGATGGAAATGTAAACAACATCGAGGAAAATTTCTATCAGGTTTGGTGGGCATGCAATAAAAAATAAAAATAAAAATAAAAGGATATACTGTAGGTATGTGCACTAACCCAGAAAAGTTTGAGAATTAAGCTATAGTTGAAGGCAGAGACTTTTCTTTTGGGACTATTAGATAAGCAACTAGAAAAAAGTCATGAAGCTCTCCTTTTACACACGAAAGCTACAGGGAGACTATTACATGCTTAAAAATGGAAACACTGGACACTTCCCACAAAGGAGGGATTAATGGTAAAGATGATGGAAACTGCAGAGAATTTAAACTGGTGTCTTTGATTAGACAATCCTTCCTAAATATTTTGTATGAAAGGGAAAAACATACAGTTAATCATTTATATTTTCACCTGTAGTATATAACAACAACAACAATAACAACAACAACAACAACAACAACAATAATGTTGAAAGGGATCTTGGAGGTCATCTAGCCCAACCCCCTGCTCAGGCAGGAAACCCTATACCATTTTGGACAAATGGCTGTCCAGTCTCTCCTTAAAAAACTTCCAGTGTTGGAGCATTCACAGCTTCTGGAGGCAGGTTGTTCCACTGCTTAATTGTTCTAACTGTCAGGAATTTCTCCTAGGTTGCTTCTTTCTACATTAATCTGCCTTCAATCCTCTGATACCACAAGCTCTCTCTCCACAACTGGGTAGCACCAAGGCAAATTGTCCTCTCCTAGAAGACTTCTAATAGATCAGAACATCTTTATGTTTTAATGTCATGGCAGAACTCTGGAAATGAAACTTTAGGGTAATCCTTCTAAATATCCAACTGACCATAGAAATATTGAGGAACATCTGGACCAAAATGATTTCTTTGGAGATTTAGGAAGATGTGTCCTCTCCTCACTTTTGACACTAGGGGGCAATATTGTCCCACAACACCCTCATGAATGAAGGTCCCAGATTAATATTGCAGGATCCATTCTTGGTCACTCACAGGGAGCAGAAGTTTAATCTTCTGAGCTTTTGGACTCATGGTGGACCCTATCATCAGAGAATTGTTCCCCCCAGAGTGTGTGCTTTACGTTACTCCCTGTGTGTGGTATTCATATGGTCCCTGTTGCATGAGCTATATAGTTGCTGATTGGGGCGTTGATGGCAGGCTATTAAGTTGTTGGCTGTTGATTCTTTGTGCTGTCAAGCCTTCGCCGCCTAATTATTTGAAAGGCTGGTGGTAAATCAGCAATCCTGTTGACTAACAAGGGGGGGGGAGTTTCACAGACACAAGGAAACAGCAGCCAACAAGTTAATATCCAGCCATCAACACTCCAATCAACAACTAAATAGCACAAACAGGCACCATATAAATACCCCACCCAGAATAGCACAAAACACACACTCTACTAGAGAAAAGTTTCCTGAGCATAGGCTCCAGTCTGAAAGCTTGGAAGACTAAACCTCTGGTCTGGGTGAATGACCCATATTGGATCCTAGAAACAATACATCCTGTTGCCATTTCTCTTTCTGTTTCTTTTCTGCCTGTTTTCTACATTTTTAACTTCCCTCCCTCCCTCCCTAACTCTACTTCCTTCCTTCCTTCCTTCCTTCCTTCCTTCCTTCCTTCCTTCCTTCCTTCCTTCCTTCCTTCCTTCCTTCCTTCCTTCCTTAATTCCTTCCTTCCTTCCTTTCCACAAAGCAGTTTATTGTTATTATTTTTTCAACATACAGTTTTGGTAACATTTTTCTACCGACTGTTATTACTATTATTCCTTTTTTTATTTCAAATTCAAATTTAATTGTTATTACTAATTTTCTTCCCATGCTTATAATTTCAATTTTTTATGGCAAATCAACTCTGGATAGCTAACAACTAATAAAAACCCCACACAAAATAGCAAAAGAGCCTCCAAAAGAAAAATGACCTTACTCGGCATTCATTTTTTAAAAAAATTCTTCAAAAGGGTAAAAATGTATGAAATCTTTCCTGAATTCAAACATGCTGCTCTTTTCATGTTGTTTTTTTAACATGTCTCTTTCAAATGTTCTTTTTGCTTGTCCATCCTTTGTTCCCTTGAATCACTGTTGAGAAGTGGTGAACTTTTGCAAGTCTTTGTTTTAATTATTCCTTTACAAAAGCTGCCTTCATTTTTTTCTTTGGACTTGAAAAATCAACTGTGCGGAGAGTGTGGACAACAGAAGTCACTGCAGTGAGGAAGTCTTTTGTTTCAGCTGATATGTAAATCAAGGCACAATTTCCCCTTTAAAGGCAACAGTTGGTTTCCCCTTTCCAGCGACACACCTCAGTACAAAGTTTGTGCATTTTCTCCAAATCCTTTTCTATTAATTCCCCTCCATTTGTTAAAAGGATAGAAAATGATCTTATGGCTGAACTTGCTATCTTTACAAGCATTCCTCATGGGTAAAGTTTCACTTTATATAGGACAGGGGTAGGCAGCCTCGGCTCTCATGGACTTCAACTCCCAGAATTCCTGAGTCAGCTATGCTTACTGAGGAATTCTGGGAGTTGAAGTCCATGAGTCATAAAAGAGCCGAGGTTGCCTACCCCTGATATAGGATCTTCTTCCATTTGCTGCTCTTATATACAGGAGATGTTATTGAAAAAAACTTTATTTTTAGGTGTCAAATCTGATGTCCGATTGGTGGAGTCTGGAGGGGATGTGAGAAGACCTGGAGGGTCCCTCCTTCTCTCCTGCCAAGACTCTGGATTGACCTTCAGCTCCTCCTGGATGAACTGGGTGAGACAAGCTCCAGAGAAAGGCCTGGAATGGGTTGTAGAGATAAATCCAGGTTCATCTGGCATTAAGTACTCAGGCAAAGTCAAGGGGCGCTTCACCATCTCCAGGGACGATGCCAAAAGACAGCTGTATTTGCAAATGAACAGCCTCAAACCAGAGGACACGGCAGTCTATTATTGCATAAGTGACACAGTGAGAAGAAGTGAATTTGAAGCTTAACAAAAAAAAAAACCTTCCTTCTTTCAGGGCATCTCTGCAACTCAATTCAGCCTGAGATTCTGGATTCGCCAATGAGGAATCATCACCATAGATTGAGAATTTTACAATGCCTTTATTCCGGTTATGCAGCTAAAAGGTTTTCCAGGAAGAAGAAAATGAAAATATAAGAAAACAGCTTCAAAAATTCCAGTGGTACCTTCCCTGTTTGCAAGGTGATCTGACTTCTGAGGGGAAAAAAAACAAACTGGA
>CM044371.1:131713357-131732412 GCA_024294585.1 Vipera latastei
GAAGGAAGGAAGGAAGGAAGGAAGGAAGGAAGGAAAGAAAGAAAGAAAGAAAGAAAGAAAGAAAGAAAGAAAGAAAGAAAGAAAGAAAGAAAGAAAGAAAGAAAGGGAGGGAGGGAGGGAGGGAGGGAGGGAGGGAGGGAGGGAGGGAGGAAGGAAGGAAGGAAGGAAGGAAGGAAGGAAAGAAAGAAAGAAAGAAAGGGAGGGAGGGAGGGAGGGAGGGAGGGAGGGAGGGAGGGAGGGAGGAAGGAAGGAAAGAAAGAAAGAAAGAAAGAAAGAAAGAAAGAAAGAAAGAAAGAAAGAAAGAAAGAAAGAAAGAAAGAAAGAAAGAAAGAAAGAAAGAAAGAAAGAAAGAAAGAAAGAATATGAGACTGCCTTCCTTTTTATTGAGACTGGACTATTATGGGAAAGTCACCCATGTAAGGAAAGTACAAGGAAAACTGTGAGATTAATGCACTGAGGGCCTCTTTTATCTGAAGCTTTATGTAAATCAAGGTACAATTTCCCCTTTAAAGGAGCCACTAGCTTTCCCTTTTCAGGCTACACCCAGCAACACAAAGTTTGTGCACTTTCCTGAATCCTTTCCTCTCAATTCCCTTCATTCATTACAGGGAGGGGGGAAAAATGATCCTGTGGCTGAATTTCGTTCCCTGCCTAGTACTCCTTCAAGGTACTTTTTCCCTCTTTAAAGAATTTCCTTCCAAATTCTGTTTTTTTGTAAATAGAAGATTTCATTGCAACACTTTTCTTTTTAGGAGTACAGTCTCAAGTCCAGTTGGTGGAGTCTGGAGGGGACGTGAGAAGACCTGGAGGGTCCCTCCGTCTCTCCTGCCAAGCCTCAGGATTCACCTTCAGCAGCTATTGGATGTACTGGGTGAGACAGGCTCCAGGGAAAGGACTCGAATGGGTGGCAACCATAAGAACAGGCTCATCTCCTTCCACTCACTACTCAGATAAAGTCAAGGGACGCTTCACCATCTCCAGGGACGATGCCAAAAGCCAGCTGTATCTGCAGATGAACAATCTGGAACTGGAGGATACTGCAGTTTATTACTGCACGAGAGACACAGTGAGAGGAAGTGAATCAGATGCCAAACAAAAAACCTTCCCCCCCCCCTCTCAGCAGCTCTCTGAATTGATTCAGAAAGCTGAATTCATATATTTGAACTGAGAAGCAGAATATAAGTCTACGTGACAGGTTGTGGAACCTCAAATCTGATCTTCGAAGAAGCAGTGTGGAACCTTATTAGCATTTGGATAGGGGGGGGGGAAACCAGGAAAACTCCAGGCTGTGGAATAAACTGGATAGTTTTTTAAAAGTTTAATTTAAATACAGGTTGAAATATGTATTGATGTCCTACATCTTTTAATAGGCATGTTGCTCCATTTTAATTATTTCTATATCAATATATATATAAATATATATCAATATATATGTAATTTTTTTGGCTTGCTAACAAAGAATAAAGGGAGACCGATATGATCATTTCAAACTTATTTGTTCTCATCAGTCAGCCATACCCTTCTGAGATTCGAACCTGGGCCAACTGCGTCTTAAGCAGTTGTTTTAACCTCTAGGCCACAGGTTCTCTGTCTCTCTTTGTTAGCTGAGAAGCAAGGGAGATATGTGTTAAATGTTTGTTAAGCATTCAGAATACACTTGCTTAGTCCCAGACACGGAACAAATCTTATTTCCTGTTTCAGCCTAGCCCAAGGCCATCCACAGGCAGTAGCAGCTCATATTTGTGTATTTTTTTTTTTTTGGATTGCTAACAAAGAATTAAGGAAGACTGATATGATCATTTCAAACTTATTTGTTCTCATCAGTCAGCTATACCCTTCTGAGATTCGAACCTGGACCGATTGTACCTTAGGCAATTGTTATAACCTTTAGGCCACTGGCTCTTTCTCGCTTTGTTAGCTGAAAAGCAAGGGAGATATGTGTTAGGTGTTTGTTAAGTATTTAGAATACCTTGCTAGGCCCCAAACACGGGGGCCTATATATATATGCTGTGGCTACTGCCTGTAGATGGCCTTGGGTTAGGCTGAAACAGGAAATAAGATTTGTCCCGTGTTTGGGACTTAAGAAAGTGCATTCTAAATACTTAACAAACATTTCACACATATCTCCCTTGCTTCTCAGCTAACAAAGAGAGAGAGAGAGAGCCTGTGGCCTAGGGTTTAAAACAACTGCTTAAGATGCAGTCGGCCCAGGTTCGAATCTCAGAAGGATATGGCTGACTGATGAGAACAAATAAGTTTGAAATGCTCATATCTGTCTCCCTTTATTCTTTGTTAGCAAGCCAAAAAATTTACACAAATATGAGCAGCCACTGCTGTGGCTACTGCCTGTAGATGGCCTTGGGTTAGGCTGAAACAGGGAATAAGATTTGTCCCGTGTTTGGGACTTAAGCAAGTGCATTCTAAATACTTAACAAACTTTTAACACACACACAAACACACATATACATATACATATACATATACATATACATATACATATACATACATACATACATACATACATACACATACATACATACATACATACATACATACATACATACATACATACATATATATATATATATATATATATATATATATATATATAGTATATATATTCAATGCCCTTAATCCTGAAGTTCTCTCCTTTCAGAAGGATTGAACCAGAGGAATCCTTGGCCCTGAATCCTTTCTATCAAGAATGGGTTGTATAAACAGAGGCATGGAATCAAGATAATGTGAAGTAATGTTACCTCTTTATAAAGCCCTAGGATTCACTTTCCTGAATCCTTTCCTATCAATTCCCTCCATTCATTGCAGGGAGCAAAAAATGATCCTGTGGCTGAATTTGGTGCCACCACCACTACTACTACTACTACTACTACTAATAATAATAATAATAATAATAATAATAATAATAATAATAATAATAACAACAACAACAACAACAACAACAACAACAACAACAACAATAACAATAACAATAACAATAATAATAATAATAATAATAATAATAATAATAATAATAATAATAATAATGATAATGTTGGAAGGGACCTTGGAGGTCATCTAGTCCAACCCCCTGCTCAGGCAGGAAACCCTATACCATTTCGAACAAATGGCTGTCCAGTCTCTTCTTTTTTCCTCTTTAAAAAATTCCTTCCATATTCTGTTTTTGTAATAGAAAATTTGATTGAAACACTTTTATTTTTAGGAGCCCAGTCTGAAGTACAGTTGGAGTCTTGATATATTGCTATATGATGCTTTACAGCACTCTTTGAGCTGTTTACTATGTCAGCATAATGCCTCCAACAACCTGGGTCCTCATTTTACTGAACTCAGAAGTAACTCTAACTCCAAAATTCTCTACCACAGGGATAAAGTTTGCAGAAAGTGTAGAATTATTCAGGACTTTATTTTACTTACTGTAAAATAAACCTTCCCTTTCTTCTATTCCTCACAGTAAAACAAGAACAAAGCATATCTGGCATGGGTTTTCTTAGGACTCAAAAACTATTGGCAAGTCACACATGTACGTAAGGTCTAAGTGGATGCACTCAGAGGCTCTTTTTAACCCAATCAATATGTAAATCAGGGCCCAACTTCCTCTTTAAAGGAACTTCATGGTTTCCCTTCTCAGACTATACTCAGCCACACAAAGGCTGTGCACTTTCCTGAATTCTTTTCTATCAATTCCCTCTGTTCATTAAAAAGAGCAAAAAAATGATTCTATGGCTGAATTTGGTGCCCTTACTAGTACTCCTTCAAGGTATATTTTTCCCCTCTTTAAAGAATTTCCTTCCATATTCTGTTTTTTGTAAATAGAAGATTTCATTGCAACACTTTTCTTTTTAGGAGTCCGATCTGAGGTCCAGTTGGTGGAATCTGGAGGGGGTGTGAGAAGACCTGGAGGGTCCCTCCGTCTCTCCTGCCAAGCCTCGGGATTCACCTTCAGCAGCTCTTGGATGCACTGGGTGAGACAGGCTCCAGGAAAAGGACTAGAATTTGTGGCCACAATACTTACAGGCTCATCTCCTTCCACTCACTACCCAGATAAAGTCAAGGGACGCTTCACCATCTCCAGGGACGATGCCAAAAGCCAGCTGTATCTGCAGATGAACAATCTGGAACTGGAGGATACTGCAGTTTATTATTGCATGACAGACACAGTGAGAGGAAGTGAATCAGATGCCAAACAAAAAACCTTCCCCCCCCCTCTCAGCAGCTCTCTGAATTGATTCAGAAAGCTGAATTCATATATTTGAACTGAGAAGCAGAATATAAGTCTACGTGACAGGTTGTGGAACCTCAAATCTGATCCTCGAAGAAGCAGTGTGGAACCTTGTTAGCCCTTGGATAGGGAAAAATTAAAAAAATAAAAATAAAACAGGAAACCTCCAGGCTGTGGAATAAACTGGGTAGTTTTTTTTAAAAATGTTTAATTTAAATACGGATTGAAATATGGATTGATGTCCTACATCTTTTCCTGGCTATGTTTCCAGTTCTAAGTCCTTTGATTCTCAGTATTACCTCCTGGGTTTAAGGTTTTTTTTTAGACATGTTGCTCCATTTTAATTATTTCTATATCAAAAGTACTCCTTAAAGGTACTTTTTCCCTATTTAAAGAATTTCCTTCCATATTCTGTTTTTTGCATATAGAATATTTCATTGAAGCACTTTTGTTTTTAGGAGTCCGTTCTGAAGTCCATTCTCAGTTGGCGGAGTCTGGAGGGCAGACATGTCAAACACAAGGCCCGGGGGCCGGATGAGGCCCGCAAAGTGGTTTCATGCGGCCCGTGAAGCCATCCTGGAAACAGTGAGGGAACGGCCCCCACTGCCTTGGCCCTGGCCCAGAGACCCTCCTCCTGCCAGAGACCCTCAGATCTGTCCCACTCCTGCCCAGGCCCCCATAGGCACCCTTGATGCCAACGATGTAGAGCTGGCCACGCCCACCCAGTAGGCCATACGCACTCTAGCCACACCCACCCAGTAGGCCACGCCCACCCAGGCCATATCCACCCGGCCCCCTGAGGGCAACTGCAATGCTGATGTGGCCCTCAATGAAATTGAGTTTGACACCCCTGCTGGAGGGGATGTGAGAAGACCTGGAGAGTCCCTCCATCTCTCCTGGCAAGCCTCAGGATTCACTTTCGGCAGCTATGACATGGGCTGGGTGAGACAGGCTCCAGGATAAGGACTGGAATGGGGACTGTTATAGTAGGTACAGGATCATCTCCTTCCACTCACTACCCAGACAAAGTCAAAGGACACTTCACCATTTCCAGGGATGATTCCCGCAGTCAACTGTGTCTACAGATGAACAATCTGAAACCAGAGGACATGGCTGTCTATCACTGTGTGAAACACACAATGAGAGGAAGTGAATCTGATGCCAAGCAAAACCCTTTTGTTCCTCTGAGCAGCTTTCCAAAATGATTCAGTCACAGCAAGTTGAATTGGTGTATTTGAAGTGAGAAGCAGAAGATAAATCTCTATGACTGGTTGTGGAACCTCAAATCTAATATTCAAAGAGGCATTGTGAAACCTTGTTAGTACTAGGATAGGGAGAAAATAAATAAATAAATAAATAAATCTCCAGGATGTGGAATAAAGTGGGTAGCTTTTAAAAAGTTAAAACAATATTTATAGGTTAAAAACATGGATTGATGTCTGACAGGTCTTCCTTGATATCTTTGCAGTTCTGAGTCCTTTGATTCTCAGTATTGCCAACGTTTCTTGGTTTAACAACAACAACAACAATAAAGTTGGAAGGGACGTTGAAGGTCATCTAGTCCAACCCCCTGCTCAGGCAGGAAACCGTATACCATTTCGAACAAATGGCTGTCCAGTCTCTTCTTTTTTCCTCTTTAAAAAATTCCTTCCATATTCTGTTTTTGTAATAGAAAATTTGATTGAAACACTTTTATTTTTAGGAGCCCAATCTGAAGTACAGTTGGAGTCTTGATATATTGCTATATGATGCTTTACAGCACTCTTTGAGCTGTTTACTATGTCAGCATAATGCCTCCCACAACCTGGGTCCTCATTTTACTGAACTCAGAAGTAACTCTAACTCCAAAATTCTCTACCACACGGATAAAGTTTGCAGAAAGTGTAGAATTATTCAAGACTTTATTTTACTTACTGTAAAATAAACCTTCCCTTTCTTCTATTACTCACAGTAAAACAAGAACAAAGCATATCTGGCATGGGTTTTCTTAGGACTCAAAAACTATTGGCAAGTCACACATGTACGTAAGGTCTAAGTGGATGCACTCAGAGGCTCTTTTTAACCCAATCAATATGTAAATCAGGGCCCAACTTCCTCTTTAAAGGAACTTCATGGTTTCCCTTTTCAGACTATACTCAGCCACACAAAGGCTGTGCACTTTCCTGAATTCTTTTCTATCAATTCCCTCCGTTCATTAAAAAGAGCAAAAAATGATTCTATGGCTGAATTTGGTGCCCTTACTAGTACTCCTTCAAGGTACATTTTTCCCCTCTTTAAAGAATTTCCTTCCATATTCTGTTTTTTGTAAATAGAAGATTTCATTGCAACACTTTTCTTTTTAGGAGTCCGATCTCAGGTCCAGTTGGTGGAATCTGGAGGGGGTGTGAGAAGACCTGGAGGGTCCCTCCGTCTCTCCTGCCAAGCCTCTGGATTCACCTTCAGCACATTCTGGATGCAGTGGGCGAGACAGGCTCCAGGGCAAGGACTAGAATTTGTTGCCACAATACTTACAGGTTCATCTCCTTCCATTTACTACCCCAATAAATTCAAGGGACGCTTCACCATCTCTAGGGATGATGCACGCAGTCAGCTGTATTTGGAAATGAACAATCTGAAACTCGAGGACACAGCTGTCTATTACTGTGTGAGTCACACAGTGAGAGGAAGTGGATCTGATACCAGGCAAAAACCTTCTCTTCCTCTCAGCAGCTCTCCAAAATGATGCAATCACAGGAAGCTGACACTGTGTATTTGAACTTGGAAGCAGAAGATAAATCTGAATGACAGGTTGTAGAAACTCAAATCTGTTCTTCTAAGAAGCAGAGTGGAATCTTGTTAGCACTTTGACGGGGCGGCAGGACAGTGGGAGGACACTCCAAGCTGTGGAATAATCTGGGTAGCTTTTAAAAAGTTAAAATTTATTTACAGGTATAAACATGGATTTACAGATCTTCCTTGATTTATTTATTTATTTATTTTATTTTAATTCCATTTATATCCCGTCCTTCTCCGAAGACTCAGGGTGGCTTACAAGCTTAGCAGTATGATATGCTTCTTTTGATTCTCAGTGTTACCAATTCTCCATGGTTTATTTTTTTTAGACATGTTGCTCCATTTTAATTCTTTCTATATCAATATATATTCAACACCCTGAATCCTGAAGTTCTCTCCTCTCAATAAGATTGAGCCAAGGGAGAAAAACTTTAGTCAGTCCAAGCCTTCTCTCCCAGAAGCCCTCTGAGACTCAATATTTTCAACTGTCTTCCAGCCTTGATGTAGTTGCTTAGTTGCTCCTTGTACAATTTGATACCAAAGAAATGAATGTGCTCAACTGGCTTATTTATTTATTTTTTGAGGTGGGGGGAGTAAGACTTGAATCCCTCAACTATCTTGCTTAATAGAGAAATTAAAATCAAATAACAAATCCACTGGTCTCATTTTGGGCAGGTATAGTTTTGTGGGGTTTTTTTTGTTTTTTTTTTTTGACTTAGGAAAATCAGCCCCACAATATCCACATTGCAAAGTAAGGAAATATTTACTCAAAAGCAGCCCTTCCCATTTTCTTCCGTACTAATAATTAAACGTGTCTGTCTTGACTATCATAAGGACTTGCCCATAATCTCATTTTTTTTTGCAAAGAATTCTGTAACGTTAATGAGGCGAATGCATGCTACATTAGGAAAAATGGAATAGAGTTTGAAGAAATAAAGTCAGGCAACTAATGTAGAGATCAAACAATGGTCACAATCTGTCCAATCCTAATGAAATCCACACTCAACTATGCAAATGAACCATTGGTGCTGAACAAGAGGCAGTAAGAATAATTAACCTAGAAAACAAGGACAAAAGTGATATAAAACATATTTTGATAAATGCAGTTTATCATGTTCAAGTAGCAATAGCAATAGCACTTAGTTTTACATACTACTCCATAGTGCTATACAAAAGGGATGCGGTGGCTCAGTGGGTTAGGACGCTGAGCTTGTCAGAAGGTCGGCAGTTTGGTGGATTGAATCCCGAGAGTGAGCGCCTGTTACTCGTCTCAGCTTCTGCCAACCTAGCAGTTTGAAAGCACGTAAAAATGCAAGTAGAAAAATAGGGACTCCTACGGTGGGAAGGTAACAGCATTCCATGTGCCTTTGGCATCTAGTCATGCCGGCCACATGACCACGGAGATGTCCTCGGACAAGCACTGGCTCTTCGGCTTTGAAACGGAGATGAGAACCGGCCCCTAGAGTTGGAAACGACTAGCACGCATGTGCGGGGGAACCTTTACCTTTACCTTTAGTGCTGTACAAAATTGTCTAAATTATTTACAATGTCAGCGTATTGTTGCCAACAATCTGGATCTTCATTTCACCGACCTCAGAAGGATGGAAAGCTGAGTCAACCCTAAGCAAGTCAAGAAAGAACTCCTGGCTGTGGGCAGAGTTTGCATGCAATACTGCATTCTAACCACTGGCACACAACCCTCCCTGTATAAAGTAATATAAGTCATATCTGAGTTAATAGCAGATGTGCTTTGTCAAATATAGAGGAAATTTAACTATTTGTAGAATACAAAGTTATGTATTTATAGAAATAACTAATTTATACTTGATGAATTTCTTCTCCCTCTGTCTTTCCTCTCATTCCATCTCTGATTTAGAAATCATGCCTCATCAAGCATTCAGGTTTTTCTGGGTGTCTCTGTGTGTGAAAAGAGCAGGGCAAGGAGAAAAAAAAGCAGAAAGCTTTTACTTAACTCAGATGTGCTCTTCTTTTCATGTTCAACCTTCAGCGTAGCTCTTTCAAAAATTATAATTGCATGTCCCTCACCTGTCCCTTTGAATCATTTTTGAGAAGCGGTGAAATTTTGCAAGTCTTTGTTTGAATTACTCTAATATAAACCTGCCATTTCTGCAATGAAATTACAGAAAGAAAGAAAGAAAGAAAGAAAGAAAGAAAGAAAGAAAGAAAGAAAGAAAGAAAGAAAGAAAGAAAGAAAGAAAGAAAGAGAAAGAGACTGCCTTCACTTTTATTGAAACAGGAATGTTTTGTGAAAGTCACTGATGTAAGGAAAGTACAAGGAAAACTATGAGATTAATGCACTGAGAGGCTCTTTTATCTGAACCTTTATGTAAATCAGGATGCAATTTTCCCTTTAAAGGACACACTAGGTTTCCTTTTTCAGGCTACACCCAGCAACACAAAGTTTGTGCACTTTCCTGAATCCTTTCCTATCACTTCCCTTCATTCATTAAGGGGGGGGGGGGGAAATGATCCTGTGGCTGAATTTCATTCCATGGCTAGTACTCCTTCAAGGTACATTTTTCCCCTCTTTAAAGAATTTCCTTCCAAATTCTGTTTTTTTGTAAATAGAAGATTTCATTGCAACACTTTTCTTTTTAGGAGTCCAGTCTCAAGTCCAGTTGGTGGAGTCTGGAGGGGACGTGAGAAGACCTGGAGGGTCCCTCCGTCTCTCCTGCCAAGCCTCTGGATTCACCTTCAGCAGCTATTGGATGCACTGGGTGAGACAGGCTCCAGAGAAAGGACTCGAATGGGTGGCAACCATAACAACAGGCTCATCTCCTTCCACTCACTACCCAGATAAAGTCAAGGGACGCTTCACCATCTCCAGGGACGATGCCAAAAGCCAGCTCTATCTGCAGATGAACAATCTGGAACTGGTGGATACTGCAGTTTATTACTGCACGAGAGACACAGTGAGAGGAAGTGAATCAGATGCCAAGCAAAAACCTTTCTCCCACCCCCCCTCTCAGCAGCTCTCTGAATTGATTCAGAAAGCTGAATTCATATATTTGAACTGAGAAGCAGAATATAAGTCTACGTGACAGGTTGTGGAACCTCAAATCTGATCTTCGAAGAAGCAGTGTGGAACCTTGTTAGCCCTTGGATTGGGGGGGGGGGGGGAACAGGAAAACTCCAGGCTGTGGAATAAACTGGGTAGTTTTTTAAAAAGTTTAATTTAAATACGGGTTGAAATATGTATTTCATATATGAGGACCCAGATTGTTGGGGGCAATTAAGCTGACTTTGTAATAATGCCGCTTGGGGTGTGTGTGAAAGCCCTAATAAGCAGGCATATACATAGAATGAAGGCTACTGCTAAGCTTGTAAGCCGCCCTGAGTCTTCGGAGAAGGGCGGGATATAAATGGAATTAAAATAAATAAATAAAATAAATATTGATGTCCTACATATTTTCCTGGATATGTTTCCAGTTCTAAGTCCTTTGATTCTCAGTATTACCTCTTTGGTTTAATTTTTTTTAGACACGTTGCTCCATTTAAATTATTTCTATATGAATATATATTCAATGCCCTTAATCCTGAAGTTCTATCTTTTCAGAAGGATTGAACCAAGGGAATCCTTGGCCCTGAGTCTTGGGTTTGGCTACTCTAAAGGAAAAAAAGAGAAAGAAATAGGGGAGACATGATAGCAGTGTTCCAGTATCTGAGGGACTGCCACAAGGCAGAGGGGGCCAGGATGTTCACCAAAGCACCAGAGGGAAAGATGAGAAATAATGGTTGGAAACCGATCAAACAGAGAAGCAACCTGGAATTAAGGAGAAACTTCTTGACAGGACAATCAACCAGTGGAACAGCTTACCCCAGAGATCGTGGGCACTCCTTCACTGGAGATTTTTAAGAGGAGACTGGACATTCAGCTCTCTGAGATGAAATAGGTTCTCCTGCTTGAGTAGGGGGCTGGACTAGAAGACCTCCAAGGTACCTTCCAGCTTTATTCTATTCTATTCTATTCTATTCTATTCTATTCTATTCTATTCTATTCTATTCTATTCTATTCTATTCTATTCTATTCTATTCTATTCTATTCTATTCTATTCTATTCTATTCTATTCTATTCTAGCCCTCTGAGACTCAATATTTAGACCATCTTCTCACCTTGGTCCAGCTGCTTGGTAGCTCCTACTACAACTTCATATCAAAGAAATGAATATCTTTATCTAGTTACTCCCCAGGTGAAAGGAAATAAAGTTTGAAAAAACAAAGAATAGTATTTGATGTTGAGAACAAAGAATGGTGGCTTGTTGTATAAACCTAATGAAATCCTTGTCTATGGAGATTCTCAATCATCCAAGTCATTTTTGTCTCAATGGTTCCCCCCCCCCCCAAAAAAAAAAAAGGCAAGTGGACTTTCTTGGTGTTTTCTTTCAAAAGATTTCACTTCTCATTTAAGAGGTATCTTCAGTTTTAACTGACTGGTGAGGAATGAAAGGATATAGATATAAAAGATATTATATATATATATATATATATATATATATATATATATATATATATATATATATATATATATATATATATATATATATATATATATATATATATAATATAAATCTTTCCATTCCCATTCCAGTCAGTCAGAACTGAAGAAGCTTCTTGGTTGAGAAGTGAAATGTTTTCAAAGAAAACACCAAGAGTGTCCAGTTGTCTTTTGGGGGGAAAAAAAATCTCCTTTTGGATGGTCTAATGCAATCCACAATCATCCAATGCAAATGAATTATCAGAGTTCAGCCTGAGATAATAAGAATGATTGTCCTATAAAATGAGTGCAATAACAGTATAGAACAGATTTTGATAAATGAAATACCCGTGAAATCCTCACCGCATCAAGTAAAACTAAGGAAATGAGACAAGAAGAGGGAAGAAGAACAGTCTCAATCTGGTTAGAACAACCTCTTGGTTGGGATTTTGCACTGAAGATCTGGGAGACCAACCATCAGGGATATTTTGTAGTAAATGACCAAGAAGTCAGTTTAATTCATTGCACGATGTTATGAAATTTACAAGGAAAAATAAGCAACCTACAAACCCGTAAAATACAATCTATAATACGTAACCCTTCAAAATTTATTTTTCTATGGCAAAACAAACTTTCAGTTGAGGCCTACTCACTAAACTCACTAAATCTTCTGAAACTTCAGAATGTCTTTGGCTTCCTCTTATCCTCATCACTAACACCAGGGGGCAGTATTGTCACACTCAATCATGTTGGCCATGCGAAGTTGTAGGCAGGGAAATAAACCTATAGTTCAGACATATAATCTGCACATCTCATTCCGAAGGTTGACTATATCTTTGTTTATTTGCTTAAAAATTCACTTAATGTATCTTAAAATGACTATAATCTTCCCAGTGAAGCCATATGTTTATTAAATATATAAGAAATTGAATTTCTTGGAGAATAAAAAGGGATCTTTCTCATTCAATGAAGAGAACACTGTGGAACATAACATTATTTGATTTTTTCTTTGTGAGTTGGGTGGACTTTAAAGCTGTGGATTATACATTGCTCCTCAAGCCTTAATTAATATTTAATTTTCCTGGAGGGAGGGAGGGAGGGAGGAAGGAAGGAAGGAAGGAAGGAAGGAAGGAAGGAAGGAAGGAAGGAAGGAAGGAAGGAAGGAGGGAGGGAAGGAAGTCTCTTAACTGTAATATAGTTAGAAGAAAACAAAAACCAAGCTTATCCAGCGTCACTTTTCTTAGGACTGAAACATTATTTGAAAGTCACACATGTAAGGTCTTTCCAAAAAATTATCTCAAAGTGAATGCACTGAGGGGCTCTTTTATCTGAAGCAATATGTAAATCAGGGCCCAATTTCCCCTTTAAAGGAGCTTCCCTTTTCAGGCTACACCCACCAACACAACGTTTGTGCACTTTTCTTGAATCCTTTCTATCAATTCCCTCCATTAATTACAGTAGCAAAAATGATCTCATGGCTGAATTTGCTGCCCTTACTAGTATTCCTCCAAGGTCATTCTTTTCTCTCTCAAAAAATTCCTTCCATATTATCTCTCTCTCTGTGTGTGTCTCTCTCTGTGTGTACAGAAGATTTCAGTGAAACACTTTTATATTGGGAGTTCACTCTGAGGACCGGTTGGTGGAGTCTGGAGGGCACATGAGAAGACCTGGAGGGTCCCTCCATCTCTCCTGCCAAGCCTCTGGATTCCCCTTCAGTCGCTACAGGATGGACTGGATGAGACAGGCTCCACGGAACAGCCTGGAATGGCTGGCCGGCATAAGGAATGACTCACCTTCTTCCACATTCCGCTCAAATAAACTGAATGGATGGTTCACTGTCTCCAAGGATGATTCCCTCACCCACTTTCTGTCAGAGGTCCTTTCCACACCCCTGTCTCCAACAAGACACAAGCCATTGAGCTCACAGGTGGCTGGTTTATTTCCAGAATGTTCTGGCATGTGGGATTCCAACAAAAAGCAAACAAAGTCAGTGCTGGGAGCAATTGCCTCCCAGTGCTCTAAATATATTTCTCCTGGCTGCCCCCCCCACCTAGCCAGCATCCCACATCTGCACCCGTAGGGCAGCAAGGAAAGGAAACAAGGCAGACTTTCAGCGTTCAGCTCGCCATTTCTCCTCCACACCGCTCAGCTGTTCAGCGGGATGGCCTCATAGCCGTGCTCCGCAGCGTCCCCCTTCCAGCAGACAAGTATGGGGTTGGGAGAGGGCTATCATTGCTGGTCCCATCCACTTCCTCCTGAGGCCTCCATCCGATGGTCTTGTCCCCTCCTCTGCCCTCCTGTTAGTGGCAAGCCCAGAGGGGCTTGACATTATGGTCTCCTTTCCAAGGTTGACTATAGCTTTGTTTACTTGCTTAAAAGTTCCCTGAATGGATCTTAAAATGACTATAATCTTCACTGTGGAGCCATGTTTGGAAGTTCAAGAAATATATTTCTTAAATATATAAGAAATTGAATATTTTGGAGAATAAAAAGGGATCTTTTGAGCTTTCTCATGCAACGAAGAGAACATTTTGGGACATAACGTTATTTGACTTTGTCTTTGTGAATTATTATTATTATTATTATTATTATTATTATTATTATTATTATTATTATTATTATTATTATTATTATTATTATTATTATTATTTATTGAATTTTTATACCGCCCTTCTCCCGAAGGACTCAGGGCGGTGAACAGGGCATTTGAATAAAAATACAAAAATACAAAAGTTAAAAAAGAATTAAATTATTGCCCAAGTTAAAACAATCAAAATATACAAATTTTTAAAACCCTAACTCCCCATCAGGCCAGGCCAGCTTGTTCGAATAAATGGGTCTTTAGCCCGCGCCGGAAGGAGCGAAGATCCGGTGCCATCCGGAGCTCAACCGGCAGTTGATTCCACAAAGCCAGGGCGCCCACAGAGAAGGCCCTCCCCCTGGGGGCCACCAGCCGGCATTCTCTGACCGGAGGCACCCTGAGGAGGCCCTCTCTGTGGGAACGCACAGGGCGGAGGGGAGTCGACGCCGGCAGCAGGTGGTCCCCGAGGTATTCCGGACCCATGCCATGTAAGGACTTAAAAACCATCACCAAGACCTTGAACCTCACCCGGAAGAGATGGGATGGAGCACACAACTGTGAATTGCAAATTGTTCCTCAAGGCTTAATCAGTATTTAATAGGAAGGAAGGAAGGAAGGAAGGAAGGAAGGAAGGAAGGAAGGAAGGAAGGAAGGAAGGAAGGAAGGAAGGAAGGAAGGAAGGAAGGAAGGAAGGAAGGAAGGAAGGAAGGAGGAGGGAAAGAGGAAGGAAGGAAAGAAAGGAAGAAAGGAAAGAAGGAAGGAAGTAGCAAATTTCTTAACTCTTCAAAGAGAAATGAAACATCTTCAAAGAAAGCTACAATGTAGCTCTTACTGCTAAGCTTGTAAGCCGCCCTGAGTCTTCGGAGAAGGGCGGGATATAAATGGAATTAAAATTAAATTAATTAAATAATTGTATGTTCATCTCCTGTTACTTAGAATCACTTTTGAGAAGGGGTGGAATTCTGAAAACCTTTGCTGTAATTATGCTAATACAAAACTGCCATTTGAACTTACAGTTAAAAAAGAAAAGAAAAGAAAAGAAAAGAAAAGAAAAGAAAAGAAAAGAAAAGAAAAGAAAAGAAAAGAAAAGAAAAGAAAAGAAAAGAAAAGAAAAGAAAAGAAAAGAAAAGAAAGAGCTTGCCGTCACTTTTATTAAGAGTGGAATGTTATGTGAAAGTCACCCATGTAAGGAAAGTACAAGGAAAACTATGAGATTAATGCACTGAGGGCCTCTTTTATCTGAAGCTTTATGTAAATCAAGGGACAATTTCCCCTTTAAAGGAGCCACTAGCTTTCCCTTTTCTGGCTACACCCAGCAACACAAAGTTTGTGCACTTTCCTGAATCCTTTCCTCTCAATTCCCTTCATTCATTACAGGCAGGGGAAAAAATGATCCTGTGGCTGAATTTCGTTCCCTGCCTAGTACTCCTTCAAGGTACTTTTTTCCTCTTTAAAGAATTTCCTTCCATATTCTGTTTTTTTGTAAATAGAAGATTTCATTGCAACACTTTTCTTTTTAGGAGTCCAGTCTCAAGTCCAGTTGGTGGAGTCTGGAGGGGATGTGAGAAGACCTGGAGGGTCCCTCCGTCTCTCCTGCCAAGCCTCTGGATTCACCTTCAGCGACTACTGGATGAGCTGGGTGAGACAGGCTCCAGAGAAAGGACTCGAATGGGTGGCAACCATAAGAACAGGCTCATCTCCTTCCACTCACTACCCAGATAAAGTCAAGGGACGCTTCACCATCTCCAGGGATGATGCCAAAAGCCAGCTGTATTTGCAAATGAATAGTTTGAAACTGGAGGACACGGCTGTCTATTACTGTACAGGAGACACAGTGAGAGGAAGTGAATCATACACCAGGCAAAAACCTTATCTTCCTCTAAGCAGCTCTCCAAATTAATTCAGAAAATTGAATTTGTGTATTTGAACCGAGAAGCAGAAGATAAATCTCCATGACAGGTTGCAGAACCGCACATCCAATCTTTAAATAAGCAATGTGGAACCTTGTTAGCACTTTGATAAGGGAAAGAAACACAAAACAAAACAGGAAATCTCCAGACTGTGGAATAAACTGGATTGTTTTTGTAGGAAGTCAGCACAGAGAGAGAGAGTGAGAGAAAGAGAGAGAGAGAGAGAGAGAGAGAGAGAGAGAGAGAGAGAGAGAGAGAGAGAGAGAGAGAGAGAGAGAGAGAGAGAGAGAGAGAGAGAGAGAGAGAGAGAGAGAGAGAGAGAGGAGGAAATATTTGGATGGATATTAAAAAGAGACAGAATATTATATTTCCCCAGAGGAATAATGGGAGAAAATCTTAAAAGGAAGAAACCAGCCTCTCTTTCCTCCAAGCAGAAACTGAGCAGGCCAGCTTTTCAGAAATGTACATTTGCTAATCCTATTCAGAAAGACTGGGCCACCTATTTATAAGCAAAATGCCTTCAGCCCCAGCCCCAGAGAAGGTTTGAGCTGATGGGATTAGAAAAACAAAGACATTCCCCACCCAACTCCAAGGACAGGAACATGACCTTTAGGATATAATAGGATAAACCCACCACCATTAGAATACCGAAAGGGCACACTCAAGCTCAGGTCAAAGTACATTGCACAGGAACGGGAACAACCTCAAATACAAAGCCCAAGAAGGTGTAAAAACCCACCCACTCCCACCTCCATTTTGTCAGCCATCCCAAAACATGCTGTGTCACTGAAGTTTCTGGCAACAAAATAAACCAGAATCTTCTTTCCAAACAGCCTCCATTTTTATTTCCAGTGTCTTAGCCTACTCCCAGCTTGGAACTGGACCTGATGATTTTTCTTTCAACACTTTTTAAAAATAAAAATAAAAAAAATAAAATAAAATTATTTACAGGTAGAAATATGGATTGATGTCCTACAGATCTTCCTGGATATGTTTGTAGTTCAGAGTCCTTTGATTCTCAGTGTTACTAACTCTCCTTCATTTAATTTTTTTAGGCATGTTGTTCCCTTTTCATTCGTTCTATATCAACTTTCATTTTAGGTGTCCAATCTGAGGTTCAGTTGGTGGAATCTGGAGGGGATGTGAGAAGACCTGGAGAGTCCCTGCATCTCTCCTGCCAAGGTTCTGGCTACAACTTTGGTGGCTACGACATGAACTGGGTGAGACAGGCTCCTTGGAAAGGTCTGGAATGGGTATCATACATAAGCTACAATTCTGGTAGTATACACTACTCAGACAAAGCGAAGGGACGCTTCACCATCTCCAGGGACAATGCCAAAAGCCAGCTGTATCTACAGATGAACAGCCTCAAAGCTGAAGACACGGCTGTCTATTACTGCACGAGAGACACAGTGAGAGGAAGTGAATCTGAAGCCAGACAAAAACCTTCTCTCCCTCAGAGCAGATCTCCAACTGGATTCAGTCACAGAAAGTTGAATAAGTGTCTTTGAACTGAGGAGTAGGTGATCAATCTACAGTAGAATATTCCATGTTGCTTCTTTCACTTTACGCAGTCATAGTATTAAAGCCAGCACCATATGATATATGTACATGGTTGTTTAGTTATGACTGTAATTGAACCTGGTAAGTCATAAAGCAGGCTATCGCATGATCGGACCCAAATTCACTACCATTATTGCAGTGAACACAACAGTCATAAAGCGAGACCATTGATTGCTATTGGCCAATTTTTCACTCAGTGTTACTAAGGCATGTTGCTCCCTTTTCATTCTTTCTATATCAATATATATTCAATGCCCTGAATCCTGAAGTTCTCCCCACTCAGTAGGATTGGGCCATTGGATATTGCAAACTTCCTCTCCTCTCCCACAAGCCCTCTAAAGTGTATTATTTTGGACTGTCTTCCTGCCTTGATGTAGTTCCTTACTTGCTTCTGTTACAATATAATATTAAAAAAAATGAATGTCTTGACCTGGCTTCCTCCCAGGTAACCTTTTTGGGGTGTGGGGGTGAGTAAGACTTGAATCCTTCAACTAACTTGCTTAACAAGGAAATTAAAATAAATAAATAAAAACTAATCCAGTGGTCTCATTCTGTGCAGGTATAGTTTTTGACTTAGGGAAATCAGCCCCACAATGTCCACACTGCGAAGTAAGCAAATATTTACTCAGAAGCAACCCTTCCCATTTTCCTCTCTACTAATAATTAAACATTGTCTATCATAAATGCTTGCCCACAATCTCAAATTGGTTGCAAAAAATCTACGATGTCAAAGTAGAGAATGACTGTTTATTTGAAAAAGGCGAATAAAGTTTGAAGAAATCAAGTAACTGATATAAGAGAACAAACAATGGCTTGCTATCTAATCCTAATGAAATCCTTGTCTATGGAGATTCTCAGTCATCCAGGTCATTGTTGTCCCAAAGGTGTGTTTGTTTGTTTGTTTTCCCCAAAAAAGCAACTGGACTTTCTTGGTGTTTTCTTTGATTGTTTTTTACTTCTCATCTAAGAAGTATCTTCAGTTCTAACTGACTAGTGTGGAATGAAAAGGTATAGATATAAAAGATATAAAGAATAAAATATATAAAGAGTTCGGACTGACAGACACACACACACACACACACATTCCCATTCCAGTCAGTCCAAACCGAACAAGCTTCTTGGATGAGATGGGAGGAGGGGAGGGAGGAAAGGGGAAGGAAGAAAGGAAGGGAGGGAGGGAGGGAGGAAGGAAGGAAGGAAGGAAGGAAGGAAGGAAGGAAGGAAGGAAGGAAGGAAGGAAGGAAGGAAGGAAGGAAGGAAGGAAGGAAATCTCTTAACTCTGTTATATTTAGGAGAATAAATTCTCTACAACATTGACTCATTTTTGAGGAGTGATGGAATTATTCAAGTTTTTGTTTTACTTATTCTAAAGTAAACCTGCCCTTTCTCTTATATATTGCAGGAAAACAGACATAGGGCATGTCTGACATCACTTTTCTTAGGACTGGAACATTATTGGAAAACCACACCTGTAAGGTCTGTCCCAAAAAATATCTCTAA
>CM044371.1:131732425-131997425 GCA_024294585.1 Vipera latastei
GTGAATGAACTGAGGGGCTCTTTTATCTTAAGTAATATGTAAATCAGGACACAATTTCCCCTTTAAAGGAACAGCATGGTTTCTCTTTCCAGGCTACACCCACCAACACAAAGTTTCTGCTCTAGTCTAAATTCTCTACCACCGGTTTCCCTCCATTCATTAGAGGGAGCAAAAAATGATTCTCTGGCTAAACTTGGTATCTTTACTTATGGTCCTCAGAGGTAAGTCTATCTTCTGTATTGACCTTTTTCCATTTTAACTCTTTTATTAGGAAAGTTTGCTGATAAAATTTTCATTTTAGGTGTTCAATCTGAGGTCCTGTTGGTGGAGTCTGGAGGGGATGTGAGAAGACCTGGAGGGTCCCTCCGTCTCTCCTGCCAAGCCTCTGGATTCAACTTTGGTAGTTCTAACATGAACTGGTTGAGACAGGCTCCAGGGAAAGGTCTGGAATGGGTGGCATACATAAGCTACAATTCTGGTAGTATACACTACTCAGACAAAGCGAAGGGACGCTTCACCATCTCCAGGGACAATGCAAAAAGCCAGCTGTATCTGCAAATGAACAGCCTCAAAGCTGAAGACACGGCTGTCTATTACTGTGCAAGAGACACAGTGAGAGGAAGTGAAGCTGAAGCCAGACAAGAACTTTCACTCCCCCAGAGCAGATCTCCAACTGGATTCAGTCACAGAAAGTTGATTCTGAGTCTTTAAACTGAGGAGTAGGTGAACAATCTACAGTAGAATATTCCATGGATCCATAGAATATGTTAAGACTTAAAAAAAAGAATAAGACCCATATAAACTAGGATAAATAGAAGTTCAAAGAGTTATTCTCTTTTTGAATTGTAAGTGAAAGAAACCTCTGCATTTACAGTTACAAGGAATCAGTAAGGATTCATCAGTAACAGTTCATAGCTTACAATACCAAGTTGTGAGTTGGGTGTGACAGGCTCCAGGGAAGGGACTAGAATGAATTGTATGATGCACAATCCTTGAAGGGGTGCATTGCTACCTCCAAAGACAAATCCAACTGCCTTAGGTATCTGCAAATGGATGTCAGAAAGAGGCACAGAACTCATAATATTTTTGACCACGACTGAAATAAAACCTGTGGTTTCAGCTTTGAACTTGACTGCTTTTACAGCTGCTTACTGGGGAATTAAAATAGTTTCTTGAAGGAAATAATAATAATAATAACAGTCCTTAGATAATTTAATTCCCCTAGAGTTCTCAAAGCTTCTTAAAAACCAAGCTTCAATATGTATAGGGGAAAAAAAACACATCCTCATATCTCATTTACTTATTTGGTGTATTATGGTTCATGAATAAAATAAAAGGTTATGGTTGTTGCTTCTTTCACTTTAGGCAGTCATTGTATTAAAGCCAGCACCATATGATATATGCACATGGTTCTTTAGTTATGACTGTAATTGAACCTGGTAAGTCATAAAGTGGGCCATCGCATGATCAGACCCAATTCACTGCCATTATTGCAGTGAACACAACAGTCATAAAGCGAGACCATTGATTGCTATTGGCCAATTTTTCCACAATCCGGAAACCAAAGATGGACAGTTTCCTATCTGAAATGGTATTGAGTCTCTTGCTTGAACAGGGGGTTGGACTAGATGACCTCCAAGGTCCCTTCCAGCTCCAGTTTTTATTTGGGGAGGGGAGTTTTTCTTTGCCTTGTTTGACCCAATCTCCCTTTCATTCTGCATAAACATTCACGTCCCTGTCTGTTTGATACTCTAGCCCAGGGGTCTTCAAACTTGGCCGTTTTATGACTTGTGGACTTCAACTGCCAGAATTCCTCAGCTAGGCATACTGGCTGAGGAATTCTGGGAGTTGAAGTCCACAAGTCATAAAAGGGCCAAGTTTGAAGACCCCTGCTCTAGCCACTTGCTAACCATCACCAAACTATGACTTGAATAGACATCCAAGGAACTGAGAAGAAGAAAGGAGGGAGAAGACCTTTTTATTTTGAGAGATATGCAAATTGTAAGGCAACATCCTCTTTAAATAAGTCCTTGCTCCAGGGCTCCACAGCTGTCCAACCAAAGCAGAAGCAGAAGAGAACATATGAAAACACAATCAAAATAACGGCAGAGACGTACTTAACAGGAGTTTGGCACAAACCAATAGACCTTTTTGTAGAGTCTGCCCTGAACGCTCTTCTACATACCTTTCACTGCAGGATTTAAAACAGATTGTGGAGGAGCATGTGTCAAGGTGACTTCTACACTCCTTGAACTGTTGGAGAGTTGTTTGAATGATTCAAAACATTATTTCCAAGACACACCCTCCATAATTCTGTTAAATTTAGGAGTCATGATAACATTTCCCTCCTTCTCCACTCCCTGAAAATTATGCTAGCATTACTAATCCAAATATTTTCCTGTGAACAATTTTGAAATCAGCTTTGGCTCTACAGTCACTTTTCTCCCGGAGATCAATCACTCTCCCCAGGCTAATTTCCCTTTTTAGAAGAGAAGCAGATATTAAACTTGCTATCTCTACTCCATCTGTTTAGCAGTAGAGGGCAACCTTCTCCGTAAAATCCTACTGCGTGTTATTCTCCAAGGGTTTTGCTTGAAAAATTGCACTGTTCCCTGTGAAAACCAAAGAAGTCTTCCCTCTAACTCTCCTTCTTTAAAAGTAATTCAAACGGAATTGGTTTTGGGTCCTTATTCCTGTTTTTCATTCTACCAGGACATCAATTCAGCACAAACTGATTTTTCACTTGTCTCTTCCAAAATATTGAGATGAATGAAAGATTGGGGGATCAGTAGTAACCAAGCTCTGTCACAATTGTCTCTCTAAATCAGACATGTCAAACACAAGGCCCGGGGGCCGGATCTGGCCCGCAAAGTGGTTTCAAGCGGCCCGCGAAGCCATCCTGGAAACAGTGAGGGAACGGCCCCCACTGCCTTGGCCCTGGCACAGAGACCCTCCTTCTGCCAGAGACCCTCAGATCTGTCCCACTCCTGCCCAGGCCCCCATAGGCACCCTTGATGCGAACGATGTAGAGCTGGCCATGCCTACCCAGTAGGCCATACGCACTCTAGCCACGCCCACCCAGTAGGCCACGCCCACCCAGTAGGCCACGCCCACCCGGCCCCTTGAGGGCAACCGCAATGCTGATGCGGCCCTCAGTGAAATTGAGTTTGACACCCCTGCTCTAAATGTTTGTAAGGCTTAATAGGAATAGCAGAATAACAAAGTTAGAAGGGACTTTGAAAGTCTTCTAGTCCAACTCCCTGATCAGGCTGGTGACCCTATACCATTTCACACAAATAGTTGTCCAATCTCTTCTTGAAAACCTGCAGTGATGGAACACACCCAACCTATGAAGGCAAGTCATTCCACTGATTAATTGTTCTAACTGTCAGGAAATTCCTCCTTAGTTCTAGGTTGGTCCTTTCTTTGATTAGTTTCTATCTGTAGCTTCTTGTCCTACCTTCAATCTCTTTTATTGAGATTGATTAATATTTTGCATCCCCAGTAGATATCCCTCATTTGTTTAGAGGACTTTCCCCTCCTCCCCCTTTTAAATGTCTTTAAATCTTAAGTTGGAACAGAAAACAATTTTCAAACTTATACAGTTATTTGCATTAATTTCCTATTCAGTCTGAAACATCCGAACAAACCTATAGATATAAATGGGAAGTGAAGATGGTATTTTACAGTGTTAATTTTTTTTAATTTAATATTTGTAGTATTTTTAGCTTATTCCATTTATGGAAGTTGTTGAATTCCTCTCTTTACCATTTTTTTATATTATGCCATGCTGATCACGGGGCATAACATAACCTGTAATACCAGGGGCTCCTTATCAATGCCTAACTCTTATAATGCATCAATATAAGTTATGATTAATATATACATATATAAATGTGCATTCATGATAGTGTGTGAAATGCATTGTAATATCTGAAGATTAAAAACAGTTTGCCTTCAGAAGTTGTAGATGCTTCATCACTGGAGGTTTTTAAGAAAAGACTGGACAGTCACCTATGTGAAATGGTATAGGATCATCTGCCTGAGCAGGGGGAATCACCAGATGTCCCTTCCAGTTCTGTTATGATTGTCTGATTACTTTGAGTAAAAAGTGTTTCCCTGCAGCAATAAACCTTAAAGTACATTAAATGGAAAATTCCTTTCAGAACTCCTCTGAACCATTTACATAAAACGCTCTTTAAAAAGGAAATGAGGGGGAGGGTACCTGTCATAAAATTAAATTGATGTACAGTATAGGATGAACATAACCTTTATAAAACCCTTTCAGGTTTTTCAAAAACTCTTGGTGCTATTATCAGCCAAATCTGGTTCCTTTTTATCCTGAAGTGTATGTAAATACAGGCCTAACCTTCCCTCTTTATATGACATCATCTCCCACCCTCCTCAACCTGAACAGCAAAAGCTAGTCTGCCTGGAACTTCTCCACTGAGAAAGAAAAATGATATTTTTGCTTCAACTAGTCTCCATTTTAGCAATCATCAAAGGTAACGGTTCTTCCACACAGAGATGGAATCTAAGAGGCTGCAATATGGTTGAGGTTCAAGGACTGCAGCGTGCTGGATAGTTAAAAATGTGCATATCAATATTTCTTTTCCAGATGTTCAAATGGAGGTCCAGCTGGTGGAATCTGGAGGGGGTGTGAGAAGACCTGGAGAGTCCCTCCGAATTTCCTGCCAAGCTTCAGGCTTCACCTTCAGCAGCTATGACATGCACTGGGTGAGACAGGCTCCAGGGAAAGGACTGGAGTGGGTTGCATGGATAGACAATAACGGAGATGGGAGCAGCCACTCTTATGCCAATTCTGTGAAAGGCCGTTTCACCATTTCCCGGCGAGATGCCTCCAGCATGCTTTATCTCCAAATGAACAGCTTGAAACCAGAGGACACGGCTGTGTACTACTGTGCTAGAGAATCACAGTGAGAGGAAGCTATGGTGAAGCCTGTCAAAATCCCTTATTGGTCGTGGCTGCAGTGCAAGCTGAGTCAGCTTTTGTGGCCTCAATTAAACAGGGGAACTTATATCTCCCAGCAGGAAAGAAGAGCAGAACCCCTTTCATTTTCTCTACTGGTGATCTGGAAAAGCTCTTATATTGAAGTAGGTGAAGTGTAGTGGGTTAACACCAACAAGACAACGCCAGGTAGTGAATTCAGCTCTTTATTTGTAGAGAAGAGCCAGCAACAGAATGGGGTGCCCGTGCCCTTTGTATACTCTGGCTGCTGAGCTGACAGCCAATCAATTTAACCAGGCTTTCCCGCCGAAAGCTGAGCCATGCCTTGCGGCAGTTATGTACAGCTCCTACTAGCTGTCATCTCTTAAGCTATTGCTTAATACAATACACACTCCAATACACAGTAACCCTTCCCTCTCAAGAATGAACAATACAACAATATAAAGGTAAAGGTTCCCCGCACATGCGTGCTAGTCGTTTCCGACTCTAGGGGCCGGTGCTCATCTCTGTTTCAAAGCCGAAGAGCCAGCGCTTGTCCAAGGACATCTCCGTGGTCATGTGGCCGGCATGACTAGACGCCAAAGGCGCACAGAACGCTGTTACCTTCCCACTGGAGTGGTCCCTATTTTTCTACTTGCATTTTTACGTGCTTTCGAACTGCTAGGTTGGCAGAAGCTGGGACGAGTAACAGGCGCTCACTCTGTTGCGCGGCACTCGGGATTTGACCCGCCAAACTGCCGACCATCTGATCGACAAGCTCAGCGTCCTAACCCACTGAGCCACCGCGTCCCTTTTACAACAATGTAATACAACTATAATACATTTTTCCAGACAATATGTTGGTTCTTATGGTTGCACATAGTCTTTGAGGTAAGCCAGTGGCCTGTGATTCCTAGCAGATCTTCTCAGAGGCTCGCCCCTGTCCTGAACCGATGAGTCAGTGGGTGCCTCTGCTCTGTCCTCACCCAGTGTACCACCCCCAGTTCCCGATTTTGTACCCAGCTCATTGTGAGCTCCCTGTGCCTGTTGTTGCCCGGGTTGAACAGTTCAGTTGGTGGAGTCTGGAGGGGATGTGAGAAGATCTCAGACTGAATGGCATGGGTCCGGGTTATTTATGGGAGCACCTTTTGCCGGCGTTAACTTCCCATCACCCTGTGCGCTCCCACAGAGAGGGCCTCCTCAGGGTGCCGTCAGTCAGGGAATGTCGACTGGCGGCCCCCAGGGGGAGAGCATTCTCTGTGGGCGCGCCTGCCATCTGGAATCAGCTTCCGGTTGAGCTCCAGATGGCTCCCGACCTTCGCTCGTTTCGCCGCGACCTGAAGACTTTTCTATTTGAACTTGCCGGCCTGGACTGACAGATTGGGATTTTAGATTTAAAATTTTAAAAACTTTAAATTTTAGGATGTGTTTATTGTTTAGGGCTATTTGATTTAATCTCATTTTAATTTTTATACATTATGTGTTGTTTATAGTGTTTTAATTGCCCTGTACACTGCCCCGAGTCCTTTCGGAGAGGGGCGGTATATAAATCCAAATAAATAAATAAATAAATAAAATAAATCTTCTCTCTTTAGTGGACTGACTGTTTCCTTGACTTTTTTTCTTGTTATTTACACGTTATATGTTAGTTATATTTATATAACTTCTGGGAGGCACAATGAACTCTTCTCCATACCTTTCATTGCAGGATTTGAAAGGTTATGGAGGAATATGTGTCAAGGTGGTTTCAACACTCCTTTAAAACATATACAAAACATATACACTCTATTAAAACATATACAAAAATGGGAAGAACTGGTCTTTAAAAAAGGGGGGAATGTCCTAAAATTAAGCTAATCATATAGCATGGTGAACAATACCTTTATACACCCTTTCAGGTTTCTCAAAAACTCTTGGAGATATTAAAAGCCAATGCTGGTTCCTTTTTATCCTGAAGTGTATGTAAATACAGGCCTAACCTTCCTCTTTATATGACATCATCTCCCACCCTCCTCAACCTGAACAGCAAAAGCTAGTCTGCCTGGAACTTCTCCACTGAGAAAGAAAAAATGATATTTTTGCTCCAGCTAGTCTCCATTTTAGCAATCATCAAAGGTAACGGTTCTTCCACACAGAGATGGAATCTAAGAGGCTGCAATATGGTTGAGGTTCAAGGACTGCAGCATGCTGGATAGTTAAAAATGTACATATCAATGTTTCTTTTCCAGATGTTCAAATGGAGGTCCAGCTGGTGGAATCTGGAGGGGGTGTGAGAAGACCTGGAGAGTCCCTCCGACTCTCCTGCCAAGCTTCAGGCTTCACCTTCAGCAGCTATGACATGCACTGGCTGAGACAGGCTCCAGGGAAAGGACTGGAGTGGGTTGCATGGATAGATAACCCTGGAGATGGGAACACCCAATACTATGCCAATTCAGTGAAAGGCCGTTTCACCATTTCCCGGCGAGATGCCTCCAGCATGCTTTATCTCCAAATGAACAGCTTGAAACCAGAGGACACGGCTGTGTATTATTGTGCTGGAGAGCCACATTGAGAGGAAGCTACAGTGAAGCCTGTCAAAATCCCTTATTGGTCGTGGCTGCAGTGCAAGCTGAGTCAGCTTTCATGGCCTCTATTAAACAGGGGAAGTTATATCTCCCAGCAGGAAAGAAGAGCAGAACCCCTTTCATTTTCTCTACTGGTGATCTGGAAAAGCTCTTACATTGGAGTAGGTGAGTCAAACTGATTAGTTCTGACCAACTTTCTGTTTGCTAAAACACATGAAGAACTCCTCACTGTTTAGTAAAGGTAAAGGTAAAGGTTCCCCCGCACATGCATGCTCCGTTTCAAAGCCGACGAGCCAGCGCTTGTCCGAGGACGTCTCCATGGTCATGTGGCCGGCATGACTAGACACCAAAGGCGCACGGAACGCTGTTGCCTTCCCACCGTAGTGGTCCCTATTTTTCTACTTGCATTTTTACGTGCTTTCGAACTGCTAGGTTGGCAGAAGCTGGGACGAGTAGCAGGCGCTCACTCTGTCACGCGGCACTCGGGATTTGACCCGCCAAACTGCCGACCTTCTGATCGACAAGCTCAGCATCCTAACCCACTGAGCCACTGGGGGCAAAGTATATCGGGCATCACTTTTCTTAGGAATTGAGCATTATTTGAAAGACACGTATACTAGGTCTCTCCAAAAAACCTCTATGTGAATGCACTGAGGGCCTCTTTTATCCCAAGCAATATGTAAATCCGGGCACGATTTCCCCTTTAAAGGAAATGCATGGTTTCCCAAATTCTCTACTATCAGTCCCCCTCCATTCATCTGTAAAAAAAACCCTTTTATTTTAGGTATCCAATATGAGGTCCAGTTGGTGGAGTCTGGAGGGGATGTGAGAAGATCTGGAGAGTCCCTCAGTCTCTCCTGCCACGCCTCTGGATTTACCTTCAGCAACTATTCCACTTTTTCTCTACGGCCTGTTATGTCCTTGACATCTTCTCTCTTTAGTGGACTGACTGTTTCCTTGACTTTTTTCTTGTTATTTACACGTTATAGGTTAGTTATATTTATATAACTTCTGGGAGGCACAATGAACTCTTCTACATACCTTTCATTGCAGGATTTGAAAGGTTATGGAGGAACATGTGTCAAGGTGGTTTCAACACTCCTTGAACTGATGGAAGTTTGTTTGAATGATTCAAAACATTCTTTCCGAGCCATGCACTCCATACTTTTATGAAATTTAGGAGATATAACATTTTCCTCCTTTTCCTTCCCGTAAAAAAATGTACTAGAGTTATTAATCAATATGATTTCCTGTGGGCGAGTTCAAAATCAGTTTTAGCTGTACTGTCACTTTTCTTAAGAGACCTCTGTAGATCTCCTGGAATTCAATCACTATTCCGTTTAGAACAGGAAATCAAACCTGTTATCTGTACTTCATCTTTTTATCACAAGAGGGCAACCTACTCTGTAAAATCCCACTGCATATTATTCTCTACAGTTTTTCTTGAAAACTTCAAACCAAAGAACAGTTCCCTATAATCTTCCTTTCTTAAATGTAGTCCAAACTGAATAGGATGCAGACATTTTGCCAGGACTCCACTTGATAAAACATGATTTTTGACTTGTGTCTTCTAAGATATTGAGATGAACAAAAGAATGATGGATCGGTAATATATCCATGTAACCAATTTTCTGTCTGAAAGATTATATCTTCTAAGGCATCATAGGAAGAGAAAATCATCCAGCCAATACATTTTATCAATCAATCAATCAATCAATCAATCAATCAATCAATCAGTTTGATCTTGGGCCTTCAAAATGTGTGGTATACATTGGTATTTCTGTTAAGAGTATAACAGAGTTAGAAGGGAATTTGGAGGTCTTCTCATCTAACCCCCTGTTCAGGGAATAAACCCTATAACATTTCAGACAAATGGTTCATAAAAACTTCCTGTGTCGGAGCACCCACAACATCTGGAGGCAGGTTGTTCCACTGGTTAATTCTTCTAACTGTCAGGAAATTCCTCCTTAGTTCCAGGTTGTTCTCTCCTTGATTGGTTTCCACTCATTGCTTCTTGTTCTGCCTTCAGGTGCTTTTGAAAATAAGTTGACCCCCTCTTCTTCTTTTTTTGAGACTGATTAATATTTTGCATCCAAATTTTGCATCTCATTTCTTTAAACAATTTTCTCCTCATCCCCCCTTTTAATGTCCCTTGGTAATTTGAGCCTTAAGTTGGAAGAGAAAAACTATTTTCAATGTAATAGTTATTTGCATTGATTTCTCAATTCAGTTTGAAACATCAGAAAAAACCTTTAGAAATAAATAAGATGTGGAGGTGGTATTTCACATTATCATTTTTTATTCAATATTTTATTGCATTGTTACCTTACTCCACTTTTAGAAGTTGTTAAATTTCTTTATCAGTTTTTATATGGTTAATGATTCCATGTTGATCATCGGGCATAACATAAGCAGTAAAAACAGGCACTCTTATCAATGCCTGTTTTGTTTTATTGAAGCATTTTTATAATGCTTCAATAGAAGTCAATAAAGGAAATTGATACAAAAAGACAAGTATTAATGATTGTGTTTGAAATACATTCTAATATATGAGTATTAATAATATGAATAAAAAGAGTGTTCTGCTATAGCAATGGACCTTAAATTACATTCAATGGAAAAATCCTTTCAAAAGTCCATTAAAACATATACAGAAATGGGACAAACTGGTCTTTAAAAAGGGGGAGAAATCTGTCCTAAAATTAAGCTAATTCATATAGTATGGTTAACAATATCTTTATACACCCTTTCAGGTTTCTCAAAAACTCTTGGAGATATTAAAAGACGATGCTGGTTCCTTTTTATCCTGAAGTGTATGTAAATACAGGCCTAACCTTCCTCTTTATATGACATCATCTCCCACCCTCCTCAACCTGAACAGCAAAAGCTAGTCTGCCTGGAACTTCTCCACTGAGAAAGAAAAAATGATATTTTTGCTCCAGCTAGTCTCCATTTTAGCAATCATCAAAGGTAACGGTTCTTCCACACAGAGATGGAATCTAAGAGGCTGCAATATGGTTGAGGTTCAAGGACTGCAGCATGCTGGATAGTTAAAAATGTACATATCAATATTTCTTTTCCAGATGTTCAAATGGAGGTCCAGCTGGTGGAATCTGGAGGGGGTGTGAGAAGACCTGGAGAGTCCCTCCGACTCTCCTGCCAAGCTTCAGGCTTCACCTTCAGAAGCTATGACATGCACTGGGTGAGACAGGCTCCAGGGAAAGGACTGGAGTGGGTTGCATGGATAGATAACCCTGGAGATGGGAACACCCAATACTATGCCAATTCTGTGAGAGGCCGTTTCACCATTTCCCGGCACAATGCCTCCAGCATGCTTTATCTCCAAATGAACAGCTTGAAACCCGAGGACACGGCTGTGTACTACTGTGCTAGACAATCACAGTGAGAGGAAGCTACAGTGAAGCCTGACAAAATCCCTCATTCTTCATGGCTGCGGTCCAAGTTGAATCCGTTTCCATGCTCTGAATCAAAAAGAAAGGAAGTTAGCTCTTTGTGCAGAACTAAGATCCATGGATTCAGGCAATCTAGACCAGACATGTCAAACACAAGGCCCGGGGGCCAGATGCGGCCCGCGAAGTGGTCTCATGCGGCCTGCAAAGCCATCCTGGAAACAGTGAGGGAACGGCCCCCACTGCCTTGGCCCTGGCCCAGAGACCCTCCTTCTGCCAGAGACCCTCAGACCTGTCCCACTCCTGCCCAGGCCTCCATAGGCACCCTTGATGCAAACGATGTAGAGCTGGCCACGCCCACCCAGTAGGCCATATGCACTCTAGCCACGCCCACCCAGTAGGCCACACCCACCCAGGCTACACCCACCCGGCCCCCTGAGGGCAACCGCAATGCTGATGCGGCCCTCAATGAAATTGAGTTTGACACCCCTGATCTAGACTATGAAACGTGGGTAAAATGGAAGGACATTTCAGCATCTGTAGAAATGATACCAACTTCTGTAAGTGAAAAGCCTTAAAGATGGGGACACCACAGTAATCCCAATTGAGCATAGATTTTCACCTAGTCTCTTCATGATGATAGAATATCTAAACATACAATATTCAATATCTCTGTCAGTTTTTCATTATATTCCTGAAAAGATGCCAGCACAGGTTATTTTCTTATTTCTCAACTCTCTCTCAATAATAATAATAATAATAATAATAATAATAATAATAATAAGAAGAAGAAGAAGAAGAAGAAGAAGAAGAAGAAGAAGAAGAAGAAGAAGAAGAAGAAGAAGAAGAAGAAGAAGAAGAAGAAGAAGAAGAAGAAGAAGAAGAAGAAGAAGAAGAAGTTGGAAGGGACCTTGGAGGTCATCTAGTCCAACCCCGTGCTAAGGCAGGAAACCCTATACCATTTCAGACAAATGGCTGTCCAGTCTCTTCTTTAAAACTTCCAGTGTTGGAGCATTCACCACTTCTGGAGGCAGGTTGTTCCACTAGTTAGTTGTTCTAACTGTCGGGAAGTTTCTCCTTAGTTCTAGGTTGCTTCTCTCCTTGACTCGTTTCCATCCATTGCTTCTTGTCCTGCTTTCAGGTGCTTTGGAGAATAGCTTGGCTCCCTCTTCTTTGTGGCGGCCCCTGAGATATTGGAACACTGCTATCATGTCACCCCTCACCCTTCTCTTCATTAAACTACACATACCCAATTCCAGCAACCGTTCCCTATATGTTTTAGCCTCCAGTCCCCCAATTATCTTTGTTGCTCTTCTCTGTACTCTTTCTAGAGTCTTGACATCTTTTTTACATCGTGGTGACCAAAACTGGATGCAGTATTCCAGGTGTGGCCTTACCAAGGCATTGTTAAGTGGTATTAGTACTTCACGTGATCTTGATTCTATTCCTCTGTTAATGCAGCCTAGCACTGTGTTGGCTTTTTTGGCAGCTGCAGCACACTGCTGGCTCATATTTAAGTGATTGTCCACTAGGACTCTGAGATCCCTCTCACAGTTACTACTATCGAGCAAGGTACCACCTATACTATACCTGTGCATTTGATTTTTCCTGCCTAAATGCAGAACCTTACTTTTTTCACAATTGAATTTCATTTTGTTAGATAGTGCCCAGTGTTCGAGTCTGTCCAGATCCTCCTGTATCTTAAGCCTATCTTCTGGAGTATTGGCTATTCCTGCCAGCTTGGTGTCATCTGCAAATTTGATGAGTTCCCCATCTATCCCCTCATCCAAATCGTTGATGAAGATGTTGAAGAGCACTGGGCCCAGAACAGAGCCCTGGGGCACCCCACTACACACTTCCTTCCATGTAGATGCGGTTCCATTGAGGACCACACACTGAGTACGGCCTGTCAGCCAGCTACGAATCCATCTGGTGGTGATGCTATCTAACCCACATTTTTCTATCTTATCAAGTAGTAGGTTGTGATCTACTTTATCAAATGCCTTACTGAAATCCAAGTAAATTAAATCTACAGCATTCCTCTGGTCCACTAGTTTTGTCACTTGGTCAAAGAATGCAATAAGGTTTGTCTGGCACGATCTGTTTTTGACAAACCCATGTTGGCTTTTAGTGATAACTTTGTTCACATCAAGGTGTTCGCTGATTTGTTGTTTGATTATCTTTTCCAGAATCTTCCCAGGTATTGACGTCAGGCTGATAGGTTTGTGGTTTCCTGGATCTATTTTTTTCCCTTTTTTGAAGATGGGAACTACATCAGCTCTCTTCCAGTCCTCTGGTAGTTCCCCAGTGCTCCAGGATCTTTGGAAAATATAGTTCAGGGGTTGTGAGATCACGTCTTCCAGTTCCTTGAGAACCTTGGGGTGTAATCCATCTGGTCCTGGTGATTTGAACTCGTCTAGGCTGGACAGGTGCTCACTTACCATTTTCTTGCCTCTCTTAACTTGCGTTTCTATTCTGTTTTTTATGGCACTGGTTTTGGTAGGTTGGACAGTTTTTTCCCTTTGTGTAAAGACAGATGCAAAAAATGAGTTAAATAGTTCTGCTTTCTCCCTATTGCTTGCCACCTTCTTGCCACTTTCCCCCACTAATGGACCAATGATTTCCTTAACTTTTTTCTTGTTTCTTATATGTTGAAAGAAGCTTGTTTTGTTATTTTTGACTTTGGTCGCAAGCCTTAGTTCATTTTGAGCCATAGCTTCACTCACTTCATCTTTGCAGGCACGGGCTGTTTGCTGATATTCTGCCTTAGTTATGTGCCCCTCTTTCCACTTCCTATACTTGTCCCTTTTACCTTTCAGTTTGTCAGAGAGTTCTTTATGCAGCCATGCTGGTTTCCTTTGAAAGCTGTTATTTTTCTTCTTTGTTGGTATTGTGCTAGACTGGGCCTTTATTATCTTTATTATCTCTCTGTCTCTCTCTCTCTGTCTCTCTCTCTGTCTCTCTCTCTCTCTCTCTCTCTCACACACACACACACACACAAAGAGAGAGAGAGAGAGAGAGAGAGAGAGAGAGAGAGAGAGAGAGAGAGAGAGAGAGAGAGAGAGAGAGAGAGAGAGAGAGAGAGAGAGAGAGAGAGAGAGAGAGAGTGTTTCAAATTCAATCTCAAAATTCTACAGACAAGATTCATAGTAATGACAGGCCAGAATTGGAAATCAGATGGTTGTTTCCAATGAAGAAACATGGATCAGGGATGCCCCTTAAATCAGGGTGTAGCCAGCAGCCTTTAATTAAAAGAGATACTCCCCAGCTTGGCAAGGAGCTACATTCAGCATCTTTGCATCTATTATGGATTGCAAGTCATGGTTTTTCTCTTTCTTTGAAATATAATTATTTCAATTAAAAGAAAAAAACCTTAATGAATAAAGCAAATCATGGTTAAGTGAAAAATATTGTGAAGCCATCATCTGAAATTTCAACAAATAGATTGCCTAAATGTATAACAAACTGAGTTTCTTGGAGAAGAAAAACAGTTATTTGGAATCTTGTCATTCAACAAAGAGAACCGTTGGCACATAACATTTGATATATATTTTTCTTTTTGAGTTGGGTGGACCTTAAAACTGTGGATTACAAATTGTTCACTACAAATTTTTTCAAGAAAGAAAAAAAGAAAGAAAGAAGGAAAGGAAGGAAGGAAGGAGAGAAAGAAAAAGGGAAGGGAAAAGGAAGAAAGAAAGAAGGAAAGGAAGGAAGGAAGGAAGGAAGGAAGGAAGGAAGGAAGGAAGGAAGGAAGGAAGGAAGGAAGGAGAGAAAGAAAAAGGGAAGGGAAAAGGAAGAAAGGAAGAAGAGAAAGGAAGAAGGAAAGGAAGGAGAGAAAGAAAAGGGAAGGGAAGGGAAGGAAGGAAGAAAAGGAAGGAGAAAGAAAAAGAGGAAAAGAAGGAAGGAAAGAGAAAGAAAGAAAGAAAAGGAAAGGAAAGAGGAAGGAGAGAAAGAAAAAGGGAAGGGAAAGAGGAAGAAAGGAAGAAGAGAAAAGAAGAAAGAAAGAAAGAAAGAAAGAAAGAAAGAAAGAAAGAAAGAAAGAAAGAAAGAAAGAAAGAAAGAAAGAAAGGAAGGAAGGAAGGAAGGAAGGAAGGAAGGAAGGAAGGAAGGAAGGAAGGAAGGAAGGAAGGAAGGAAGTAGGGTGTAGAAAATCTTCAAATGCCAATGTAGTTAGGAGATTAAATTCTACATCATTTTTGAGATGTGGTGGAATGGGTCAAGTCTTCCTTTTACTTACTCTAACATAAATCTGCCCTTTCTCCTATTATTCACAGAAAAACCAGAAGAAATCATATGTGGCATCACTTTTCCTAGGACTGGAACATTATTTGAAAACTACACCTATAAGGTCTGTCCAAAAAAGATTTCTAATTGAATGCACTGAGGTGCTCTTTTATCCCAAGCAATATGTAAATCAGGGCACAATTTCCCCTTTAAAGGAGCTGCATGTCTCTCTTTTTTCAGGTTACACCCACCAAGACAAATCTGTGCACTTTCCCAAATCTTCTACCATCTGCTCCCCTCCATTCATTAGAGGAAGCAAAAATGATCCTGTGGCTAAACTTGGTGTCCTTACTAGCAATCCTCAGAGGTAATTCTATCCTCTGTATTCAGTTTTTTTTCCCCATTTTAATTATTGTACACTGTAAAGTTCACTGAAAAAACTTTCATTTTAGGTGTCCAATCTGAGGTTCAGTTGGTGGAGTCTGGAGGGGACGTGAGAAGACCTGGGCAGTCCCTTCGTCTCTCCTGCCAAGGTTCTGGCTACAACTTTGGTGGCTACGACATGAACTGGGTGAGACAGGCTCCTGGGAAAGGACTGGAATGGGTATCATACATAAGCTACAATTCTGGCAGTATATACTACTCAGACAAAGCGAAGGGACGCTTCACCATCTCCAGGGACAATGCCAAAAGCCAGCTGTATCTGCAAATGAACAGCCTCAAACCAGAGGACACGGCAGTCTATTACTGTGCAAGACACACAGTGAGAGGAAGTGAATCTGAAGACAGGCAAGAACCTTCTCTTCCTAAGAGCAACTGGATTCAGACACTTAAATTTGAATTTGAGTCATCCATCTACATCACAGAAGTAGAATATTCCATGGATCAGTAGAATATTGTAAGACTTAAAAAAATAAGTTAGACCCAGATAAACTGGAAAAAATAGAACCACAAAGTAATATTCTCTTCTTGAATTGAAGGTGAACAGAACCTCTGCATGCAAAGTTACAAGGAAGCAGTAACGGTTCATAAAGCTCACAATAATGTGTTGCGAGTTTGGTGTGACAGGCTCCAGGGAATGGAAGAGAATGAATTGTATGATGTCAGTCAACAACTCTATCCATAATCTATGAAAGGGTGCTTTGCCACCTCCAGGGACAAATCCAACTGCATTCTGTGTTGTTGTTGTTTTTTTGTATTGTTTTGTTTTGTTATTCAAATGGATGTCAGAAAGAGGTGTAAAACACATAATATTTTTGACCATGACTGAAATAAAATTTGTGGTTTCAGCTGTGAACTTGATTGCTTCTCCAGCAGCTTACTGGAGAATTAAAATAGCTTATTGAAGGAAAAAAAATAATGGTCCTTTGTGAATTTCATTCTCAAAGCGTTCTTAAAACTATCTAATTGTGTATGCTCTAATTTTATCCCTGGTTCTTTTTTGTCTATTCTGTATCGTGACTGTATTTGTAAGTATGCCCACCATTCCAACTCTACACCATCTTCTAATAGTCTTTTTCTTGTTTTCAGGTCTCCATTTTCATCTAAGAGATCTTTATATGTAATTACACGTCCTAGATTTATAAATTTGGGGTGCATAAAAATCTCTAATATGGATAGCCAATTGGGGATTTATATATATATATATATATATATATATATATATATATATATATATATATATATATATATATATATATATATATATATATATATATATATATATATATATATATATATATGGGGCAAATCTTTATTTCCTGTTTTCAGCCTATCTTGAAGGCCATCGAACAGGCTGTAGTCACACCGGACAGTTCATATATTTGTGTAAATTACTAACAAAGAATTAAAATGCATCTCAGTTTCCCTTTAATTCTTTGTTAGTAATTTACACACACACACACACACACACACACACACACACACACATATATATATATATATATATATATATATATATATATATATATATATATATATATATATATTAAAAGGTAAAGGTAAAGGTTCCCCCGCACATGCGTGCTAGTCGTTTCCGACTCTAGGGGCCGGTGCTCATCTCCGTTTCAAAGCCGAAGAGCCAGCACTTGTCCGAAGACATCTCCGTGGTCATGTGGCCGGCATGACTAGACGCCAAAGGGGCACGGAACGCTGTTACCTTCCCACCGTAGTGGTCCCTATTTTTCTACTTGCATTTTTACGTGCTGTCGAACTGCTAGGTTGGCAGAAGCTGGGATGAGTAACAGGCGCTCACTCTGTTACGCGGCACTCGGGATTTGACCCGCCAAACTGCCGACCTTCTGATCGACAAGCTCAGCGTCCTAACCCACTGAGCCACCGCGTCCCTCTAAATTATATATATATATATATATATATATATATATATATATATATATATATATATATATATATATATATATATATATATATATATATATATATATATATATATATATATAAATTTTTATCCAAATGTCTAATAGTGCCCGTCTAATATGATGATTCTGGAAGTACTGATGAGCCTTATATTTTCCATCCCACATTATAGCATGCCACCCAATTTGCATGTCATGACCCTCTAAGGCTAGTAGTCTTCTGTTCCTTAAATGTATCCAATCCTTTATCCATACCGCTATTGCTGCTTGATAATATTTTTCCCAATTCGGGAGGCCGAGCCCTCCTCTTTCCTTTGCATCCTGTAATAATTTTAACTTGATTCTTGGTTTTCTACCTTGCCAGATAAATTTGGATGTAATTCTGTTTAAATTTTCAAAAAAATCCTTACCTAATTTAATTGGTACACATTGGAATAAAAAGAGTAATTTGGGAAGTATATACATCTTGATTGTCGCTATTCTCCCCATAAAGGAGAGCTGCAAGTTTTTCCATCTGTCTAGGTCTCCTGTAATTTGGTCCATTAACTTGTCATAATTTTTGAGTGTAATACATCTTGCCGACAGTTGGATCCCCAAGTACCTTACTCTTTTGGAAGTCTGGATATTAAATTTTTCTACTAGCTCAGTTTCTTGTAAATTGGACATATTTTTAACTTACATTTTAGTTTTTTCTTTATTAATTTTCATTCCCGCAACATCTCCATAATTTTCCACCTCCTGTAATAATCTTGTTCCAGATTCTAAGGGATCTTCCAGAATGAAAACTAAATTGTCTGCATAAGCCTGTAATTTAAATGTCTCTTTTCTGATTTCTAATCCTTTAATCAGTTTATCTTTTCAGATTATTCTTTTGAGTGCTTCTAAAGAAAGAATCCCCTTCATGGATTACTGCCTTGTCGTGGGGAAGGGGCTTGCGTAATTCAATGAAGCTATGAGCTATGCCGTGCAGGGCCACCCAAGACGGAAAGGTCATAGCAGAGAGTTCTGACAAAACGTGATCCACTGGAGAAGGAAATGGCAAACCACTCCAGTATCTTTGCCATGAAAACCCTATGGACAGTACCAAAAGGCAAAACAATATGAGGCTGGAAGATGAGCCCCTCAGGTCGGAAGGTGTCCAATATGCTACTGGGGAAGAGCAGAGGGCTAGTACTAGTAGCGCCAGAAAGAATGAAGCGACTCGGCCAAAGCCGAAAGGACGCTCAGCTGTGGATGTGTCTGGTGGTGAAAGGAAAGTCCGATGCTGTAAAGATTTTTTCTCCATAGGAACCTGGAATGTAAGATCCATGAATCAAGGAAAGCTGGACGTGGTCAAACAAGAGATGACAAGACTGAACATCGACATCTTAGGTATCAGCGAACTAAAATGGACAGGAATGGGTGAATTTAATTCAGATGACCATCAGGTATACTACTGCGGGCAAGAATCCCTCAGAAGAAACGGAGTAGCCTTCATAGTCAATAAAAGAGTAGGAAAAGCAATACTGGGATACAATCCTCAAAATGACAGAATGATCTCAGTTCGAATCCAAGGCAAACCATTCAATATCACAGTAGTCCAAGTCTATGCCCCAACCACCAGTGCTGAAGAGGATGAAATTGACCGGTTCTATGAAGCTCTACAGCACCTTATAGAACTAACACCAAAAAATGATGTCCTTATCATCATGGGGGATTGGAATGCTAAAGTAGGAAGCCAAAAGATAACTGGAATAACAGGCAAGTTTGGCCTTGGAGTACAAAATGAAGCAGGGCACAGGCTGATAGAATTTTGTCAAGAGAATACGATGGTGATAGCGAACACTCTTTTCCAACAACCCAAGAGATGGCTTTACACATGGACATCACCAGACGGTCAACACAGAAATCAGATTGACTATATGCTCTGCAGCCAAAGATGGAGAAGCTCTATACAGTCAGTAAAAACAAGACCAGGAGCTGACTGTGGCTCAGACCATGAGCTTCTTGTTGCAAAGTTTAGGCTTAAATTAAAGAAAGTAGGGAAAGCGCTAGGCCAGTCAGGTATGAATTAAATCATATCCCTGTTGAATATACAGTAGAGGTGACAAATAGATTTAAGGAATTAGATCTGATAGACAGAGTGCCTGAAGAACTATGGACAGAGGTTCGCAACATTGTACAACAGGTAGCAACCAAAACCATCCCAAAGAAAAAGAAATGCAAGAAAGCAAAATGGCTGTGTGAGGAAGCTTTGCAAATAGCTGAGGAAAGGAGGGAAGCGAAAGGCAAGGGAGAAAAAGAAAGATATGCCCAATTAAATGCAGAATTCCAAAGAATAGCTAGAAGAGATAAGAATGCCTTCTTAAATGAACAATGCAAAGAAATAGAAGAAAACAATAGAATAGGGAGGACCAGAGATCTTTTCAAGAAAATTGGAGAGATGAAGGGAACGTTTCATGCAAAAATGGGCATGATAAAGGACCAAAATGGCAGGGACCTAACAGAGGCAGAAGAGATTAAGAAGAGGTGGCAAAATTACACAGAAGAACTATACAAGAATGAGCTTAACGTCCCTGATAATCACAATGAGGTGGTCATTGACCTTGAGCCAGACATCCTAGAATGTGAAGTGAAGTGGGCCTTAGAAAAGCTGAGGAACAACAAAGCTAGTGGAGGTGACAGTATTCCAGCTGAGCTATTCAAAATCTTAAAAGACGATGCAGTAAAAGTGCTACACTCAATTTGCCAGCAAATTTGGAAAACTCAACAGTGGCCACAGGATTGGAAAAGATCAGTTTACATTCCAATTCCAAAGAAAGGCAGTGCCAAAGAATGTTCAAACTATTGCACCATTGCACTCATTTCTCATGCTAGTAAAGTTATGCTTAAAATTCTACAAGCTAGACTCCAGCAGTATGTGGATCGAGAACTACCAGAAGTACAGGCAGGATTTCGAAGAGGCAGAGGAACTAGAGATCAAATTGCTAACATACGCTGGATCATGGAGAAAGCTAGAGAGTTCCAGAAAAACATCTACTTCTGCTTCATTGACTATGCTAAAGCCTTTGATTGTGTGGATCATAGCAAACTGTGGCAAGTTCTTAAAGAGATGGGCATACCAGACCATCTTATTTGTCTCTTGAGAAACCTATATGCAGGCCAAGAAGCAACAGTGAGAACTGGACACGGAACCACTGATTGGTTCAAAATTGGGAAAGGAGTCCGGCAAGGCTGTATACTGTCGCCTTGCCTATTTAACTTATATGCAGAGCACATCATGAGAAAGGCAGGGCTAGATGAATCAAAAGTTGGAATTAAGATTGCCGGAAGAAACATCAACAACCTAAGATATGCAGATGATACCACTCTAATGGCAGAAAGTGAAGAGGAACTAAAGAGCCTCTTGTTGCGAGTGAAGAAGGAGAGTGCAAAACTTGGGTTGAAACTAAACATTAAGAAAACCAAGATCATGGCATCTGGCCCTCTCAATTCCTGGCAAATAGATGGGGAAGAAATGGAGGTAGTGACAGATTTTATTTTCCTGGGCTCCAAGATCACTGCAGATGGGGACTGTAGCCAAGAAATTAAAAGATGCTTGCTCCTTGGGAGGAAAGCCATGGCAAATCTAGACAGCACCCTAAAATGCAGAGACATCACCCTGTCAACAAAAGTGCGTATAGTCAAGGCTATGGTCTTCCCAGTTGCAATGTATGGCAGTGAAAGCTGGACCATAAGAAAGGCTGAGCGCCAAAGAATTGAGGCCTTTGAACTATGGTGCTGGAGAAGACTCCTGCGAGTCCCTTGGACTGCAAGGCGATCAAACCGGTCAGTCCTAGAGGAGATCAACCCTGACTGCTCTTTAGAAGGCCAGATCCTGAAGCTAAAACTCAAATACTTTGGCCACCTAATGAGAAGGAAGGACTCACTGGAGAAGAGCCTAAAGCTGGGAAAGATTGAGGGCACTAGAAGAAGGGGACGACAGAGAATGAGGTGGCTGGATGGAGTCACTGAAGCAGTAGGCATGAGCTTAAATGGACTCCAGAAGATGGTAGAGGACAGGAAGGCCTGGAGGAACATTGTCCATAGGGTCGCGATGGGTCGGACACGACTTCGCAACTAACAACAACAAAGAAAGAATGAATAATAAAGGAGATAGTGAACAGCCTTGTCTCATACCTTTTTGTATTTGAATGCTATTTGTTAATTCTCCATTTATGATTACTTTTGCCTTTTGTTTGGAATAGATTGCTTTAAACATATTTATACAAGGTCCTTTCCAACATATTATTATTATTATTATTATTATTATTGTTATTGTTATTGTTATTGTTATTGTTGTTGTTGTTGTTGTTGTTGTTGTTGTTGTTGTTGTTATTGTTATTATAGAAAGAAAGAAAGAAAGAAAGAAAGAAAGAAAGAAAGAAAGAAAGAAAGAAAGAAAGAAAGAAAGAAAGAAAGAAAGATTCTAAGGAGATTAAATTCTCTACTATATTAACTCATTTTTGAGAAGTGGTGGAATTCATCAAATCTTTGTTTTACTTACTCTAAAGTAAACCTTTGTCTGTCTCTGTCTCTTTCTCTCTCACACACACAGAGAGAGGTTCTGTGTGAAGAATGCTGGAAAGAAAGGTTGTCTAAATGGTTTTGCTTTCAACAGGAACACACACAGGAATGGTCAAAATCCAGTTGGAATTCAGAGAACAAAGTCAGATTTGTCAGCAAATTCAATCTCAAAATTCTACAGACAAGATTCATAGTAATGACAGGCCAGAATTGGAAATCAGATAGTTGTTTCCAATGAAGAAACATGGATCGGGGCTGCCTTTTAAATCAGGCTGTAGCCAGCAGCCTTTAATTAGAAGAGACACTCCCCAGCTTGGCAAGGAGCTACATTAAGCATCTTTGCAGCTATCATGGATTGCAAGTCATGGTTTTTCTCTTTCTTTGAAGTCTAATTATTTCAATTAAAAGAAAAAAAACCTAACTTAATGAAATAAAGCAAATCATGGTTATGTAAAAATATTGTGAAGCTGTGGTCTGAAATTTCAGCAAATAGATTGCTTAGATGTATAACAAATTGGATTTATTGGAGAATTTCAAAAGGTTATTTGGAAACTTCTCATTCAACAAAGAGAAGAAAATTTGGGACATAACATTTGATTTTTTTTTCTTTTTGAGTTAGGTGGATCTTACAACTGTGGATTTCAAATTGTTCACTACAAATTAGTCACTATTTAATGAAACGAAGGAAGGAAGGAAGGAAGGAAGGAAGGAAGGAAGGAAGGAAGGAAGGAAGGAAGGAAGGAAGGAAGGAAGGAAGGAAGGAAGGAAGGAAAAAAAATCTTGGAATGCCAATGTAGTTATGAGATTAAATTCTACATTAACTCATTTTTGAGAAATGGTGGAATGGGTCAAGTCTTCCTTTTACTTACTCTAACATAAATCTGCCCTTTCTCCTATTATTCACAGAAAAACCAGAAGAAATCATATGTGGCATCACTTTTCCTAGGACTAGAACATTATTTGAAAACTACACCTATAAGGTCTGTCCAAAAAAGATTTCTAATTGAATGCAGTGAGGTGCTCTTTTATCCCAAGCAATATGTAAATCAGGGCACAATTTCCCCTTTAAAGGAGCTGCATGTCTTCCTTTTTCAGGTTACACCCACCAAGGCAAATCTGTGCACTTTCCCAAATCTTCTACCATCTGCTCCCCTCCATTCATTAGAGGAAGCAAAAATGATCCTGTGGCTAAACTTGGTGTCCTTACTAGCAATCCTCAGAGGTAATTCTATCCTCTGTATTCAGTTTTTTCCCCCATTTTAATTATTGTACACTGTAAAGTTCACTGAAAAAACTTTCATTTTAGGTGTCCAATCTGAGGTTCAGTTGGTGGAGTCTGGAGGGGACGTGAGAAGACCTGGGCAGTCCCTTCGTCTCTCCTGCCAAGGTTCTGGCTACAACGTTGGTGGCTACAGCATGGACTGGGTGAGACAGGCTCCTGGGAAAGGCCTGGAATGGGTGGCATACATCCCCTATGACAGCACTAATATTTACTACTCAGACAAGGTGAGGGGACGCTTCACCATCTCCAGGGACAATGCCAAAAGCCAGCTGTATCTGCAAATGAGCAGCCTCAAAGCTGAAGACACGGCAGTCTATTACTGTGCGAGACACACAGTGAGAGGAAGTGAATCTGAAGCCAGACAAGAACCTTCTCTTCCTAAGAGCAACTAGATTCAGACACTGAAATTTGAATTTGAGTCATCCATCTACATCACAGCAGTAGAATATTCCATGGATCAGTAGAATATTGTAAGACTTAAAAAAATAAGTTAGACCCATATAAACTGGAGAAAATAGAACCCCAAAGTAATATTCTCTTCTTGAATTGAAGGTGAACAGAACCTCTGCATGCAAAGTTACAAGGAAGCAGTAACGGTTCATAAAGCTCACAATAATGTGTTGCGAGTTTGGTGTGACAGGCTCCAAGCAATGGAAGAAAATGAATTGTATGATGTCAGTCAACAACTCTATCCATAATCTATGAAAGGGTGCTTTGCCACCTCCAGGGACAAATCCAACTGCATTCTGTTTTTTTTGTTTGTGTTTGTTTTGTTTTTCAAATGGTTGTCACAAGGTGATGCAAAACACATAATATTTTTGGCCATGACTGAAATAAAATCTGTGGTTTCATCTGTGAACTTGACTGCTTCTCCAGCAGCTTACCGGAGAATTAAAATACCTTATTAAAGGAAAAAAATAATGGTCCTTTGAGAATTTCATTCTCAAAGAGTTCTTAAAACTTCTTAAATATCAAGCTTCAGTATTTATAGCAAAACAATCCCTCCTATGATAATTCCATATTGTATGTATGCTGGTTGATAAAGAAAAGGTTATTGTTGTTGCTTCTTTGATTTTAGGCAATTATAGTATTAAAGATAGAATCATATGATATTTACAGGTGGTGTTTGAGTTACGACTATAATTGATCCTGGTAAGTCATTAAGTGGGTCATCACATGAATGGACCCAAATTTACTACCTTTGCTGCAGTGAACACAGCAGTCATTAAAGAAACCCATTGTTTGCTATGGAGCAATTTTTCCACAATCCAGAAGCCACAGCTGGACAGCTTCCTGTCTGAAATGGTATAGGATCTCTTCCCTGAATGGGGTTGAACTAGAAGACCTCCCTTCCCGATCCATTGTAATTGGATACTAAATAAAATAAGTCATTGTCCTATCTCCATGAGATGCTTCAGATGGCCATAAATATGGTTGAGTTGCTGAGTACCCAAAATGCTCATAGCATAACTATGGAGAGTGTCCATTTCAGAACTTCAAGCCTGATTCATAGATAGGTTTGGGGATGGGTGGAGTAACTTCAAAAGTTGCTAAGATACTGGTCATAAAATCAAGGACCCATCCAGGACAACTTTATTCTCCATGATTGGGAATCCTCAAAAAAAAGAAGGAACACTTTAAGAAAGTTTAAGAACCTAGATGTTTCATCTCTTTAATGAAGTACGTAATTGGGTCTGCATAAATAATTCTGTCTAGCTGATTCTATATAGCAGTACATTTACAGATATGGCTGGCTATTAGAATTATCCCCAGAGGTGATGAAATATCCTTTCCCCGAATCACATTAATAAAACAAGTAATGCTTATGTAAAAGAAGAAAAAAGAGTTCTAAAATTTGTAAACTCACTTGCAACATTTTTGTTTATAGTAAAGTTCTTATCCTCCAAGTAAAACATGCTAAATTAGCATGTTCCCACTTCCCTTTGAAAAGGAGGGGAGTTTTCCTCTTCATTGTTTTAGAACGTTGACCAAACCTTCCTTTCATTCTGCACAAATATTCATGAGCCTATCTGTTGTGTATGTAGGGTGCTTGACTGGCACAGCCAACCTAACATCACTGACATCACCCAGGTGATGTGATAGGTAAACCTGACTGGCGGGAAAATAGAGTAATCAGGTTGGTCAGCTGGTGGGGCATCAGTAGTATATAAGGGGTTGATGAGGGTAGGACCTCAGCTTCTATTATGTAATCAATAAAAGGAACAGTCATGTACCTAGTCTCTTCATTGTGTCCACGCGGCAGCCACAACATAACACTATCTCTTTGATGCTCTATCCACTCAGCAAAATATATCTTCAATAGACATCCAAGGAACTGAGAAGAGGAAAGAAATGAGAAGGCCTTTTATTTTGAGGGTTATGTAAATTGCAGGACAACTTCCTCTTTAAATAAGTCAGACCCCTTTTGACCCACAGGTTGTAAGGGGAAATATCAAGAGTGGCTTTGTGCTGAATGCTTTTCATACAAGTGAACAAAATGTTATTTTCTCTCTATTTGACATTATTAATAGCAGTACTCAGAGGTACATTTTCTTATTCGTACACCACACTCTTACATTTTTCTCTTTGTATATGTAATAACTCAGTTCTTATTCTTTTTTTTTTCAGGTGTACAATCTGAGGTCCAGTTGGTGGAGTCTGGAGGTCAGGTGAGAAGACCTGGAGAATCCCTCCATCTCTCCTGCCAAGCCTCTGGATTCAACTTTGGTGGTTCGAACATGAACTGGGTGAGACAGGCTCCAGGGAAAGGCCTGGAATGGGTGGCATGGATACGTAATGACGGAGGAGAAATCTACTATTCAGACAGGGTGAAGGGCCGCTTCACCATCTCCAGGGACAATGCCAAAAGCCAGCTGTATCTGCAAATGAACAGCCTGAAAGCAGAGGACACAGCAGTCTATTACTGTGCAAGATAGGTAAAGGTAAAGGTTCTCCCGCACATTCGTGCTAGTCGTTTCTGACTCCAGGGGCCGGTGCTCATCTCCGTTTCAAAACCGAAGAGCCAGCGCTTGTCCGAGGACGTCTCCGTGGTCGTGTGGCCGGCATGACTAGACACCAGAGGCGCACAGAACGCTGTTACCTTCCCACCGTAGTGGTCCCTATTTTTCTACTTGCATTTTGACGTGCTTTCGAACTGCTAGGTTGGCAGAAGCTGGGACGAGTAACAGGCGCTCACTCTGTTACGCGGCGCTCGGGATTCGACCCGCCAAACTGCCGACCTTCTGATCGACAAGCTCAGCGTCCTAACCCACTGAGCCACTGCGTCCCTACTGTGCAAGATACACAGTGATAGTTAGTGAATCTGAAACCATATCATGTACCAGCAATAAAGAGTTTCTCTTGCTGCTCTAGGAAGAAAATGATTATAGCGGCACACATTAAGCAAACAAAACACCTGAAAAACACACAAATACAGAATAAAACAGAACTAAATCTCTATCTCTTCCCCCTCCCCATATTGGTGGCAGTGCAAAATCTGTGACTGAAGTCAAGGTTTTAGTTTCAACTTCAACCATAGCACCACCGCTACCACTCAAAAATATAAGGATACTACAAATAAATAACTGTTCAGTAATACTGGTTAAAATAGCTTATATTGATTGAACCAGGGGTTCAGTCAGACATATCCCCACTACATTTCTAACAGAGATGTTTTAAATAGCATTTTATCCTGCTCTATTCATTATTCCTGTATTTTATTTTTTTAATATACAGCTTAAAATCATGGAAAGCATAGCTCTGGCAGATTATAGCCAAGAGATTTACAGCATATAGAATAACAGAGTTGAAAGAGATAATGGAAGTCCTCTAATTTAACTCTGTGCCCAGGCAAGGAAAGCTTATGCATTCAGAACAAAATGCTGTCCAATCTCTTCTTAAAGACTTCCAGGGAGGGAGCTCCCACAACTTCTGGAGGCAAGTTATTCCACTGATTATTTTTTCTAACTATCGGGAAATTTCTCCTTAGTTCTAGATTGGATCTCTCCTTGATATGTTCCATCCATTGCTTCGTGTCCTGCCCTCAGGTGCTTTGGTGAATATGTAGATGCTGCTCTTGTCTGTGACAGCCCCTCAAATATTGGAAGGCTTGAAGTATGAAAATTTGAAAAGATTTCTTGGTATACGGACATTAATTCAACAGCTGATTAATTCACATCCAGCTCTTCCACATGGACCTTTCCTATTTATGTAGCTTTTGACAGTGCAGATTCTTACCAACACGATATAGAAATGGAATTAGAAATTTCAGAAAACAAAATCACAAGTAAACATAGCACATCAATTAGAATTTGAAGTCTTTAGAGTATTGGGGTCAGAGCTGGCTAAAACTTATTTATTGAGAAGATTTTATTTAGCTGGGTTTTTTGTTCTGAATTTCTGTTCCCAGTTCTCCCTTGAAATATTCCAGAGTTCTCTCAACAAATCATCGCGGATTTGCTCCAGGTCTCCTGTCCCAATGAAAGCCATCCAATCAAAGGAGATAGAGAAGAGAACACAGGAATACAAAATCAAAACAATGGCAGAGACTTGTTCAGCAAGAGTTTGATAGAAACCAATATCTCTGAATTTAACTACAGTGGTACCTCAGTTCTCATCGTTAATTGGTCCTGGGAGGCACAATGAAGACTAAAAGCAATGAGTACCAAACATTTTTTTCCTTAAGGAATAATATAGTGAGTCACAAGACAACTGACTCAAATAAGTTCTAGGTTGTGTATCAAGTACCAAACAAGCAATGAGTACAGGGAGAGAAAAAAATCACGTCAAAATGCATTGAGGGCCAAATTCTATGAGTTTCAAAGCAGCTGAGTACGAAGGTACCACCACAGGCTTTTTTCTGAGTCTGCCTTGAACTCTGCTAAATATCTTTCATTGCAGGATTTAAAACAGATTATGGAGGAGCATGTGTCAAGGTGGTTTCTACACTCCTTGAACTGATGGAGGTTTGTTTGAATGATTGAAAACTTTCTTTTCAAGCCAGGCACTCCATAATTCTATACAATTTAGGAGACATAGCTTTTTCCTCCTTTAACTCTCCATAATAAAAATATGTTAGAGGTATTAATCAGTATGATTTCTGTGAGTGAGCTCAAAATCAGTGTTGGCTGTATGTTCACTTTTCTTAGGAGACCTCTGTAGATCTCCTGGAGATCAATCACTCACCAGAGGCTATTTTCCCTGTTTAGAATAGAAGGAGAAATTAAACTTGTTATCTCTACTCCACCTGTTTATCACAAGAGGGCAGCCTTCTCTGTAAAATCCCACTGCACATTATTCTGCACAGTTTTCTCTTGAGAAATTGCACAGTTCTCTCTGCAAACCAAAGAACAGTTCCCTATAACCTTCCTTTCTTAAAAGTAGTCCAAACAGAATTGATTTTAGGATGCAGCAGGCTTTATTCCTGTTTCTCATTCTACCAGGACTCCACTTTGACACAACATGATTTTTGACTTGTCCCTTCCAAAATATTAAGATGAATGCAAGAATGATGGATATATCACAATTGTCTGTCTGAAAGATTATAACTTCTAAGGCATCATAGGAAGAGGAAATCATGCAGCCAATAAATTTTATAAATAAATAAATAAGCAAGCAGGTTTGATCTTGGGCGTTCAAAAGGTGGTACCTGGCTATTACCCTTAACAGAATAATAGAGTTGGAAGGGACCTTGGAGGTCATCTAGTCCAACCTACTGCTCATGCAGGAAACCCTATACCATTTCAGGCAAATGGCTGTCCAGTCTCTTCTTAAAAACCTCCAGTGTTGGAACATTCACCACCTCTGGAGGCAGGTTGTTCCACTGGTTAGTTGTTCTAATTGTCAGGAAATTTCTCCTTAGTTCTAGGTTGCTTCTCTCCTTGATTTGTTTCTCCCCATTGCTTCTTGTTCTGGCTTCAACCTTTTTTTATTGAGCCTGATTAGTAATATTTTGCATCCAAAGTATATATCTCATTCGTTTAAAGGATTTTCCCCTCATTTCCCTTTTTTAATGTCCCTTGGGAATTTATGTCTTAAGTTGGAACAGAAAAAAACATTTTTAACGTAATAGTTATTCGCATTGATTTCTCAATTCAGCCTGAAACATAAGGGGAACAAAACTACAGAACTAAATAGGATGTGGAGGTGGTATTTCACAGTATTATTATTTTTTGAATAGTTTATTGCATGTTTATCTTATTCCACTTTTCAAAGTTATTACATTTTTTAGTTTATTTCTTTGTTTTTACATTTTGCACACTGAATGATTCCCTATTTATCATGAGGGATAAAATAACCTGTAAAACCAGGTGCTCTTATCAATGCCCCACTTTTGTAATGTTTAAATAAAATTCAGTAAAGGAAATGAATATAAAAATATATGTATTCATGATAGTGTTTGAAATTCACTCTAATACATGAGGATGAAAACATGAATAAAAAGAGTGTTCTGTTGTACCAATGGACCTTAAGTTACATTTAATGGAAAATTCCTTTCAAAAGTCCATTGAACTATGTACAGAAAAAGGACGAACTGGTCTTTAAATAATGTGGAACCTGTCATAATTTTTTTAAAATTCATATAGTATGGTAAACGTTATCTTTATACATCCTTTCAGGTTTTTCAAAAACTCTTGGCGATATTAAAAGGCAACACTGGTCTCTTTTATCCTGAAGTGTATGTAAATACAGGCCTAACCTTCCTCTTTATATGACATCATCTCCCACCCTCCTCAACCTGAAGAGAAAAAGCTAGTCTGCCTGGAACTTCTCCAGTGAGAAAGAAAAATGATATTTTTCTTCCAACTCATTTCTATTCTAGCAATCATCAAAGGTAATAGTTCTTCCAGACAGATATGGAAGCTAAGAGGCTCCAATATGCTTGAGGTTCATGGACAGTAGCATGCTGGATAGTTAAAATGTACATATCAATATTTCCTTGCAGATGTCCAAATGGAGGTCCAGTTGGTGGAATCTGGAGGAGATGTGAGAAGGCCAGGGGAGACTCTCCGTCTCTCCTGCCAAGCTTCAGGATTCACCTTCAGCAGCTATGAGATGGCCTGGGTGAGACAGGCTCCAGGGAAAGGACTAGAGTGGGTTGCATGGATAGAGGATGATGGAGATGAGAGCAGCCAATACTATGCCAATTCTGTGAAAGGCCGTTTCACCATTTCCCGGCATGATGCCTCCAGCATGCTTTATCTCCAAATGAACAGCTTGAAACCAGAGGACACCGCTGTGTACTACTGTGCTAGAGACACACACTGAGAGGAAGCTAGGGTTAAGCCTGACAAAATCCCTCATTGTTCATGGCTGCTGTCCAAGTTGAATCAGCTTCCGGGCTCTGAATCAAAAAGAAAGGAAGATAGCTCTTCATGCAGAACAGAATTTTCATTAATTCAGGCAATATAGCCCAGGGCCTGGTTTCCTCATGAAGCATCCAGCCCACAGGCCAGCAATTTGACACCCCTGATATAGAATATAAAATTATGAAGCAGCATCTCTAGGAATGATACCAACTTCTGTAAGTGAAAAGCCTCAAAGATGGGGACACCACAAAAATGCTGATCTAGTGTCTTCATGATGCTAAGTAAAGGTAAAGTTAAGGTTACCCCGCACATGCATGCTAGTTGTTTCCAACTCTAGGGGCTGGTGCTCATCTCCATTTCAAAGCCGAAGAGCCAGCACTTGTCCGAGGACGTCTCCATGGTCATGTGGCCGGCATGACTAGACACCAAAGGCGCACGGAATGCTGTTACCTTGGTAGTGGTCCCTATTTTTCTACTTGCATTTTTACGTGCTTTCGAACTGCTAGGTTGGCAGAAGCTGGGATGACTAACAGGCACTCACTCTGTTACACGGCATTCGGGATTCGACCCCCCAAACTGCCGACCTTCTGATCGACAAGCTCAGCGTCCTAACCCACTGAGCCACCGCGTCCCTTCTTCATGATGCTAGAATATCTAAATATACAATATTCAGTATCTTTATCAGTTTTTTTTTTAAGAAAATTTTATTAAATGTACATTTAAAAACAAAAGTGGACACGATTCAACTTCCCTAGCTACAACATTACTATTAGTGTTACCTTATGTTACAGAAAGAAATAACAAAAACTTAAAATACATTCTATGACAGGACAGGGTATAACAAACTGTACATATAACATCTGTAATTTTTTTAGTAAACTGTCTTTCAATTGCCAGTGTCACATTTACATATCTTTCAGTTGTGTCCTGATATAGGTGCTAATAAGAAATCCTTACATTATCAACTAATCAAATAATAGTCATCTCAGCGATCCTCCTTATCTCTAACCCATCGTACAAATTTTGCTAAATTTAATAATACTCTGTTTCAGTCTTATTTTTGATCTCTAGGATTAACCTGTCCATTTCAGTGCAGGATAAAATTTTATCTATTATTTCTTCTTCAGTGGGTGTTTCCTTTCTTTTCCATTTTTGGGCATAGGCCAATCTTGCTGCAGTTAAAATATGCAATAATAAGGAGAAAGATGCTTTGCTGAGTTTATCATTAATAATCCTTAATAAGAAGGTTTCTGGTTTTAAATCAATTTTTTGTAGTAATATTTCTTCCAACCAATTTTTTACCCGCTGCCAAAAGTTTTGCGCTTTTGAACATTCCCACCACATACGATAGTAAGTCCCTGGAAGCCTTCTGCATTTCCAGCACGTTGGTGAAATTTTTTAATCTATTTTTGCTAACCTTGTAGGGGGAAGATGCCATCTATAAAACATTTTGTACAGATTCTCTTTATAGGAGATGGCTAGCGTTAACCTCCTATTTCTATCCCATAGTGATTGCCAATTATCTAGGTCAATACTGTAACCAAATTTTTTTACTCCAGGTTAACATTGTTTCTTTTACCTGTTCTTCTAACAAATCCTGTTCTAATAAATATTGATATATCTTTTTTATCATTTGGTCTTCTGTTCCTAGAAGAATTTTATCTAATTATGTATGCTCTAATTTTATCCCTGGTTCTTTTTTGTCTATTCTGTATCGTGACTGTAAGTATGCCCACCATTCCAACTCTACACTGTCTTGTAATAGTCTTTTTCTTGTTTTCAGGTCTCCATTTTCGTCTAAGAGATCTTTATATGTAATTACACTTCCTAGATTTATAAATTTGGGGTGCACGAAAATCTCTAATATGGATAGCCAATTGGGGATTTCTTTTTTTTTTTAATTGAAAAGTTTTAACATACAGTTTATCTTTGACAAACCCCCCTCCCCCTCCCCTCTCCCTCCCTCCCTACCCCTCCCCCCCTCCCCCCCCCCCGACTTCCCAGAGCTAATTACAAGGTATAGGAAAAAAACAACAATCATAAACAACCATATACTAACAACCATAAACTCTAAAATCCATCACTCTCTAGCTTATACAAGATAATACAAACCTTAATGATATTAAATATATATAGAAAAGAAAAAAGAAAAAAAAAGGAAATAAAAAAAAGAGAAAGCGAAGGAAGACTTATTCAAATGCTACATGAAACTTCTTAACCCTATATTTGTTCTGGATGTACTCAACCCATTTTCTCCATTCCATAATATAACGTTCTTGCGAGTGATCTTTCAAGTACGCCGAAATCTTTGCCATCTCTGCCAGGTCGGAAACCTTTAAAGTCCATTCTTCTACAGTCGGCAGTTCCTCTTTCTTCCAATACTGACCTATTAAAAGTCTTGCTGCCGTGATTAAATTCAACATCAGCTTAGTGTCCACAACCATAGCATCTGTAATTATTCCCAACAAGAAGAGTTGCGGACAAAACTTTATCCTTTGCTTGAAATCTTCTGCATATTCCACCAAATTTTTATCCAGAAGGCCTTAACCTTTTTACAAGTCCACCATACATGAAAATATGTTGCATCTTCATCACCACACCTCCAACATTTTGGTTGATAATTCGGATACATGCTTGCAAGCTTTTTAGGATCTAAATGCCATCTATAAAACATTTTATAAAAGTTCTCTCTTAGATTTTGAGCTTGTGTAAATTTTACATTCCTCACCCAAATCTTTTCTATATGATTATTTTTTTTTAATTTTTATCCACATGCCTAATAGTGCCCGTCTAATATGATGATTCTGGAAGTACTGATGAGCCTTATATTTTCCATCCCACATTATAGCGTGCCACCCAATTTGCATGTCATGACCCTCTAAGGCTAGTAGTCTTCTGTTCCTTAAATGTACACAATCCTTTATCCATACCGCTATTGCTGCTTGATAATATTTTTCCCAATTCGGGAGGCCGAGCCCTCCTCTTTCCTTTGCATCCTGTAATAATTTTAACTCGATTCTCGGTTTTCTACCTTGCCAGATAAATTTGGATGTAATTCTGTTTAAATTTTCAAAAAAATCCTTACCTAATTTAATTGGTACACATTGGAATAAAAAGAGTAATTTGGGAAGTATATTCATCTTGATTGTCGCTATTCCCTCCATGAAGGAGAGCTGCAAGTTTTTCTATCTATCTAGGTCTGCTGTAATTTGGTCCATTAACTTGTCATAATTTTCTCTTTTGAGTGTAATACATCTTGCCGACAGTTGGATCCCCAAGTACCTTACTCTTTTGGATGTCTGGATATTATTATTTTTTTACTAGCTCAGTTTCTTGTAAGTTGGACATATTTTTAACAAACATTTTAGTTTTTTCTTTATTAATTTTCAATCCCACAACATCTCCATAATTTTCCAGCTCCTGTAATAATCTTGTTCCAGATTCTAGGGGATCTTCCAGAATGAAAACTAAATCGTCTGCATAAGCCCGTAATTTAAATGTCTCTTTTCTGATTTCTAATCCTTTAATCCGTTTATCTTTTCAGATTATTGTTTTGAGTGCTTCTAAAGAAAGAATGAATAATAAAGGAGATAGTGGACAGCCTTGTCTCATACCTTTTTGCATTTAAATGCTATTTGTTAATTCTCCATTTATGATTACTTTTGCCTCTTGTTTGGAATAGATTGCTTTAAACATATTTATACAAGGTCCTTTCCAACATATTATTATTATTATTATTATTATTATTATTATTATTATTATTATTATTATTATTATTATTATTATTATTATTATTTATTAAAGAAAGAAAGAAAGAAAGAAAGAAAGAAAGAAAGAAAGAAAGAAAGAAAGAAAGAAAGAAAGAAAGAAAGAGAGAGAGAGAGAAAGAGAGAGAGAAAGAGAGAGAGAAAGAGAGAGAGAAAGATTCTAAGGAGATTAAATTCTCTACTATATTAACTCATTTTTGAGAAGTGGTGGAATTCATCAAATCTTTTTTTACTTACTCTAAAGTAAACCTTTGTCTGTCTCTGTCTCTTTCTCTTTCTCTCTCTCACACACAGAAAGAGTTTCTGTGTGAAGAATGCTGGAAAGAAAGGTTGCCTAAATGGTTTTGCTTTCAACAGGAACACACACAGGAATGGTCAAAATCCAGTTGGAATTCAGAGAACAAAGTCAGATTTGTCAGCAAATTCAATCTCAAAGTTCTACATACAAGATTCATAGTAATGATAGGCCAGAATTGGAAATTAGATGGTTGTTTCCAATGAAGAAACATGGATCAGGGATGCCCCTTAAATCAGGGTGTAGCCAGTAGCCTTTAATTAAAAGAGACACTCCCCAGCTTGGCAAGGAGCTACATTCAGCATCTTTGCATCTATCATGGATTGCAAGTCATGGTTTTTCTCTTTCTTTGAAATCTAATTATTTCAATTAAAAGAAAACAAAACTTAATGAATAAAGCAAAATCATGGTTAAGTGAAAAATATTGTGAAGCCATGATCTGAAATTGCAACAGATAGATTGCCTAAATGTATAACAAACTGAATTTCTTGGAGAATAAAAAGGGTTATTTGGAATCTTGTCATTCAACAAAGAGAACAGTTGGCACATAACATTTGATATATATATTTTCTTTTTGAGTTGGGTGGACCTTAAAACTGTGGATTACAAATTGTTCACTACAAATTATTCAAGAAACAAAAAAGGAAGGAAGGAAGGAAGGAAGGAAGGAAGGAAGGAAGGAAGGAAGGAAGGAAGGAAGGAAGGAAGGAAGGAAGGAAGGAAGTAGGGTGTAGAAAATCTTCAAATGCCAATGTAGTTATGAGATTAAATTCTACATTAACTCATTTTTGATATGTGGTGGAATGGGTCAAGTCTTCCTTTTACTTACTCTAACATAAATCTGCCCTTTCTCCTATTATTCACAGAAAAACCAGAAGAAATCATATGTGGCATCACTTTTCCTAGGACTGGAACATTATTTGAAAACTACACCTATAAGGTCTGTCCAGAAAAGATTTCTAATTGAATGCACTGAGGTGCTCTTTTATCCCAAGCAATATGTAAATCAGGGCACAATTTCCCCTTTAAAGGAGCTGCATGTCTTCCTTTTTCAGGTTACACCCACCAAGGCAAATCTGTGCACTTTCCCAAATCTTCTACCGTCTGCTCCCCTCCATTCATTAGAGGAAGCAAATATGATCCTGTGGCTAAACTTGGTGTCCTTACTAGCAATCCTCAGAGGTAATTCTATCCTCTCTATTCAGTTTTTTTCCCCATTTTAATTATTGTACACTGTAAAGTTCACTGAAAAAACTTTCATTTCAGATGTCCAATCTGAGGTTCAGTTGGTGGAATCTGGAGGGGATGTGAGAAGACCTGGGCAGTCCCTTCGTCTCTCCTGCCAAGGTTCTGGCTACAACTTTGGTGGCTACAGCATGGACTGGGTGAGACAGGCTCCTGGAAAAGGACTGGAATGGGTGGCATACATAAACTCCGCTTCAAGCAGTGTTCACTACGTAGACAAAGTGAAGGGACGCTTCACCATCTCCAGGGACAATGCCAAAAGCCAGCTGTATCTGCAAATGAATAGCCTTAAAGCTGAAGACACAGCAGTCTATTACTGTACGAGACACACAGTGAGAGGAAGTGAATCTGAAACCAGACAAGAACTTTCACATCCCTCAGAGCAGATCTCCAACTGGATTCAGTGACAGAAAGTTGAATAAGCGTCTTTGAACTGAGGAGTAGGTGATAGCAGTGTCCTTACTAAGATAAGATACGATATGATAAGATAACCTTTATTGTCATTTTGTTAGTGTGAGCACAACAGTAAAAATGAAATTTAGTTTCCCGCTGTCAAGGCGGAACACATACTGTACATGACACAAACCTAACCATACTATATGCACATATGAATAGATCCATAACCCTACATACTTAGGGATGTGGTGGCTCAGTGGGTTAGGACGCTGAGCTTGTCGATCAGAAGGTCGGCAGTTTGGTGGGTCGAATCCCGAGTGCCGCATAACAGAGTGACCTCTGCATTTACAGTTACAAGGAATCAGTAAGAGTTCATAGAGCTCACTATACCGAGTTGTGAGTTGGGTGTGACAGGCTCCAGGGAATGGAAGAGAATGAATTGTATGATTCCCATAAACAAATTATGCAGAATCTATGAAGGGGTGCATTGCCACCTCCAGAGACATATCCAACCCAGAAGGAGGCAGAAAACACATAATATTTTTGACCATGACTGAAATAAAATTGGTGGTTTCAGCTGTGAACTTGACTGCTTCTCCAGCTGCTTACTGGAGAATTAAAATAGATTGTTGAAGGAAAAACATAGAGGTCCTTTGGGAATTTAATTCCCCAATGTTTCTCAAAACCTCTTTAATATCAAACTTCAGCATGTATAGCAAAAAAAAAAAAAATGAAATACCCATGAAACCCTCACTGTGTAGAATAAACCTGGAAAGAGAGAAGGACAGGAAAGCCCTGTCTGTATCTGACTAGAAGAATCACTTGTTTGGAATTGTGCAGAGAAGACCTGGGATATCATCTATTGGGGATGTTTTATAGTAAATGACCTACAAGTTGGCTAATTCATTGCATGATGTTATGAGATTTAAGAGCCTTGGTGGAGCAGTGGGCTAATGCCTCCTTAAGTAACACCAGCTGCCTGCAATTAGTGTCAGGTTCACATCCCACCAGGCTCAAGTTGACTCAGCCTTCCATCCTTCCGAGGTAGGTAAAATGAGGACCCAGATTGTTGGGGGCAATAAGCTGACTTTGTAATAATGCTGCTGGGGCGGGCAAAGCCCTAATAAGCAGGCATATACATAGAATGAAGGCTATTGCTAAGCACATTGATTTGTGCTTCTTAGATTGTAAGCCGCCCTGAGTCTTCGGAGAAGGGTGGGATATAAATGGGATAAAAAAAATGAGAATCTGATGACACCCCCAGATTATTAAACATATAGCTCCTTTATCTGGAGGGATATGTAAATCTGTGGGCAGTCTCCTCTTTAAATGAGCCACGTAACTTTTCTCAGGCAGAACCCATCAACGTAAACTGGTGGATGCCTCCCACGCTTTTCCATCTTATCTTTTTGGACAGCAAAAATGTTATTTTGGCCAACATCCTTGCTTTTAGTCAGTGTTCTTACAGGTAATATATCAACTATAGCATTCTTTTCAACATTCTTATTTTTTCTAGTAATACTCAACAGGGCTCACTGAAGTATTTTCCTTTCCAGGTGGCCAATCTGAAGTTCACTTGATTGAGTCTGGTGGGGATGTGAGAAGACCTGGGGAGTCCCTTCATCTTATCTGCCAAGCCTCTGGGTTCACCTTCAGTGATTACAGCATGCATTGGCTGAGACAGGTTCATGGGAAAGGGCCAGTATGGGTGGCACATATACGCTATGATTCTACGTCTTTTCACTATTCTGATGAAGTCAAGGGTCGCTTCACCATATCCAAGGACAATGCCAAAGAGCAGCTGCATCTGCAAATGAACAGCCTGAAGCCTGAAGACACAGCTGTCTATTACTGTGCAAGAGGCACAGTGAGAGGGAATGCTTCTAAAAGTGCTTCTTAAGGAACTGGAGGCTAAAACATATGAAATGGGTTGTGGCTAGTGCAATGAAAAGAAGGATAAAAAGGTAAAGGTAAAGGTTCCCCCGCACATGCGTGCTAGTCGGTTCCGACTCTAGGGGCCGGTGCTCATCTCCGTTTCAAAGCCAAAGAGACAGCGTTTGTCCGAGGACGTCTCTGTGGTCATTTGGCCGGCATGACTAGACACCAAAGGCACACGGAACACTGTTACCTTCCCAACGTAGTGGTCCCTATTTTTCTACTTGCATTTTTACGTGCTTTTGAACTGCTAGGTTAGCAGAAGCTGGGACGAGTAACAGGCACTCCCTCTGTTACGCGGCACTCAGGATTCGACCCGCCAAACTGCCGACCTTCTGATCGACTAGCTCAGCGTCCTAACCCACTGAGCCACCGGAAGGATAGGATATGGGAGACATGATAGCAGTGTTCCAATATCTGAGGAGCTGCCACAAAGAAGAGGGGATCAACCTATTCTCCAAAGCCCCTGAAGGCAGGGCAAGAAGCAATAGGTGGAAACTAATCAAGGAGAGAAGCAACCTAGAACTAAGGAGAAATTTTCTGACAATGAGAACAATTAATCAGTGCCTCCAGAAGTTATAGGTGCAGGTTTTTAAGAAGAGATTGGACAACCAAGGTCCCTTCCAACTCTAATATTCTGTTATTCTGAAACCAAGAAAGAATCTTCTCTTCCCCTGAGCAGTTCTCCAAGATAATTCATTAAAATGATGTTGAATTGGAAGACCAAAATTAAGAAACATACAATCTTGAATTGGCCAAATGATTAAGTGCCACCTAGTTTGGTATTACCCGTTAGTGACCACATTTAGGATAAACAATAAGACACATCTCCCACAACTCCTGAAGATCTGCTATTTCTTTCCAGGTTCAGTTTCCCTAGGATCAGTGCTTTTTTTGTAAAAGAAAAAGGTGCCGGAACTCACACATGTCATACAACCCGCCTTGCCTACCCTACAAGGTAGGGTAGAGAAAAAGGTGCCGGAACTCCATTCTGAGCGTTCTATGACAAAAAAAGCCCTGCCTAGGATAATATAACCATTTGATTAGTATATCCTCAACTTTCACACAGCATCCTATATATTTATTTTCTCAGCTCATTAAGAGTGTGGTTGCCCACAATGTTATCACACTGATTCTGAGATATATTTTGCTGACTTGAATGATTCTACATTGACCATGGGGAATGCCATTTCCTATAAAAGCAGTTCTTCTTCTAAATTGCCAGTGTTTTAATGCTTCAGCAAAAGTTAGTAAAGGAAATTTATACACAAATATGCATGTATTTATGATAGTCTATGAAATATATTATCATTTATAAGGATTAAAATGAGTAAAAAGCTATATTAGGTTGCAGCAATAAACAAAAGATTTTTCTACAGACAGATGTGTCCAAAGGACATTAAATGGAAAATTCCTTTGAAAAGGCCATGGAACTGTAGGCAGAAGTGGGACAAACTAGTCTTTGAAAAGTTGGACAGTTGTCTCTGTAAAACAAATTCTAAACTCATTCAAAGATATTTTTTTTAAAGATCTTTGGCACTTGATTAAGTGGCAATTAATTATTTGGTCCCTGCTTGACAAAAGTCAGAATGTGTGAGATCATGTCATTGGCCAACACACTCTTAATGATTAAGAAAGATGAATATATCACTTTGAATTGTCAAAAATGTTCAAATCACTGTAAAAATATAACCATGTATAATTTAACAAATTTCTGTATTTTACAAGTCATCCATTATGGTTACACCTTCATCCAATTAATTCTGTGTTTTGTTTTGTTTTTTTAAAAAACTATCTCTTATAAAAAGGCAACTATAACATGTTAGGTACATGTATGTGTGTTTATTTTAATTAATTATTAGGGATTTTTAAACTTGTGAACTTAACCTTCATACAGCCTTTCAGGTATTTCAAAAAGTCTTGGTGGTATTATCAGTCAAATCTGGTTCTCTTTTATCCTGAAGTTTATGTAAATACAGGCCTAACCTTCCTCTTTATATGACATCATGTCCCATGAACCTCAACACTTGGCTGGTGAGCAAAAGTCAGTGTGCCTTGAACTTCTCCACACACAAAAATGATATTTTTTCTCCAACTTATTTCCATTTTCACAGTCTTCAAAGGTAATGATTCTTCCATACAGAAATGAAAGCTAGAAGACTCTAATAAGCTTGGGGTTAAGGGACTGCAGCAGACTAAAATTAAAGTGTACATATCAACATTTTTTTTTCCAGATGTCCAAATGGAGGTTCAGCTGGTGGAATCTGGAGGGGGTGTGAGAAGACCTGGAGAGTCCCTCCGTCTCTCCTGCCAAGCTTCAGGATTCACCTTCAGCAGCTATGAGATGGACTGGGTGAGACAGGCTCCAGGGAAAGGACTGGAGTGGGTTGCGTGGATAGATAACCCTGGAGATGGGAACACCCAATACTATGCCAATTCAGTTAAAGGCCGTTTCACCATTTCCCGGCACGATGCCTCCAGCATGCTTTATCTCCAAATGAACAGCTTGAAACCAGAGGACACGGCTGTGTACTACTGTGCTAGAGATGCACAGTGAGAGGAAGCTATGGTGAAGCCTGACAAAATCCCTCATTCTTTATGGCTGCTGTCCAAGTTGAGTCAGCTTCCAGGCACTGAATTAAAAACAAAGGTTGTTAGTTCTCCATGTAGATGAGTAGATCCAATCCCCTTTTCATTTTATCTACTGGTGAACTGGAAAAGCTACTAATATTCAACCGTTAATGGTTCCTTTGATCTGAACTTTTTCTTCTCTCATTTGACGTTATCAAATTGATGGCTCAGGTGGTGGAGTCTGAAAGGGGTGTGAGAAGTCCTGGTGAGGCCCTCCATATCTCCTGCTGAGCATCTAGCTTCACCTTCAACACAACAGAGATGATAGACCTTTTGGGCCAAGCTTGTCAAAATTTGGAAAATGCTTAACTTGACTACACTGGTTTCAGAACAAAACAGAAACAACAAATTGCCCACAGCTTTGAGATTAGTACTTTCTAGATGTCCAAATGGAGTGATCATCCCCTCAGTTGTTCCTTTGAAAACTCATAGAAAAGAGTCCTAGAGAATACAACTGGCGATTCTCTCCATAAAGTAAATTCTAAAATCATTCAAAGCTTTTTTTTTTAAAAAAAAAAAATTAAAATGTACAGTGATGTGAACATTTTTGACAATGCAAAGTGATATATTCAACTTTCTCAACTCACTAACAGTGTGTTGGCCATGACATGATGTCACATATTCTGACTTTGGTATTATGTGGGGACTCAAATTCTGTGCTTTGCAAGTCATCCATTATGGCTACGTCTGCATCCAATTCAGAATAGAGGTAGAAGGGACCTTGGAGGTCTTCTAGTCCAACCCCCTGCTCAAGCAGGAGACCCTATACTGTTTCAAGAGATTGGCTGTCCAGTCTCTTCTTAAAGATCTCCAATGATGAAGTACCTTCAATTTCTGAAGGCAAGCCATTCCACTGGTTAATTGTCCTCGCTGTTAGGAAGTTTCTCCTTAATTCCAGGTTGAACTAGAAAATAAAATATATCACAATACATTCTTTTGCTTATTCTAATTTGGATCTGTGCAACCTTTTGTCTGACACTTCTCTCGGCAGAGTCTCCTGGTTCTAGATGAATTTTAAAATTGATCTAAAAAATAAAATATATTGCAATACATTCTTTTGCTTAGTCTAATACAGATCTCTCCTTTTCCTAGATGATGATGATGATGATGATGATGATGATGATGATGATGATGATGATGATGATGATGATGATGATAATGGTGAGATGACGATTGCTTTGGATGACCATTAGACTTCCCCTCATCTTAAAGAGTACAACATTCATTAATTATTTTTTTTGTTAAGCTCAGGGAGAGAGTGACTTACTTATGCTGAGGGATATGTAAATTCAGGGAGGGCTTTCTCTTTAAATAAGTCATATGACCAGTCTTCTGAAACTAAAATTATAAACACAAAGATTGTGTTCCTTCCTGAATGTTTTCCATTTAATTTCTCTCTTGTTATTGCAGTAAGCAGAAATGACCCTGTGTCTAACTTTGGTAACACTTTTAATAGTCCTCAGAGGTACTTTTTCCTTCCATTCAGATATCTTCTCCATTTTCATTATTGTTGGGTATATTTATGTGTATGTGTGTGTGTGTGATATGAAACAGGTGTGAGTTAAATGCCTTTCTTTCCAGGTGCCTCCTCTGAAGTCCAGTTGGTGGAGTCTGGAGGGGCTTTGAGAAGACCCGGAGAGTCCCTCCATCTCTCCTGCCAAGGCTTTGGATTCACCTTCAGTAACTCCTACATGGGCTGGGTGAGACAGGCTCCTGGAGAAGGCCTGAAGTGGGTTTCATATATAAACCCAAGTTCATCTAGCATTTGGTACTCAGACAAAGTGAAGGACCGCTTTACCGCGTCCAGGGATAATGCTAAAAGCCAGCTATATCTGCAAATGAACAGCCTCCAAACAGAAGACACGGCTGTCTATTACTGCACAAAGGAACACAACAAGAGGAAGCCCATCAAAAACCATCTCACGTGAAAAGAAATTCACTGAAGAAGTAGGAAATTCCTTTTGCCCTTCTAAGAAAAAGACCGTAATAGTAGCCCACATCAAACATACAAAACACACTGACAAACCTACTTTCAATAATCGACTTCTGAAAATGTGTAGCCCTTGTCAGGAAAAGGAGTACCACTGATAAAGTGAATACAAAATAGTGTACTCATTGAATGTGTCTTCTTTTTTTCTTTTTCCCTTAGGAAAAAAAATCTTGATTTTCATATAATTTCTAACATTACAAAAATATCATATGTGATCACTTTCAGCATAAATTCCTATTTCCTTTGAGGTCTACTCAGATATATTTTGCTTTTACTTAGGCTGCATTTTGACTAAAGGACCACATTCTTCCACCAAACACAAAATCTCTTCTCAGGTGTTTCACCCATGAAATTGTTGAGTAATATTGGTTAAAATAAGCTGACCACAAGAATACTTGCTTAATTATGCGTTCATTCAGATGTATCCCATCTACACTTTTGTTCTTATGCAGATGTTTTAAGGGGTCTCTTTCCTTCATCAATGCACTTGTTTGTGCACTTTATTTTTTAAGATCCAGATTAAAATTGTGGAAAGCATATTTCTGGCAGAATATCTTTGGAGATTCCTAATCATGCAAAAAGGGATGTGGTGGCTCAGTGGGTTAGGACGCTGAGCTTGTCGATCAGATGGTTGGCAGTTTGGCGGGTCAAATCCCAAGTGCCACGTAACAGAGTGAGCGCCTGTTACTCGTCCCAGCTTCTGCCAACCTAGCAGTTCAAAAGCACATAAAAATGCAAGTAGAAAAATAGGGACCACTACGGTGGGAAGGTAACAGCGTTCTGTGCGCCTTTGGCATCTAGTCATGCCGGCCACATGACCACAGAGACATCCTCGGACAAGCGCTGGCTCTTCGGCTTTGAAACGGAGATGAGCACCGGCCCCTAGAGTCAGAAACGACTAGCACGCATGTGCGGAGGAACCTTTACCTTTACCTTTAATCATGCAAAATAAGAGAATAACAGATTTGGAAGGGACCTTGGAGGTCTTCTAGTCTAACCCCATGTATAAGCAGGAGACCCTATTCCATTCTGGACAAATGGCTGTTAAATCTCTTCTTAAAAACCTCAGTGATGGAGTACCCACAACTTCTGGAGGCAAGCTATTAATTGTTCTCACTGTCAGAAAATTTCCCCTTAGTTCTAGGTTGGTTCTCTCCTTGTTTAATATCCATCCATTGTCTCTTGTCTTGCCTTCTGGTGCTTTGGAAAATAGATTACCACTTCTTCTTTGTGGCAGCCCCTCAAATATTGGAATATTGTTATCATGCCCCTCCAGTCCTTCTTTTCATTAAACTAAACATACCCAATTCCTGCAACTGTTCATGTTCATTCATACAGGTTGTGGTTGTCCCAAAGGTGCTTTATTCAAAAGGCAATTGGACTTCCTTAGCTTCTTTTTCTTTGAAAATATTTCATTTCTCATCCAAGAGAAGAAACTTCTTAAATGAGAAGGTAAATACTTTTTTAAAAAAAACATGAAAGTCAGGTTGTCTTTTGGGGAAAAAAACATATTTGGGATATACATCTGGCAGATTATAGGAGAGAAATTTGAAATAAGACACTTGATATAGAATTGCTGGTTCAGCAGCTGGCTAATTCATACCCAGTTCTTGCACATGCATCTTTAAAGCTTTGGCTACTCGTTCACCTTTCTTTAGGAGACCTCTGCAGATCTCCTGGAACTCAATCATCTCCCCCGGACTCATTTCCACTGTTTAGATTTAGAATGCAAGCAGAAATTAAAGCTGTAATTGCTCCTCCCCCTGTTTTACACTAGGAGGCAGAGTTGTCTGCAAAACCCCATTAAACATTATTTCTCCAGTCCCTGATTGAAAAATTGCACAGTTCTCTCGGCAGACCAAATAAGTGTTCCCTCCAATCGTCCTTTGCTAAATGTAGCACAAATTGAGTTGACTTTAGGTTTCAGTCACTTTTATTTGCCTTTCTCATTCAACCAGAAAACCACTAAACCATGACTTGTTCCTTCCAAAGTATTGAGATGGGCAAAAGCTTGATGGATTCTTTATCTTTATGGTAGATCCAGTGGTGGGATTCAAATATGCGAACAACCTGTTCTGTGTGGATGCCGCTTCCGGAAGTCCATTCCGGGCCTGAGCAACAAAAAAATTAGCTACCAATTCTGCTGAAGTGGTGCGAACTGGCTGAATCCCACCACTGGGTAGATCCCAGCAATTAATAAAACACTAGGATATCCCTATACTAATCTCTGTCACAGTTTTATCTCTCTGAAAGTCTTTTAAGGCATCATGGGAAGAGAAACTCATGATAATTGCTTCAAGAGCTTAATCATGAGCAGTACACCAATGAATCATCTTTAATGTTACCTTTATATCCTGGCTCAGACTTTATTTATAATGAAGACCTGTTCCCCCCCCGCCGCCGCCGCCGCCACACACACACTTTCTGTTGATTAACTTATAGAATGAAAGTTGTCAGAGCTGTAGAATCTCCCTTGTCAAAAATTGGGATTACTACACTATTTTTCCACCCTGCAGGAATTTGCCCAGTAGCATTAATATAACTAAACAAAAGGATGAGTAGAGGTGTCAACAAATCAGGAAATGTCTTAAAAATTTCTGGTGGTAACATACTGTATATTCTCCCAGGGCTTTGCCAGCTGTCGGATATGAACTTATTGTTTTAGCTTCTGCAGCAATTACTAGGGACCACTTTAATAAATATTTTAATAAACTTGTACTCATTAAGTGTGGGTTTGATATTCTGATATACTCAAATTTATTTTAGAAATAAGTTATCCCAAACCTCAGATGGAATGTCTGCTTCTGTTTCTACTTGCATTTCTCTCTCGCCTTGGGAAATTATTTCCCAAAATTTTGTATCATTATCTTGCAAACATAATTCTTTCTTTCTTTCTTTCTTTCTTTCTTTCTTTCTTTCTTTCTTTCTTTCTTTCTTTCTTTCTTTCTTTCTTTCTTTCTTTCTTTCTTTCTTTCTTCTTTCTCCTTCCTTCCTTCCTTCCTTCCTTCCTTCCTTCCTTCCTTCCTTCCTTCCTTCCTTCCTTCCTTCCTTCCTTCCTTCCCTTTTTGTCCTTTCTTTCACATCTACATTCATAATTAAACCACAACATTCTGAATCCAGTCATTTTCCCTTGCCATGTTCTATATACCAGTGGTTTGAGGTTACCAACAATTTCCTCATATATGATATGTACGTTTTCCGGTTTTTGAATAAATATAACTCTTTGGTCCAACATTGTTGGTCTGTATAGCATTCAACCTACAGTTTTGGTCAAGGGAGCTGTCCACTTTAGTCACTTCTGATTTACAACATTTGTAAACCCAGTTTCAGCATTCTTGTTGATTTCAAAGTTTTCTCCCTAACTTAAGAATCCCCAGGTTAACTTTTTTTTTCCTATTTGGGTTTGAAAAGCAGAGTTTTGCAAAAACTTTACTTAATCAATGAGTTGATATCCTGCACAGTTTTGTTGAAGGTTGAAGAAACCTCTCTTTCATCCTGCATAATAATTCCCCCAAAAAATATACTTCTGATGCTCTAGTTCTAATCTAGCTTTAGTCATGAAAAGTGGCTGAGTGACCTTGGGTCAGTCACTCTATCTCAACCCAACCCACCTCACAGGGTTGTTGTTGGGGGAAAACTCACTGTCTTGAGTTAATTATTTTAAAAAATGATAATAAAGCAAGGACAAAAATACACCCTCTAACCACATGCTAATCATCACCAAAATATATCTTCAATATGTGTCCAAGGAACTGGGAAGGAAAAAAAAATGAGCGAGAGGCCTTTTTATTTTGAGAGTATGTAAATTGTAGGACAACTTCTTCTTTAAAAAAAAACAGAACACCTTTTTCCTCAGACTGCAAGAAGAACTATAAAGGGTGTCTGCATCTCTAATGCCCTTCATATAAACCAAGTGAACAAAAATGATTCTTTGGCTATATTTGACATTTTTAGTGGCACTTCTCAGAGGTAAATTTTCCCATTCATATACCAGACTCTGTCTTTCTATGTAATGGAACTCAGAAAAAAATATATACAGTATAATTCTTTCCAGATGCCCAATCTACAGTCCAGTTGGTGGAGTCCGGAGGGGATGTGAAAAGGCCTGGCGAGTCTCTCCCTTCTCCTGCCAAGCTTCCGGCTTCAACATTAGTGACCATTACATGGGCTGGGTGAGACAGGCTTCAGGGAGAGGAATGGAATGGATTTCCTACCTAAATCCAAGTTCATCTAGCATTTTGCACCTAGACAAAGTGAAGGAACGCTTCACCACCTCCATAGACAATGTCAGAAACCAGCTGAATCTGCAAATGAAAGGCTTCAAACTAGAGGACTCAGCAACCTATTACTGCGCGAGTTACACAGCGAGAGGAAATGAATCTGAAGCCCACCAAAAACCCTCTTGTAGGGTAAGAAATTCACTGCAGAAATAAGAGACTCTCTCTTCTCTAAGGGGAAAAAAACATCTTTGTAGTGGGACGGATTTGTACCTCTCTAACTGTCTGGTTTGGTACAGCAACCAAACAGGACAGGTATAGACTTCATCAGATAGTTAGCACTGCAGGAAAAAAAAAAAAAAACAACTGCAGCCAGCCTGCCTTCTACTGAGGTTTTATATACTGCACAGGTCAGAAAGAGGGCCGAAAATATATCTACAGATCCCTCACATCCTGGACATAAACTGTTTCAACCTCTCTCCTGAGGATTGCATGCCAAAATCACTAGACACAGGGATAGTTTTTTCCCCCCCACATGCCATCACTCTGCTAAACACCTATTTCCCACAGCACAGACTTATGCTTAAATATATTTGCCCCATGTAGCAGGGCTCTGTTGCTATTAACCTGCTGACTTAAAAAAAAATCTTCTTAGTTCTATGGGGAGTTTCAGCTATTTTTTCCCCTATATATAATCCAGATGCAAAAACTCCTAGATGTTAACCTTGGTAAAGGTTTGGTTTCATGATTTAAAATATTTTTTTCCAAATCATACATTCCATAATTCTATGCAATTTAGGAGAGAGAATAAAATGTTCCTCATTACCCTCTCCCTAAAAAAATGTAGTAGAGTGACCTATCAAAACAATTTCCTGTGAACAAGCCCCAAATTGGCTTTGGCTGCATGTTAACCATCCTTAGGTGACTTCTGAAGAGCTCCTTGGAGTTTAATTGTCTTTCTTATCTCTCACCTCTACTGCATGGAATAGAAGCAAAAATTAAACCTCCACCTTTTTACAATAGGGGGCAGATCTTGTCAGCAAAGTCCCACTGAATATTATTTCCTTAGTTGAAAAATTGCACAGTTCTGTCTGCAAAGCAGAGTCCCCTCCAATATTCCTTTCCTCAATGTAGTGAACAATGAATTGATTTTGTGATTCAGACAACTTCATCCCTCTTTCTAATCCCACCAGGTAACTACTAGGCCACAATGTAATTTTTCACCTGTTTCTCCCATGGTATTGAGATGGACAAAAGATTGCATTAACAGAGGGATAGAATCAAGAGCACATGTTGATAGTGTTGATATCACTTTATAATGCCTTGGTAAGGCCACACTTGGAATATTGCATCCAGTTTTGGTCACCACGATGTAAAAAAGATGTTGAGACTCTAGAAAGAGGGCAGAGAAGAGCAATAAAGATGATTAGGGGAGAGGAAACTAAAACATATAAGGAACAGTTGCTGGAATTGGATATGTCTGGTTTAATGAAGAGAAGGATGAGGGGTGACATGATAGCCATGTTCCAATATCTCAGGGGTTGTCACAAAGACGAGGGAGTCAAGCTATTCTCCAAAACACCTGAGGGCAGGACAAGAAGCAATGGATGGAAACTAACCAAAGACAGAAGCAATTGAAAACTAAGAAGAAATTTCCTCACAGTTAGAACAATTAACCAGTGGAACAACTTGCCTCCAGAAATTGTGAATGCTCTAACTCTGGACGTTTTAAAGAAGAGGACAACCATTTGTCTGAAATGGTATAGGGTTTTCTGCCTGATCAGGGGGTTGGACTAGAAGACCTCCAAGGCCCCTTTCAACTCTGTTATTCTATCCTTTTCTAAAAGCTTGATGGATTCTTTATCATTATGAAGTGATCCCAGTCATGAATACAACATCAGCGTATCCCTGTATCCCTCTATCACAATTCTCTTGCTGAACTTTTATATCTTCTAAAGCATGATGGGAAGAGAAAGTCATGCAAATTCCTTCAAGAACTTGTTCTTGGCTCTTCAAAAGGTTGTACCCAAATGAAGAGTCTTCAGTGTTTCTCTTAGATCCAGGATCAGAGTACTTTGATTTACAATGAAGATCTTATTGTGTTTGTTTTCCTTTCTTTTGGTGCAAAAATGTAAGTATGAGTTCTAGAAGTGGTTTAGATGGCATCACCACAGAGCTCTTATATTCATTCTCATCTTCTCTTGTTTCCCAAGGGGCCTTCTCAGAGGTTCAACTGGTTTCAACTGGTGCAGGAGTGGTAAAGCCTGGAGATAATCTCTGGCTGGTGTGTAAAGTGAGCGGGTTCTCCCTCCAGACTCAGAACTATGTTTGGCATTGGTTCCGCCAGCCTTTTGGAAAAGCTATAGAATGGGTTGCAGGAATACATCCCTATAATGGGAACAAATGGTATTCTCACTCCGTGAAGAACCGTGCCTCAATTTCAGCCGACAGCTCCAAGAATGAGTTCTACCTTCAGCTGAATACTGTGTCAGTTGCAGACTCAGCAGTCTATTTTTGTTCCAGAGAACACACAATGAAAGAAGTTTATTTGGGATCTGAACAAAAACAGGAAACAGTTCTTTGATTCTTACAAGTATGAAATGCAGAGGCAGAGAAGATAGTGGAGATCAGAGAAGAGCAAAGTTGGTCTTCTTCTTTTCAGTCTTTAGCACAATATATAGAGTAGGTCTTTAGCACTATATATCAGATGAACCCAGAAAGAGAGAGAGAGAGACAGATTGATGAATATTTTGCAGCCACAGCAGATCTCCCTCCTCCTCCTCCTCCTCCCCCTCCTCCTCCTCCTCCTTCCTCCTCCTCCTCCTCCTCCTCCTCCTCCTCCTCCTCCTCCTCCTCCTCCTCCTCCTCCTCCTCCTCCTCCTCCTCCTCCTCCTCCTCCTCCTTCTTCTTCTTCTTCTTCTTCTTCTTTTCAAAACTAATAAAGCTATATGCATTCATTTCACATCTCAATTCAGTCTCGAACATTATAACCAACCTAGAGATATAACTAGGCTGTGAATATATTTCATAATATTAACACATTTAAAACATTTTTAAGCTTATTCTGCTTTTTAAACTTGTTGAATTCCATTCTTTATATTGAGCCTACTTGAATGATTCTAACAGTGCATACCATTACATGTAAAATCAGTGCTCTTTACAATTCTTGTAGTGTTTCAATAAAAATCAATAGAAATTAATGTACAAAAACACATGTATTCATGACAGTATCTGAAATAGATTATATGGTGCATGATGATTAAAATGATTTAAAAGTCTGTGTTTAGCTGCAGCAATGATCAAAATACATTTATTTATTTATTTATTTATTTATTTATTTATTTATTTATTTATTTATTTATTTATTTATTTATTTATTTATTTATTGGACTTATATGCCACCCTATCTCCCGAAGGACTCAGGCGGCTAACAACAATAAAATACAATGATACAAAAGTTAAAAAAGAAATTAAATTAATAGCCCCAATAGAATAAGTTAAAATTAAAGTTAAAAATTAAAAAAAAAACATTTTAAAATCCCTGTCAGTCCAGGTCAGCCTGATGGAAAAGAAGTGCTTTGAGGCTGCGGCGAAAGGACCAGAGATCCGGGGCCATCCGGAGCTCAAGGGGAAGTTGGTTCCACAGGGCTGGCGCTCCCACAGAGAAGGCCCTCCCCCTGGGGGTCGCCAGCCGACATTTTCTAGCCGACGGCACCCTGCAGAGGCCCTCTCTGTGTGAGTGTACTGGGCGATGGGAGATTGTTCCTGGCAGCAGATGGTCCTGCAAGTATCCCGGGCCTAAGCCATGTAGGGCTTTAAAGGTAAGTACCAGCACCTTAAATCTCACCCGGAGGACAACCGGTAACCGGTAACAACATTCCTACAAATATCCCAGATGTACAGTAAGTGGAAAAAATAGCATAATATTAATGATAGTATCTGAAATTATAATCTAAATTCCCCAGGATTAAAATAATAATAATAATAATTAAAAAGCTGTGTTTTGGTGTAACAATGATCAAAATTCATTCCTACAGACAAATATGTCCCAAACTACTGTACATTAAATGAAAAAAATAGTGTAGTTTTGGCGAACTTACAGCGACAGTATGCATCCTTTCAGATTTTTTTTCCAAAAAGTGTTGTTGCTATAATCAGCCGACTCTAGTTCTCTTTTATCCTAAAGTATATGCAAATACAGACAGAGCCTTTCTCTTTATATGACATAATCTCACACCTTTTTCAGGCTGTGGCTGGAGAGCAGAAGTCTGTCTGTCTGGAACTTCTCCACTGAGAAAGAAAAATGGTTAATTTTGCTCCAGCTCATTTCCATTTTAGCAGTTATCAAAGGTAATGGTTCTTCCATACAGAGTAGGAACGTAACAAGCTCTAATATGCTTCAGGTTGTTCCACTTGAGGAAGGTGGACATTTAAAATGTACATATCAATATTTCCTTTCCAGATGTCCAAATGGTGGTCCAGCTGGTGGAATCTGGAGGGGGTGTGAGAAGACCTGGAGAGTCCCTCCGACTTTCCTGCCAAGCTTCAGGCTTCACCTTCAGGAGCTATGAGATGAATTGGGTGAGACAGGTTCCAGGGAAAGGACTCGAGTGGGTTGCATGGATAGACGATAATGGAGATGGGAGCAGCCAATACTATGCCAATTCTGTGAAAGGCCGTTTCACCATCTCCCGGCACAATGCCTCCAGAATAGTTTATCTCCAAATGAACAACTTGAAACCAGAGGACAGCGCTGCATATTACTGTGCTAGAGGATCACGGTGAGAAGAAGCTACATGGAAGCCTGACAGAATCTCTCATTGTTCATGGCTGCCATCCAAGCTGAGTCAGCTTCCATGACCTCAATTTAAAACAAAGGAAGTTAGCTCTCCCTGCAGATGAGCAGAACCATCTCTCTCTCTCATGTTTTCCATTGGTAGACTAGAAAAGCTGCTTATATTCCATCAGCTGAATGACACCAATCATTTCTGATCCAGTTTCTCTTCTCTTGAACACCATATGTGGACGTGTGCTTTCCCTTGGTGCTGAAAGAATGGGAATAATGCTCACTACTGCTATTGTAGTGCTGTTTGCTGACTCTGTAAGCCACTTAGAGAGGGTGTGAAGCACTGTCAAGCAGTATATAAGTCTAGGTGCTGTTGCTATTGGACTTAAATGGTATCCCTGCTGGGTTTGTTTTTTTTTTAAAAAATCAATGATAACTGTGGTTCTATTCATTAAATTCTGTTCAGGTTCCCCCCCTCTTTTTCAGGTATCAAATCAGGGTGTCAGGTGGTAAAGGCTGAACAGGATGTGAGAAGGTCTGATGAGTCTTTCCCTTTGTTATGCCAAGCCTCCATCTTCACCTTCAACAGCTATTATGACACTGATAGAGAATATTTTAGGCTCAGCATATCCAAAAGTCAGAAAATGTTTAAGTCAATTCTTTTGGCATGTCACAATTAACTTCTACCTCCATAGAGAAAAAAAGAGAGAAACAATTCTCTATATCTCCCCCATTCCCCATTTAGGATCCTGGGCATAGATATTTGGTGGCAATGCCAATTCTTGGCCTGAATCAAGGCACAAGCACAAATGTCAGCCATGGCATTACAGTTGCTATTCAAAAAGGCTGCCTTGTACCATTTCCCATAATTGCCCCGAGGCCAAGTACTATTGTGGATCTGCCATATATAATTTTCCTTCAGACTTTGTTCTCTTTCTGTTGACAGGCTGTGGCTCTCCAAGGCTGCTCCAGGTCAAACAATAACCATAGAAATAGGAATTAGATTTATATACCACTTCACAGTGCTTTACATCTCTCTCTGAGCACTTTACAGAGTCAGCACAATGCCCCCAACAATCTGGGACCTCATTTGACTGACCTTAGAAGGATGGGTAGCTGAGTTGACCTGAGTTGAGCCAGTCAGGATCGAACTGCTGGCAGTGAGCAGAATTAGCCTACAATACTGCATTCTAACCACTGCACAACCAAAAGCCCTTCTTCATTCTTGAAGCGACTTCAGAATCACAAGCTTGTAGTTCTTTCTATGTGTTTGTTTGTTTTGTTTGTTTGTTTTTTTCTGTATGTTTTTAGAGGGGTGCAATGGCTTAGCAGTTAAATATGGTGAGCTACCGGCATCCCAGATTACTCAGGATATTCCATCTCTTTCTATGGGGGGTGAACTATTACCCCCCGTAGATAGGGCTCGCAACTTGGGAGTCCTCCTAGATTCACGGCTCACTTTGGAAGATCACATAGTAGCTGTGACTAGGGGGGCCTTCGCCCAGGTTCGCCTGGTGCGCCAGTTGCGGCCCTATCTAGACCGGGATGCCTTATGTACGGTCACTCACGCGCTCGTGACCTCTCGTCTGGACTACTGCAACGCTCTCTACATGGGGCTGCCCTTGAGGAGCACTAGGAGGCTCCAACTGGTACAGAATGCAGCCGCGAGAGTTGTGTTGGGAGTCTCCCAATACTCCCATGTTACACCTCTGCTCCGTGAGCTGCATTGGTTACCAGTTGTCTTCCGGGTGAGATTCAAGGTACTAGTAATGGTGTTTAAGGCCCTACATGGCAGGGGTCCGGAGTACCTTAGGGAACACCTGCTGCCGGCATCAACTTCCCTCCGCCCTGTGCGTTCCCACAGAGAGGGCCTCCTCAGGGTGCCACCAATCAGAGAATGTCGATTGGTGGCCCCCAGGGGGAGGTCCTTCTCTGTGGGCGCCCCGGAGCTATGGAATCGGTTACCGGTTGAGCTCCGGATGGCGCCCGACCTTCGCTCCTTCCGTCGCGATCTAAACACATTCTTGTTTGAACAAGCCGGCCTGGCCTGATGGGGGATGGGTGGGGTCTTTTACTGTTTCTTAATATTTGTATTTACTGTTTTTAGTCGGCATATGTTTAATCCTTTTTAACTTTTGTATTTTTGTATTTTTATATATTTGCCCTGTTCACCGCCCTGAGTCCTCCAGGAGAAGGGCGGTATATAAATAAAATTATTATTATTATTATTATTATTATTATTATTATTATTATTATTATTATTATTATTATTATTATTATTATTATTATTATTATTATTATTATTTTCAGCTGGGGTGCTGACAGCCACGTTCAAGACCTGAGCTTTGTGCAATGGGGTGTGCTCCCATTACTTGGCCCAGCTCCTGCCCACCTAGCAGTTCAACTCTGGTGGGAAGGTAACAGTGTTCTATGCACCCTTGGTGTATAATGCTGGCTGCATTACCACAGAAAATGTCTTTGGACAATGCTGGTTTTCCAAAGCCAAGAAATAGAGATGAGCACTGTGCCTTAGAGTCAGACATGACTAAACAGGGAAACTTTTACCTTTTACTTTTGTATTTTTTATTCATGAAATATAACAGACTATCAAAAAAGCAACATTATTATAAATAGTGTATTTATAATGATAAAACTTCATACATTATAGAAACCTCATTTAGAAAAGAAATTGACCTCGACCATATAGAAATATACAGAAATATATAGTTCTACTTGCTCCAAAGCCAATGTGTGTGTGTGTGTGTATAAATTAGATACACACACAAACTTATTTTTAGAATATGAAAACATTTCAAAAGTAGATTACCAGCACACTTACCACCCATTCCTTAATATTAGAAAAAAAATGTTTATATCCATTTCCAATTTGTTCAACAGATTATGGTAAAGTAAAGAAGTGTTTAGGATAATTATTATTATTATTATTATTATTATTATTATTATTATTATTATTATTATTATTATTATTATTATTATTATTATTATTATTATTATTTTAAAAAAAATAACTCAATATTCCAGTCAGTGTTATTGAGTATTGTTTAATCCATCATGGAGCTGTACCAACAGTATTTGGTTTATTCAATTTCTGGATAGTGGAATTGAGTTTGAACCATTTACATTCAGTATTGAGATGTTATATTTCATTTTTGATATGCATTTTATAGAAATTATATCTGTTTTTCCTCATTTCTTTAAACATTCCATACTGTTATGAAGAGTTTTTAAAAGCAATACAACTTTTTTTATTTTTTTTTAAAAAGTAAGAGAAAACTAATCAATAACCACTAAACAATCATGGTTGATGTTTGTTTTTTTCTCAGGTATCCTTCCTCTTTATCAGTTGTACCTTAGTGTTCAGTTCAGGATGCAATATGATTATATAGCATTTGGGGAAAAAGATGCAACCAAGTAACCCAGCAGTGGAGACTAGGATAGAGAAGATCTCCACAGCTACCATGTATTTTCCCTTAGTGCTCAGGTATGTTGCCACAAAGCTCAACCAAACACTGCAAAACATCAACATGCTAAATGTAATGAACTTTGCTTCATTGAAAGTATCTGGCAACTTTCTGGCAAGAAAAGCTACAGTGAAGCTGATGATGGATAGAAATCCCATATAGCCTAGGACAAAATAAAACATGATGAAAGAACCTTCATTGCACTTTGCTATGATCTCTTTGGCTAGTGACTGGATATCCAAATCTGGATATGGGGGAGAAGTTGTCATCCACACCACACAAATGCCTGCTTGGATAAGGGAGCTTACAAGAATAGTGAAGACAGAAACTTTTCTTCCAAGCCACCTTCTCATGTTGGACCCTGGTTTGGAAGCCATGAAAGCTACAACTACCATGATAGTTTTAGCTAACACGCAAGAAATAGCTACTGAGAAGATGATGCCAAAAGCAGATTGCTGGAGAAAACAGGTCACCTTGTTAGGTTTTCCAAGAAATAGCAAAGAAGACAGGAAGCAGAGGAGGAGAGAAAGAAGGAGAATGTAGGTGAGATCTCGGTTGCTGGCTTTGACAATGGGAGTATTTTGGTATGTAATAAATATTCCAAGTACCAAGACTGTGGTAAAAGAAAAGCAAAAGGCTGCTGAGGAGAGAATAATCCCCAAAGGTTCCGTGTAGGAAAGGAAGGTTATTACTTTAGGAAAGCATCTGTCTCTACTTCTGCTTGCATAGTGATCTTCTGGACAATGGAAACAATTGGCCATGTCTAAAAAGAGGTAAACAGACTTGAATTAATATATGATTGTATGAGTATGTTTTCTGTGAAGGCCTCTATCCATTTCTGACAGTGATAACAATTAACCATAGAATGACTTGCCTTGAGAAGTTGTGGGTGATCCATCGCTGGAGGCTTTTAAGAAGAGACTGTATAGCCACTTATCTGAAATGTTATAGGGTCTCCTGCTTGAACAAAGGGTTGGACTAGAAACCCTACAAAGTCCCTTCCAACTCTACTATTCTGCTAGTTATTAAATGTTTTTTCACATTCTTTGCAACAAGTGTAAATACAACTGCTGCTATGTCTGCTTCATTCTTCTCTCATATTCACTTGGTTAATTTACAGTCTTTATATTTTCTTTTGTCTCCTTCTTTCTCATCTATTATAAATATGGCCTTCTAAAAGATACTTGTATTACCCCCAGGTTTCTGTGTGCTACACCAGCCATGGGCTCAGGGTAGGGGCGGTGGGGTGGTGGTGGTTATTCGGGAGACTTTATGTCTGCGGGAGACCACCATTGTCCAAATAGGCGGGAGTGAGTCCCTCCTCCTGAGATTTGGCCCTCAGGTACAGATGGGCTTGTTGCTCATATACCTGGCACCCAGCTGTGTGGCAACAGCCCTGCCCTGGCTGCTCGACACCCTCTCAGGGTTGGCAGTGGAGTTTCGCAGGCTTATAGTGCTGGGTGACTTCAACCTGCCTTCCCTGGGAGGGTTGTCAGAGTTAGCTCGGGAGTTCATGGCTTCCATGACGGCCATGGACCTGACTCAAGTAATTCAGGGCCTGACTCATGTGGGGGGTCACACTCTTGACCTGGTGTTTTTATCTGGGCAGTAGTTGGATGATCTGGGAGGGGGTTTGCCAGCCATTTTCCCCCTGTCATGGTCCGATCATTATCTCCTGCGGCTGGTCTTCCGTTATGCCACCCCCCGCCGCTGGGCTGCAGAACCGACCAGGTGGTTCTGCCCCAGGCACCTAATGGACCCAGAACAGTTCCAGATGGGGCTTGGGTCTATACCCATCGCCCTCATTCAGAGCCCGGCCGATGGCTTGGTGGATTCCTGGGAAAGGGTGGCCACCGGGGCACTCGACCGTGTTGTACCCTTGCGACCCCTGACCCAAAGCAGATCCCGTTGGGCTCCATGGTTTTCTGTGGAGCTCCGGGAGATGAAGCGTCGGAGACGGTGTCTGGAGAGTGGTTGGAGGTCCAGCCGATCCGAATCTGACCGATTGCAGTTAAGAACCTTCATAAGGTCTTATCTTGCGTCGATGAGGATGGTGAAGGCTAATTATTTCGCTGCCCTCATCGCGTCTGCAGATAATCACCCGGCCGCCCTGTTTAGGGTGACTCGCTCCCTTCTTAACCAGGAGGTGAGGGAGGATCCCTTGCAGGGTTGGGCCAAGGAGTTTAGTCATCATCTGACTGACAAAATTACTCAGATCCGGACCGGTTTGGACTCGGACTGGGCAGAGTCTGACGTGGAGGAATTGGACGGTCTTGAGCATGTTATCTGGACTGAGTTCAATCCTGTTTCCCCTGATGATGTGGACAGGATCATGGGGAGGCTGAGCTCCACCACCTGTTTATTGGACCTGTGCCCCTCCTGGCTTGTTTTTGCGGCCCGGGAGGAGACACAAGGCTGGTTCCAGGAAGTAATAACTGCATCCTTGAAGGAGGGTATCTTCCCCGCCACCTTGAAGGAGGCGGTGGTGAGACCCCTCCTCAAGAAGCCTGCCCTGGACCCAGCTGTTTTAAACAACTATCGTCCGGTCTCCAACCTTCGTTTTCTGGCGAAGGTTGTTGAGAGTGTGGTGGTGCATCAGCTTCCCCTGTTCCTGGAGGAAACTGATTATCTGGACCCGTACCAATCAGGTTTCAGGCCCAGGCACAGCACGGAGACGGCATTGGTCATGCTGGTGAATGATCTCTGTCGGGCTCAGGACAGGGGTTGTTCCTCTGTCCTAGTCCTATTAGATCTCTCAGCGGCTTTTGATACCATCGACCATGGTATCCTACTGTGGCGTCTCAGGGGGTTGGGAGTGGGAGGCACCATTTTATGGTGGTTCTCCTCCTATCTCCTGCGCCACTCGCAGTCGGTGTTGACGGGAGGGCAGAGATCCACCCTGAGGCCTCTCGTTTGTGGAGTTCCTCAGGGGTCGGTTCTCTCTCCCCTCCTGTTCAACATCTATATGAAGCCGCTGGGCGAGATCGTTCATGGTTTTGGGGTGGGGTATCATCAGTATGCTGATGATACCCAACTTTTTTTCTCCACCCCGAACCAACCCAGTGATGCCCTCACCATGATGTCCCACTGCCTGGAGGCGGTCCAGGTCTGGATGGGGAGAAACAGGCTTCGTCTCAATCCTGCCAAGACTGAGTGGCTGTGCATACCAGCATCTTGAGTTAACCAGACTATTCCATCTTTAACGATGGGGGGTGAGGTGTTACCCCCCGTTGATAGGGCTCACAACTTGGGTGTCCTGGATTCATGGCTCAGTTTTGAAGATCACATAGGAGCCGTGACCAGGGGGGCTTTTGCCCAGGTTCGCCTGGTGCACCAGTTGCGACCCTATCTGGACTGAGATGCCCTACGCACAGTCACTCATGCGCTCGTGACCTCCCATTTAGACTACTGCAACGCTCTCTACATGGGGCTGCCCTTGAGGACCACTCGGAGGCTTCAGCTGGTGCAGAATGCAGCCGTGTGAGTTGTGATGGGGGTTTCCCGTTACTCCCATTTAACACCTCTGCTCTGCGAGCTGCATTGGCTTCCGGTTGCCCTCCGGGTGAGATTCAAGGTGCTGGTGATGACCTATAAAGCCCAAAATGGCTTGGGTCCGGGATATCTGAGGGAACACCTGCTGCCGGCATCAAGTTCCCTTCATCCTGTGCGCTCCCACAGGGAGGGTCTTCTCAGGGTGCCAGCGGTAAAAGAATGCCAGCGGATAACACCCAGGGGGAGGGCCTTCTCTGTGGGGGTGCCTGCCCTTTGGATCCAGCTGCCCATGGAGCTTAGGACTGCCCCCAACCTTCAATCATTTCGCTGAGACCTGAAGACCTGGCTCTTCGAGCTTTCTGGCCCAGGCTGAGTTTTAATTGGGGTTTTAATTGGGGTTTTATATTTTTTCAGGGATTTAATTTAATCTTTTTAAATTGTTCTTAATTTTTATATTGATGTTTTATATACCCTGTAAACCGCCCTGAGTCCTACGGGAAAGGGTGCTATATAAATTCAATAAATAAATAAATAAATAAAAAATACTATTATTTAAGTATGCTACTTCTGATTTTCCTTGGTCTTAAAAGTTTCGGCAAATTACTTTCAGGTGTCTGTCAAATTTACACATTCTGGACAACATCACATTGAGAAAGACTACATTAGGAGAATGTTGCTATTGAAGTGTTAGTAATATGAACCTCTAGAGTAACCAAAATAAATTAAGAGGAAAGAAAAGAAGTTCATTCAAGGAAAACTAATACATTTTTATTTCTTCCATTTGCCAAATTATGGTGTAACTTGCATTTTTGGACCATGCATATTCCTCTTACAAGCCATTTATGGTAAAGATCAACCCACCTTCCCATCTTGAAATCATTCCTTCAGTGCACTGGACACAGCCATAGCAGCAAAATTTCTTCCCATCCTTCTTTTTTTTATGATAACCCGGTTTGCAGGAATTTGTGCACACAGAAACAGGAATCGCCTAACCAGAAAAAAAGATGATTGGTATTTTAAAAATTTGGAAATGACATTTCAGAATCCAAATGGTCCCATTTTCTTTCCTATACTTGATCCATTAGGGCAGGCTGTCTCAAAGGTGCTTTTTTCAAAAGGAAACTGGACTATGTTGGTTTTTTTCCCCTTGGGGAAGAAGAACTTTTGCTTCTCATTCAAGGTGTTTCATCAGTTCTGAATGATGAAGAATTATCAGAACTATCAGAATGGATGAAGTTTGCTTCTTCCTCAAGGAAAAACATGGTGTAGTTGCCTTTTGAAAAAGAACCTTTGAGACAACCATGATCTGAATGATAGAGAATCTCCATAGGTATTAGGGCAGGTCCATCCTAAGTTTCTTTCTCCAACAATTGAGCCACTGTGGACTCCTGCCTGTTATGTCTGATTGTCTCTTCCCCCTGTTCCTCAAAGTCATCCATAACTTCCATTACAAATGAAGAGCATCTCTAAGATCAGAACTCATACCTGATTATACATCTCTGGCCAGAAAATGTGATTTTCATGGATGGTGAGTATTTGTTCTTCAAACCTTTGAGGATTCAGTTCTCCAAGTTTCATTCTAATAAAGGAGTTGTTGGGGAATATGACTAAATTAACAATATCAAATTCACCAACTAGCTCTTTATTTTCATTAAAAGACACTGTTTCTCCAACCGAGTTGTTAAACCCAATGCTTGAAAGAACTGGGTGGAGCTAGATAAAAGAGGGAAAGAGAAGGTGATGGATTCAAGAGATATCTCCCAGGGTACTTCAAATATGGAAAATTTTGGGCAAGAATTTTCAGTAGATACAGTTGTTTTATAGTCATGCAGAACTGGAAAAGGGGCTTTGCAAATATGTAATTCAAAATGACCATAGCTTTCACTGCTATTTTCTGCAAATAATTGGCCATCTCCAGTCTGACATTTTAATTATACTTGCAAGAACAGCTTCTATCCTTCTTCCAAATTACTCTTGGATATTGCTATGAACTGATACACAGCTGAATCCATTCTTTCACATCCATTTAATTTGTTTGTGACTTTATTACACTGTATGTTACTTCAAGATTTCATTAGGCAATCATAAGAAGAATAACTTTTTCAACTCTTATGTTATGTTACTGGAAAATCACAAGTAGTTCCTTTGCATATATACCAAACCTTGGAGTGATGTCATACTTCAATGAGTAAAATCACTATGCATCACTTGGACAAAATGAATGCTTTTAGTTCTGTGGGAGCAAGTTACAGCTTTATAAAGGACTGCTGCTGAAATATTACCTGCCAAGGCTGTAGATCATGAAAACTTTGGCTTCCCGCTATTTCTCTGTATGGAGATCTAGATGATAACATAGCATATAGAGCATGTGCTATAGAATAGACTGCATTGTACACACTGTAACTGTGACCAGTCATGCTCATCTCAAAAACAGGGCTAGGAAGATCTCCTAACTTCTCATTGCCATTGCATATCGCAGAAACGTCACCTGGTTCTTGCAAATTTGGAAGTGAACACTCGAAGGCTTGCTCCCAGAATTTCTTCAGAAAGCCACCTCCATCTGTCTTTAAAGGCTTTATGTTCTGAAGATAGGCTTGGAACCCAAGAGGCTTATTTGAGTGAATAGAGAAGGAAATAGTCCCTTGGAAAATTCTAAAAAATTTACGAGTAATGAAGGATGTCACTGTAAAATCAATCTGGAAAGTTGTAATCCATACCTTTCCAAGAGATACGTTTACTCCATATTGAAGATCTGCTAGAGGCACTAAAGTACTCAGCCACAGAAGAGTCATACTTTTACCGTAAATGATGCATGCTCTAGCTTGCCTATCCATGAAGGTTTGATAAATCATTGTTGCCATATCTCCAAGTTCATCAAGTGGAAGAAAGAGACCTTGTTTAGGAAGCATTCTTCTAAAAGCAGAACAGATTCCATTTTCATGCAACCTCTTTTCCAAGATGTCCAAGAATTGTTCGCCTATGTCATCATCTACAGCAAGGAGCCCAACCCATGTCCATCTGAAATGTAGAAGCAATTGGACCATACCCTTATACAGGAGACTTTCGTTTGGGACCATGCGATAAAAGGAAAGAGGATGTGTTTTGTCTTCTGAGGCAAATGAGCCATAACTAAGCTAAAAAGAAATGAAATATTTTTTTTAAAAAAACATAGATAAAAACAACAAGAAGGAACATTGATCTATTAGTGTGTCTACTTTACTTCAGGAACTACATTTGAGTAATCAAGCCATGAATTAGTCACTGCTCTCTTCATCACTTCTTTCTGCTCTTTTTTAAAATCAATATAACCCTAACCCTCATCCAATATAACAGTAGAATAAATATAAATATGGCACATTAAGAACATTAGTCAACATTAGTTTTCACCTGTGGAATCTTGTAGAGATTTAAGAAGTCTGCCATGTGGGTTGAAATGTCCAAACTTATTCCACCAATGACACCCATAAGATTTCTCTCTGGGTCACATTTGTAATTTGGGAGGAATCTCTGTGATTTGAAAAGCAGGTCTAGGGTGGTCCAGTAGGTCATACGTGCATCATAATAGCTATCATAAATGTGAAATCCTAGTGTTAGATTTGGCAAGATGTTTGTGTTTTCATTGATCTCGTTCACAGCAAATGCCAAAGTCAGGACATGCTGATAGAACTTTGTCACCATCCTGCAAAGACAAATTCATGGCCAAATAATGCAGTGGATGCAGGGTTGAAAGAAGTAGAATTTCTAGACTATTTTTTTAGGGGGGGGAAATTATTGGGGAGAAGAAGATGAGATGTATAATAGTTGGAGAAAATAGTTGGAGAAAATAGGCAGAGAGATCTTGTTGACTCATTTTCAAAGCATTAGAACAAGGGATCATCCAATGAAAGTGGGTATCATTGAAATAAAAGATATAATTGGAAGGCAATATGAAACAGATTCAGAGAAGGCATTCTTTTTACATAACATGTACCTGAATAGTGAGATTAATTTATTACATGATCTGGTGATGACTACAGAATATGGTAGCTTTTCAAAATAAATTCATGGAGGCCAGCTACACAAGGAGGCTATTTTCCTTTTGAATAATCATGCAGATTTACGATATACAAGCTCAAGGAGCTGCAGGCTTACAATAATGTCTCAGAGAAATCTGGGTTGATCAGCCTGAGAAACAACCTGCTGGATGAAAATTGACTTGGCCAGAATCAGCAAGTCTATTCTTATATTTGAATATGTTATAGGTACCCAAATTATGCCTTCTAACACTGGTCAAGTTATTTAATTCCTGTACTGGTCTATTGAGAAATATCTGATTTTAGAAAACAAGCAACTTTCTACAACCATTAATGAAATATGGTGAACAAATTTTCAAAACCTGAGAATTGAACATGCTTATGTATTCTTTGTTCAATGCCAAAAGCTGTATTTGGTCCTTGAGTTGGATGGAATGAACTCCATTCATTCATTTATTTATGTATTTCTTGATCAAATTTATTGGCCACACAATAACAACTCAGAGCACTCATCGGGTATGCAATGGAAGAATAAATAGAACCAAAATTAAATGCAATGTAAGTTATATTAAAATCTAAATAATTACATATAGCTGATCTTCCCCGGTTCATGATGCTTTTAATTATTTTCTCCATCAAGGATGGTGGTGAAGGGGTTTGAATGTAGATCATTTCAGATGGTTTGTATTGAAAAGAAGAATGAAAGAAGAAACAAAGAAGCAATAAAATGGGAATAAGAATAAGAGCAAAGAGGATGTGGTGAAAATTAGAAACCAATGATAATAATGATGATGGAAGTATTGCATAATATAAATTGAGAATGCAGCTGTTGTTATTAAGATTGCAGGGTATTATACAGTGGCCTTTCACTCAAGTTCAGATTATCTGTGTGGAGTCATCCATGAAGTTTTCTAGGCATTACACAGAAGCAGATCTTTAGAAATTTTCTTTTTACCTTTTATCCCTTGTATTCCCTGGCACTTTCCTATCTAAGCCCTAACCAAGACAGACTATCTCATCTTGTGTGGTTCTCCATTTTGCCCTGTAAGTTCTTCAAAAGGGAAAACCCACAAATCACATCCTAGGCATTCCAGCATATTACTGAAATTCCAAGCTCACATGAATTAGGAAAAATACACACATATACACACACACACACACACACACACACAGAGAGAGAGAGAGAGAGAGAGAGAGAGAGAGAGAGAGAGAGAGAGAGAGAGAGAGAGAGAGAGAGAGAGAGAGAGAGAGAGAGAGAACAATAATCTTACACTGCAAGTTCAATATCTAGGTCCATATAAGGATATTGCTCAAAGTTAACTGCAGGAAAAAAGCAAATGATTTGAGAAGCCATGCCACCAATATTGAAATCCCCAGGTTTATGCCATTCATGAGGAACCGGCGGCACCTCAAGCAAAGGGCATTTTTTGCTTGATTTTTTGCATGATATTTGGGGCAACAGCAGGAACAATGCTACTAGCATCAGAGCCCATGAGAAGACCTTTTCTCTGGATGTAGCCATTGCTACCTCATACTTTGCATTGGCCACTTTCACCCAAAGTGCTTGAAGACCCGACTTGGAAAAGGGTCTCAATCTTAACTTGAATATCAATATCATTCTTGAGAATGCATTAGTCCCTGAATAAATGAAGCAGAATAATTTGAAGGAACCATAGCATGTCTTACAGAACTGTGTCTCTCTTCTGCTCCTGATTATGGCTATGACAGATAAAACCTGGGGGAATTTGTTAATCACATTTTAAGCTGAAGAACAGATGGTTTGTGTGTGGCTTTCTGAATTATTGTCCAGAAAGTTGTTGGCATTGTGCCAAAGCAAATTAATGGTTGATAATTTCAAGGGTCATAATTTGGCTTCAGGGGCATATCTTGACAGCTAATGTTTTTTTTTCCCCTTCTTCTCTCCAATTTCTCTTTCTGCAGAAAACTGTTTTCAGACAGAGAGTTGGGAAATAAGAATTGAAATAATGTGTGTATCTAAAGTTCTGTAAGGAAGGTAAATCATATATGTGCAATAATGTTATCACTCAATTGGTATGACTTAGTAATGTGCATCTGATATAATGACACCATAGCAACCCACCAAAACAGACTTGTCTTCATCTTGACATTATCACAATTTTTATTATCAACAACTCTAATTGTTAGTAATTCAACTATCTTTCATCTGCTTGTTTGAAATGTTATTCTACCCATTAAATTTCAGGTTTAGGTTCTCCAAATTTAAAATCTTTGAAGACACAAAGCAACCACTTATCTTTTTATTCACAGTCCGAAAGGCAGTGCACCCTTACTCAGCAACTACTGATTCAAGCACATTTTTTTTCTGATTCTAAAAGTAACAAACAAAATAAGTCTTTGGATCTTGTTCAATGTACAGTATGGATTTGATATCAGTCAATCAATAAGGTTCCCTACAGATATCAATTTTCTTTTCTCAGAAGAATCATTAACACACACACAGACACACACAAACACACACACTGAAATATATACAAATACTGCTATTCATTTATTATTTATTTATTTACTTGTTTATTATAACTTTTCTGTATCATCTCTTCTTTAGAAATAAAATATGAGTGAGCTATCAACAATATATAAATCAACTCAGGTTGTAATGAATGATATAATCCAAAGCAATTTAAATTTTGCCAAATAAAAGCCTGCATATGAGATCAGTAAGATATCATGTAAGATATTATTCCAGATCTTGGGAAGCCAAATCTTAACTGGTCATCTCACTACGGCAGAAATATAAATTCATTTTTAAAAATATTACATTCATGTTAAAGTTTTGAAAGTTAATTTTGATATTTTTGAACTATAGTTATGAGTGATTTAACAACAATGTTAAAAATGGGAAAAAATATTTCCTAAAAATATTCCATCAGAGAATACATTATGACATCCTTGTAAAGGTCAAAAAGACAAACATCTTAATTACAATAAGTAGGAGTACACCATGAAAAAAACAATCTTTTTAACAAAAGAATTGGCTTACACATGAATATAATTTATGTTCAAATTTGCTTTTCACCAATAGAAACAAATAAGCGTACAAATAAAACTTCCACTGGTTAGTTCACGTGGTAATGAAAATGCAACAGTTTAATTCTTTGTGTGTCATCACAGTTGTCACACTGCGGGTTCAGTAGCATTTAATAATGAATAATTTTTCAAAGAATTTTGCATTAGAAAGTGGTTCTTTGTTAAAACTTGCAATTATATAATTAAAGAAAAGTACTTTATTATATATTTTTTCCATATATTTGTTGGCCGATCACAAATAATAAATGATTAGCAGATATACTGGTTCCGAAAGTGATTTATTTGATGTCAATCACAACATTAGGCAGTAGGATGCAATTACATTGGTTGATTCTTTGTCCTTATTAATCCCTCCTTATTATTCAAATTAGGTCTCAGCAGGATAATATAAACTTTGGGAGAAAAGATACAGAATAGTAGGGCAGCAGCAGAGGCCAAAATGGAGAAGATCTCCACAGCTACCATATATTTGCCTTTGGTACTCAAATAAGTTGGGATAAAAGTCAACCAAACACTGCAAAACATGAGCATGCTAAAAGTGATGAATTTGGCTTCATTAAAAGCATCTGGCAGATTTCTAGCCAGGAAAGCCACTATGAAGCTGATGATGGACAAAAGTCCCATGTATCCCAAGACAAAGTAAAACATAAAGGTAGAGCCTTCATTGCATTCTGCTATCATCTCACTTGGCAGGGATTTCATGTCCAACCTGGGGTAGGGAGGAGCAAAGGCAAGCCATACAGTACAAATGTTAGCTTGAATGAGAGAGCAGGAAAGGACAATGGTGTTGGCCATACTTTTTCCCACCCACCTCCTCACATTGGATCCTGGTTTGGTGGCCATGAAAGCAAGAACCACAGTGATGGTTTTGGCCAACACACAAGAAACTGCCACAGTAAAGATGATACCAAAAGCAACATGACGAATGAGACAAGTGAATTTGTGGGGATGTCCAAGGAATAAAAGAGAACAGAGGAAGCATAGCAGGAGAGAGGAAAGAAGAATATAGGTTAGTTCTCGGTTATTGGCTTTAACTATGGCAGTATTATTGTGCTTAATAAAAGTAATCAACACTAAGCCTGTGACCAGTGAAAAACAAAGGACAATTGAGACTAAACTCATTCCTAATGGTTCTTCATAGGAAAGAAAGGTTATTATTTTTGGGAGGCAGCTGTCATTGCTCTGGCTTCGATACTGATCATCTCGGCACTGCATGCATTCATCAGTGTCTGTCAAAAAAGGGGAGAAAAATTGTCAAGAAAAATAAGTGTATCTATTAAATCTTGACTGAATCAGAAGCCAAATGAAGACAGCTCACTTCCAGTTAAGAATGGAGTGGAGTGGAGTGGAGTGGAGTGGAGTGGAGTGGAGTGGAGTGGAGTGGAGTGGAATGGAATAGAATAGAATAGAATAGAATAGAATAGAATAGAATAGAATAGAATAGAATAGAATAGAATAGAATAGAATAGAATAGAATAGAATAGAATAGAATAGAATAGAATATTTTTTATTGGCCAACTGTGATTTGACATACAAGGAATTTGTCTCCGGTGCATAAACTCACTGTATATATTAGTAGCAAGTAATAGATCATAGATCATACATAATAGTTACAATCATTAATTATAAGTTACAAACAAGAAGTGATAAATCATAAGAATCCAATCAGGATGTGACAGCATGGGAGAAAAACCAAATTTGTGTCTAATTGTTTACAGCGGCATCCTGAGGGGAGAAGTTGAAATAGATTATGTTCAGGATATGAGGGTTCTGTAGGTATTTTCTCAGCCCTCTTTTCTGGTTCATGCAGTATACAGATCCTCACTGAAGGCAGGCTGGTTGCGATTGCTTTTTCTGCAGTCCTAACTATTCATTGTTTTTGGTGGCTGTGCCAAATCAGACAGTTATATAGGAACCATTGTAATAGAATATCAAACTGACTGTCAGCTCATATTTCTTAATCTTGTCTACCTCTAAACTCTGACACCAGATCAATTTGGTTTGCTTCCTTAATCTGGATTAAGGCAATCCTCAGAAGTGGAGTGGCACCACTTTACATAACCCTAATGATAGGTGAAGAATTAAGGTTTCTATGTCACTTACCTGTCTTGTTGGAGATCTTTCCTTCTGGACAAGGCGAACAGTCATAGCAACAAAATTTCTCCCCTTCCTTCTTTTGTTTCTGAAACCCTGGAGGACATGAGTCACTACACACAGAAATAGGAAATACCTGTCCATAAAAATCAAAAGAGTTGTAAGGAAGCTGATAACATTTAGGTTTATGGTTTAGGTTTAGGTTTATTTGATTTATATACCGCCCTTCTCCCTAGGGACTCAGGGCGGTTCACAGGGCATATATAAATAACAATACAAAAGTTAAAAGGAAATTAAACCAATGCCCAGTTAAAAACGATAATACAATGCTAAGAACCCCAATGTTTAAAAAACCCATAATCCCCCATCAGGCCAGACCAGCTAATTCAAACAAGTGGGTCTTCAGGCCGCGACGGAAGGTTCGGAGGTCTGATGTCATCCGGAGCTCCACCGGCAGTTGGTTCCATAATGCCGGAGTGCCCACAGAGAAGGCCTCCCCCTGGGGGCCACCAGTCGGCATTCCCTGATCGGAGGCACCCTGAGGAGGCCCTCTCTGTGGGCACGTACTGGGCGGAGGGGAGTTGACGCCGGCAGCAGGTGGTCCCCGAGGTAACCCGGACCCATGCCATGTAAGGACTTAAAGATCATAACCAAGACCTTGAACCTCACCCGGAAGACAACTGGTAACCAATGCAGCTCGCGGAGCAAGGGTGTAACATGGGAGCACCGGGAAACTCCCAAGACAACTCTCGCGGCCGCATTCTGTACCAGTTGCAGCCTCCGAGTGGTCTTCAAGGGAAGCCCCATGTAGAGAGCATTACAATAGTCCAGGCGAGAGGTCACGAGCGCATGAGTGACCGTACACAGGGCATCCCGGTCCAGATAGGGCCGCAACTGGCGCACCAGGTGAACCTGGGCAAAAGCCCCCCTAGTCACGGCCACTATATGATCTTCCAGGGTAAGCCGTGAATCTAGGAGGACTCCCAAGTTGCGAGCCCTATCCACGGGGGGTAAGAGCTCACCCCCCATAGAAAGAGATGGAACATTTTGAATGTCCCGGGATGCCGGGATGTACAGCCACTCAGTCTTGTCAGGGTTGAGCTGAAGTCTGTTCCTCCCCATCCAGACCCGAACCGCCTCCAGGCAACGGGACATCACAGCGAGGGCATCACTGGGGTGGTTTGGGGTCGAAAAGAAAAGTTGGGTATCATCAGCATATTGATGATACCCAACTCCAAAACCACGAATGATCTCACCCAGCGGTTTCATATAGATGTTGAACAGGAGAGGCGAGAGAACCGACCCCTGAGGAACTCCACAAACGAGAGACCTAGGGGCCGATCTCTGCCCCCCTGCCAACACCGACTGCGAGCGTCCCAGGAGATAGGAGGAGAACCACTGAAGAACTGTGCCTCCCACTCCCAATCCCCTGAGACGCCGCAGCAGGATACCATGGTCGATGGTATCGAAAGCCGCCGAGAGGTCTAATAGGACTAGGACAGAGGAATATCCCCTATCCCGAGCCCTCCAGAGATCATTCACCAGAGCGACCAATGCCGTCTCCGTGCTGTACCCGGGCCTGAAACCCGATTGGTAGGGGTCCAAATAATCCGCTTCATCCAGGACCAAAGGGAGCTGATGCGCCACCACACTCTCAACAACCTTCGCAAGAAAGCAAAGGTTGGAGACTGGACGAAAGTTGTTCAATACAGCTGGGTCCAGGGCAGGCTTCTTGAGGAGAGGTCTCACCACCGCCTCCTTCAAGACGGTGGGGAAATAACCCTCACTCAAGGAAGCAGATATAACCGCCTGGAGCCAGCCTCGTGTCCTCTCCCTAGCTGCATAAACCAGCCAGGAAGGGCACGGGTCCAACAAACATGTGGAGGAGCTCAACCTCCCCATAATCCTGTCCACTTCATCAGGGGTCACAGAATCAAACTCTTCCCAGGTAACATTGACAAGACCGCCCGTGTCCTGAACGCCAGACTCTGCCCAGTTGGAGTCCAAACCGGTCCGAATCTGAGCGATTTTATCCGACAGATGTTGACTAAATTCCTCGGCACGACCCTGCAAGGGATCCTCCCTCACCTCCTGATTAAGAAGTGAGCGAGTCACCCTAAACAGGGCGGCCGGGCGATTATCTGCGGACGCGATGAGGGTGGAGAAGTAATTACACCTCGCCACCCTCATCGCTGCGAGATTTCCTGAAACACAGATGTGTGGAAACTTTTTGAGAACATTCTAACCTTGGGGACAAAGTTAACAGAAGGCTCTCAAAACAACAGGAAGATGTTTACATACACCACATGGACATCTGGGAGATTTGGCTGGGAATGTCATTGTTATATGCTTTGCTTAGATATCTTGGGATTTTAGAATTATTTTTCCTTCACCTATGTCATGTCATGTATTCAATTCAGTAAAACAGTAAGATCTTCAGAAATGAAAGAAAACCTGGACTTTATTTTGGATACTCAAGCTGGACATTAACAACCAGAGTGAGACAGCCATGGCAAATCATTTGCAGCAAGTCAACCATGGTGAATTGTCCTAGACCCCACTGCTACATCTTTTGGCATAGACAAATTTTACAGTAGTGGAAATGTGTAACCACCAATGGTTTATCTTACTGAAGGAAAAACTGTCAAGGAAATCTAAGAATGCATACCTGATTAAAGAAGCTTGGCCATTCAATAATTTCATCATCTATGAAGAATTGTTCTCCTTCAAAAGCCATTGGTTCTAACCATCCAATTTTGACTTTACGGAAGGAGTTATTTGCAAATAAAATCATGTGCATTATATCGAATCCAGCAACAATTTCTCTTTTTCCATTAAAATTCATGTTCTCTCCTGCTGAATTGTTAAATGACATCCCATGAAGAAATGCATGTAACTGGAAGGAGGGAAAAACAGTAGAGGGATAATAAAATTAAGAGTACAATGTCAATTAATGACATGCTGGAAGCAATTAAATTCAATATAATTCATTCTAGGAGATTTTATGTAAGATAGGAAGATCTCAAAGATCTTTTCCTACTTGCCAAATTCTGCTATGTACCATCAAGCTACACTGTCAGAATTTCATTATTATTGAACAATGGGACAAACTGTAATACATCTTTGGGTATAGATAAAGTAGATACTTTAATTAATTTTGTGGGCAATTTAATTAAATTAAATTTGTGGGCAGTCTTTGACTCTGATACATATTGTTGTTTTTATTTGTAAATGTGATGTCAGTGATGTATTAATTGCAAGCACCATACCGTGAATCCCAGTTACCATTGTTGTCTATAGAATTATAAGTTCACAAAAAGATGAATGATAAATTCAGAAGGGACGGTGGGAGGGAGGGAGGGAGGGAGGGAGGGAGGGAGGGAGGGAGGGAGGGAGGGAGGGAGAAAGGAAGGAAGGAAGGAAGGAAGGAAGGAAGGAAGGAAGGAAGGAAGGAAGGAAGGAAGGAAGGAAGGAAGGAAGGAGGACCAATGTACAAAAATAGCTAAGTCCAGCAGGCAAGAAATTTAGGTTCAGCCTCAGAATTTGAAATGGATGCAATACTTCACTTAGATCTTAAGAGTGATTCCTTCTGTTCACGTAGACAATCCTCTCTTCCAAGTTAAGATATAGGTCTCCTACCAATTCCTGATTTCCAGTAACAGAGTGACAGATGGCTTATAAAAGTGAAAGCCATCCAGTTAACAAGATATTGTAGAGAAATGTTATTAATATATAATTGTTTTCTGCTGACATGGGCTGCTATGGCCTTAAGAACGGATGTTCTCTCTCTCTCTCTCTCTCTCTCTCTCTCTCTCTCTCTCTCTCTCTCTCTCTCTCTCTCTCCCTCCCTCCCTCCCTCCCTCCCTCCCTCCCTCCCGCCTCCATAAATTCCACTGGGGTTTAATTGGAGTAAGGAGGAATCTATCTATCTATCTATCTATCTATCTATCTATCTATCTATCTATCTATCTATCTATCTATCTATCTATCTATCCATCCATCCATCCATCCATCCATCTATCCATCTATCTCAAAATTTGGGTATTGCAGAGCAAACAAAAGTGGACATTTCCACTTTTTAAATCAAAATTCTGGATTTTCATTTATTCTTAAATTTATTTGCCTCCTATCTCACCCAATGTGACTCTAGGTGGCTTAATATTATCTTGTATTATAAATTCATTTATTCAGTCTGTTTACCTATACTGCTTTTCTATTCCTAATTCTATAACATTTTTAAACATTATTTCACTATTTTTTATTCTATTACATTCTATTTTAACCATTCATTAAAATATTGCTGCTGGACAACAAATATTTATCTATGACAGCTGACAGTGATTACATATTATAGTCTTCATTAAAAACTGCCTCATTTACTAAATATTTACAGTTACAATAATGCTAAAACAAATTCCTTTGCTACCAGTCCTCATATTTACAACCTTCAGAAGTCTGTAAAGCAAAGGAAAGTTGAAGTAAGATTGTATTGATTGTTCTCCTTAACATCCAAGTTGCAGTCCCAACTGTGGTTGTTAATCAAGACTGCCTTTATTAATTAATGATCATTTTTTTTCTCTAATAAGGCAAGTATTTAGTTTGTTATGAAAGCAATGATGGACATAAGTACCCAAGGATGCAACTATTAATTCTAATCATCAATGTATATTTCATTGATGATTGGATACATTGATATGCTACTTATTTTCTGACAGCAGAATCATCGAAATTATCAGAGATTAGACAACCATTTGTCTGGGACGATATAGGGTTTCTTTCCTGAGCAGGGGATTGGACTAGAAGACCTCCAAGGTCCCTTCCAACTCTGCTATTCTGTTATTCAGTTATATCATTCTGTTATGGGAATATTACCTGCCAAGGTTGCATGTCTTCAAACTCAGATCTCTGTTCCCCTATTCTCACTCTGTGTTTCGTCTTTGATGAGTGCATTGCATGAAGAGCATGGGCTACCGCATAGACAGCATTGTAAATACTATAGCTGTGGCCATTCATTTTCACTTCAAAAACAGATCGAGGAGCCTTATCCAGTTTCTCCTTTCCAGTACATAGTTCCTCCTGCTCCAATGGTTCCCCAGAATTTGGAAAAGAACATTCAAAAACCTGTTCCCAGAACAACTGGACAAAACCATCACCTTCAGGCTTGTATGGGTTTTTCTTCTGAAGATACATGTGGAATTCCTGAGGTTCCTTGGAATGAATTGTGAAGGATATGGCACCCTGGAACATTTGAAAATCCATCCGTCTGGTCACTCCTGTTACTGCAAATTCCATCTGAGCTGTCATGATCCACACCTTCCCAAAATATGCATTATCAGAAACTAGAAGAGTATTATAGGTAATTAACCACATAAGATTCATGGTATCTCCATAGATGATAAAGGCTCTGGCCCTCTGATTCATATCAGATACATGGATATTTCCAAATGTACCCATATCATCACTGGACAAGACACGGCCTTGGCGTGGAAACACCTGAACGAAGGCTGAGCAGATTCGATACTTGGAAAACAATGCTTCCATGCTTTGCAAGAAATATTTTCCACTATCATCATCTCCTGTAAAAAGACCCACCCATGTCCAGCCAAAGTGTAGAAGCAAACGGATAATTCCCATGTACTGGTTTTCATCATTTGGGACCATGCGATAAAAAATAGGATCCTTGGGTTTTACAATGTCCTCGGGAGCAAATGATCCGTACGTGAGCTTAAAGGCAAAGTGCATGGTGTATTTTCATAAATCAATCATACCTGCAGAAAAGAAATTCCTACCTTTCAACTTCCCTTTGCTAAAATTAAACATTTTGCCTTTACTTATTTAACAGAGATAGAGAAATATAAACAATTTGAATTAGAAATAAGGATTCTAAACCTCTCTATCCTCCCAGGAGTCCTTATTTCTCAAATTCTCTAAGCTTAATTTCTTTCATTTTCTAGCTTCTCTTTTCTATTTCAAAACCACCTGTGTGATGGATATAACATTAATAAAAGTAGCAAAAGCTGGTCCCTGCAGATATGCATCATCCTCACCTGTGGAATCTTGTAGTGTCCTAAAAGATCTGCCAGGTGAAAAGAGGTGTCAGATGCAAGACCTCCCACAACAGCAATTAGGTTTTTAGGGTGTCCACATGCATAATTAGGAAGAAAACTGTGCAATTTAAAGAGCAAATTGAGAAGATTGTAATAGGTCATCCTCTGATCATAGTAGGTGTCATAGATGTGGAATCCCACTGTGATATTTGGCAAAATGGTTGGTGACTTGTTGATTGTATTTACAGCAAATGCCAAAGCCAAAGAATTCTGGTAGAACTTGGTCAGCATTCTGCAAATAGAGTTGCAAGGCTTTTTACATATAAAATTAATCATCTTGACTAGCATAACTCTTGGGCTGATGCAGGGTGACCAGAATTATGCAGATCAATTAAGGTTCAGACTAACAGAATAACAGAGTTAGAAGGGAGTTTTTATTCCAGCCCCCTGCTCAGGCAGGAAATCCTACACCATTGCAGATAAATGGTTTTCCAATCTGTTCTTAAAAGCCTCCACTGTTTGAGCACCGACAACTTCTGGAGGCAAGTTGTTCTACTGATTAATGGTTCTAACTGTCATGAAATTTCTCCTTAGTTCTAGGTAGGTTTTCTTCTTGATTAGTTTCCATCTTAATGGATGGAAAAGAGGTGAGCAGATAAATTGAGAGTGCTTTCAAGATATGCATTATGAAATTCAACTGAATAGGAATCAATATTTAGAAATCAGAGAAATACCTCCAACCACAATACAGTACATGTGATATTAAGAGTCTTTCCTGAACACACAAACCAAATGAGCAATTCTCAGAGAAAAGATTTTCCAATCCTGCAGTCAATGACTTTCCAAAAACTGAACCATACCCCATTTTTATTAAGCTAATAGGAAACAGTTCTAAAACATGTGTCTTTAATCACAATTTTTAATGTTCTCTTTCTCTCTCTTTCTCTCTTTATCCAGAATAGAATAGAATAGAATAGAATAGAATAGAATAGAATAGAATAGAATAGAATAGAATAGAATAGAATAGAATAGAATAGAATAGAATAGAATAGAATAGAATAGAATAGAATACCTTGTTAATTTCTTCATAGAGAAAAGCATGAAATAGTCTGGTTGCTAATCAGTCTTAACTAATTAAGTTCCTGCTAATCAATCTTAACACTTATGGCTTGTTTGTACACTGAGAGGCAAATTATGCACAGGAGACAAATTCCTTGCGCATCCAATCATACTTAGCCAATAAAGAATTCTATTCTAATCTGTTCTGTTCTGTTTTATTCCATGTCAATTTTAGTCTTTTTCATCCATGTTTTCAGGTTTCATGTACTCTTTCCAGCCATGGAACACTGCTTTCTCCAATTTAACAAAACTCCTCACTTTCTCTGCAATTCAGCACAATACTGCATATGCAACAAGATGAATTAATGTTTTTTTTCAAGAAAGAAAAGAAAGAGTAATAGCAAGAAACTATAATATCAAAGTAGTAGGTGACTGCAAGCAGTCTGGAAAATGACAGTGATGGAAATAAGATCCCCTGAATATACCCTGTAATAGGAATGGGGGAAATAACTTGTTTTACATTTTTATTTAATATGCATGACTATTTCTAGGAGTTGAGTAATACTTCATTTGGGAAGGGAAGGTTGAATTTCTTACACTGGAAGATCAAAACCAATATCTTGAGAAGGGATATTTTTGAAGGAAACTTCATTAAATACATAAATGACTTGAGATGCCATCCCACCAATGAGAAGTGTCCCTGGCTGATACCAGTCATGAGGAACAGTGAAGAATTGGGTTCCAGGGCACTTCCTGATCACTCTTTGGCACTCTTCAAGGGATAGCAAAAGGAACAGTGCCAGGACTCTCACCATCCTTGCAGATGTGTTTTCCTGGAGAAAAGAGTCTGCTGCATCTGATTTCAGTATTGTCACCTGTTTTAAAGAGAAAGCAGCAATGTATCTCAATATTACATGGCACAACAAACACAGAAAGAAATTAAAAAAAAAAAAACCTCCACTAAAGCAGTTTAATGATCTGAAGCCATTTCTGTTCAAAACAGTGGAGAACTGGATAGTTTCACATGGATAGAGTCTGGGCTTGCCTCCTTTCCACAAAAGCAGTTGAAGAATCCTTGTATATTATATACGCTTTCTCAACTGCACATCACATATGGATTTATCTTTTGTTATCTTGTGGATAAGTGCTGGAGGTCTGATCGATGAAACTAATTATAATTATGCAGCAATTATAGGAGAAACAATTAACTCTGCTGTGTAATAACGCATTGTAAGTAGATGTTCTTTTTTGTGTGTGTTATCCTTGATGGCCTCCCTAATGGGACCCCAGTGGGAGATGGGTTCCAAGAGGATCACATTGATTAAATATGAACAGAATAGCATAGCCCATGGGTGCAGTTAGACCAAGGTAAACAAATTTGCACCTGAAGGGAAATGCTAAATCAGTATTCTGCTGATCCTTAGGTCCCACAATGAGTTGAAACATTTTCTTCTAGTCATATATCTAATAAGAAAACTGAGTTTGAAACTTTGATTTTCTTCAAACAGGAATAATACTAAAAATGTTCCTGGACATGTCTTCAAATAGATTAAAATGTAGATTTAATAATTTCAACTAAGAATAGAACTATTGTTGTTGTTGTTGTTAGTTGCAAAGTCGTGTCCGACCCATCGCTACCCTATGGACAATGTTCCTGCAGGCCTTCCTGTCCTCTACCATCTTCTGGAGTCCTTTTAAGCTCACGCCTACTGCTTCAGTGACTCCATCCAGCCACCTCATTCTCTGTCGTCCCCTTCTTCTCTTGCCCTCAACCTTTCCCAGCATTAGGCTCTTCTCCAGTGAGTCCTTCCTTCTCATTAGGTGGCCAAAGTATTTGAGTTTTAGCTTCAGGATTTGGCCTTCTAAAGAGCAGTCAGGGTTGATCTCCTCTAGGACTGACCGGTTTGATCGCCTTGCAGTCCAAGGAACTCGCAGGAGTCTTCTCCAGCACCATAGTTCAAAGGCTTCAATTCTTTGGTGCTCAGCCTTTCTTATGGTCCAGCTAGAACTATTGATCTAAATATTATGAAGTTAGGTTGATCTAATTCAGAATAACAGGGTTGGAAGGTACCTTGGAAGACTTCTAGTCCAATCCCCTGCTTAGGCAGGAGACCCTATACTATTTCAGACAAGTGGTTGTCCAACCTCTTCTTAAAACCCAGTGGAGCATCCAGAACTTCTGGAGGCAAGTCATTCCACTGGTTAATTGTTCTCACTGTCAGGAAATTTCTCTTTAGTTCTAGATTGCTTCTCTCCTCGATTGATTTCCATCCTCTGCTTCTTATCCTGCCTTCAGGTGCTTTGGAAAATAAGTTGACCCCCTCTTCTTTGTGGCAGCTCCTTAAATATTGGAACACTGATGTCATGTCTCCCCTAGTCCTTCTTTTCTTTAAACTAGACATACCCATTTCCTGCATCCGTTCCTTATATGTTTTAGCCTCCAGTCCCCTAATCATCTTTGTTGCTTTTTCTAGAGTCTTAACAACTTTTTCACATTGTGGTGATCACAAGTAGATGCAGTATTCAATTTTTTTTATCTATGATTGTCATGGCTTATTGAGAAAACAAAAGAGTGTGGCCACCTCTATTCTTGTTTATTCAGGATGCATTGTGGGATAGAGGGAAGAATGAAGGCAGAATCATCACAGAGAGAAAGTTTCCCAATGCAGGAACAGAATTAAGGAACACTGATGTCATGTCTCCCCTAGTCCTTCTTTTCTTTAAACTAGACATACCCATTTCCTGCATCCGTTCCTTATATGTTTTAGCCTCCAGTCCCCTAATCATCACTGTAGAAAGGAGAATAAATTAGTGCTATATAGTGAGAAAGGTATTCCATAAGACCAATTGGAAGAATAGTTTGTTGATGGTTGAGACCAAAAGAGAACTTTTTGGCCTGAATGTATCACATTGCATTTGGCAAAAGGCAAACACTGCATTCTAGCAAACAAAACCAGTCACTTATAAATGAAATTAGCTGTTGTTCTTTCTCCAGTCTTTGCTAGCACTTCTATTTTTGGTCATCTTCACTAACCATTGTGGGCAGGGCTTTTTTTCTCATAGAATGCTCAGAACGGAGTTCCGGCACCTTTTTTGGATGGAACCTTGTAGGGTATGTAAGGTGGGTTGTATGACATGTGTGAGTTCCGGCACCTTTTTCTTTTACAAAAAAAGCACTGATTGTGGGTATGTCAGAGTGTTCCTGTGTTTGCACATACAATAGTTTTACAGCAATGTTCATATACAAAAATAATCTTCCATGTTTTGTTTCTATTTTTTCCCATATTTCCCAACTAGTTTCAGTTAAAAGTTGATCTTTAAAATTCTTTGTATCATTATATAATTGAACCTAGAAATTGTTGACATTTTTTAACAAATCTGCCAGGCATGATAAAATGATCCTTCATGTTGTCCATGTTACAGAATAACAGAGTTGGAAGGGACCTTGGAGGTCATCTAGTCCAACCCCCTGCTCAAGCAGGAGACCCTATACCATCTCAGACAAATGGCTGTCCAGTTTCTTCTTTAAAAACCTCCAGTGTTGGAGCACCCACAAGTTCTGGAGTCAAGTCGTTGTTTCAAACATAAACTTTATATATCTTTTTGCATTCAAACGTTTTTTCTGGAGTTATGTATAGATGGTACATCATCCTATAAACTGTCAAGCCCCGCCAGCTTGCCAACCGTCCGGGCCTCGCCATCCCCATTCTGGCTCTCAACACCACTTCCGTCGCTTTCCACACCAGCACGGGGGAGCGAGTCCACCCCCTCCAACCACCAGCCGTCGCCAGTGCCCGCCGACCTACCGGGGCCACAGCAGCCTGCTACTGGCCAGCTGATGCCCATGCTGGCCATGCCGGGGCTCGTCGACCACGCAGTGCCGGAGCAGCCGGCGTTGGGGCCGCCGGCCGCACCCACCCCCAACCGGAAGGAGCGGTGCCGCGTACCCGCCAATCAGCTGATGGGCGCAGCCCCGCCCAACCAACGGGAGCGGTGCCGAGTCCCTGCCGAGCAGCTGATGGGCGCACTCACATCCTACCGGCAAGAGCAGCTCCAGGCGCCCGCCAGTCAGCTGGTGGGCGTGCCTGCACTGGATGAAATCCCGGTGCCCAGACGGCCAGACGTGGAGCCGTGGGCTGCGCCTGCGCCCAGCCTCTGGGAACAGCACTAGCTGACCGCCTACCGGCCGGTGGACACACCACTGACAGAGCACCCTGTGAGCGCTCAAATCCAGCCAGAGCCGGGGCGAGTGAAGAATGATAGAGAGGCGGCCAGAAGGACTGACCTGCCGCAGGCAGCCACAGACCGGCTGGTGGCCATGCCTGCGCTGCCTCTCTCTCCGGCCGGGCGTTCAGGCAGACTCAGGGGGGAAAACACAGTTGCAGTACCGGGACGGCCAGGGGGCATGGGGAGGCGGAAGGACAGGACTTACCTGAAGAATGGCCCATCAGGCCACAGCAATGCATGCAGTGGGTGGTGGGTGTACAGGGTGATGGGTGGGGTCTTTATGGGGAAGTGGGCGGATGCCGATTTACTCTGAAGGGGTGGGGTTAGGGTGTAACTGCATAATAAAAGAGCGTTGAGGCTGGATGCCGTCAACGCTGACTTTACCGTGGTTTGCTGGTGTTTGGAGAAATAAACCTTGTCACCCGTACCTTCGCTGTGTTCGTGTTTCATGTTCGAGGACGTCGTGACATAAACATTCTCTTTTGAGCTGGAACATAATGAAATTTTTTTCCCCTTAACCACATATTTTCCCATTTTTTCCCTCCATATATTTTGTCCAAAGTTTTGAGTCCATTTTGTCATAGAATCTTTCACTTGTTCTTCTTTTTAAAATTGTAATAAAAGCTGATACATTTTAGCCAGGACACATTAATCATTTTTACATAGTCCAAATTCTGGTTTATGTTACTTCATTGCAAAAGTCTTATTGTCTACTTTAAATCTTTCTTTTAATATGTGTACCAAAATTATTGACAATGAAATCCCCCTTCATCAAAAATGCTAAATATTTGTTTAAAGTGATAGGTTTCAATTCTGAAATTGTATAAAATTCAGCTGTGGTTCCCAATAAGAAAAAAATAAGACAATAATTATTGGAACTTTTATTACCAGTCCAGCTTTAATATATTTATTATTTTATTTACTAATTTATAAGAAATACCGTATATGGCCATTAAACTGATGCAGCACAAGAGGAAAACATTGTTTATTAACCAGTATTAATAAGGTTGTTCAAAATATTTAAAACTATTGTGAAACCATTTCAAATGCCTCAGAAGAGTGATATGTTGGTGCCAGAGCTTAAAAATATATCACTAAATTATAATAATATAATATACAAATTTATAAAAAAATAACTCACATAGAAGTCTATGAAGATTCTTAATTATCGTAAGAATTGAAGAAGCTTCTTGGATAAGAAGCAAAATGTTTTTAAGGAAATATCCAAAGATGTCCAGTTGCCTCTTGGAAAAGCATCTTGGGTTCAATCATACAGAAGTGAATATGTTCGTCTGTTTGTCATTTTACCACACATTATATAAGAGTATGCAATTACATTGGTTTATTCTTTGTCCTTATTAATCCCTCCTTATTATTCAGCTCAGGTCTCAGCAGGATAATATAAACTTTTGGAGAAAAGATGCAGGCAAGCAGTGCAGCCCCAGAGGCCAAAATGGAGAAGATCTCCACAGCTACCATGTATTTGCCTTTGGCACTCAAGTAAGTTGGGATAAAAGTCAACCAAACACTGCAAAACATGAGCATGCTGAAAGTGATAAACTTGGCTTCATTGAAAGCATCTGGCAAATTTCTACCTAAGAAAGCCACTATGAAACTGATGATGGACAGAAGTCCCATGTAGCCCAAGACAGAGTAAAACATGAAGGTAGAGCCTTCATTGCATTCTGCTATTATCTTGTTTGGCAGAGATTTCATGTCCAGCTGGGGGTATGGAGGAGCAATAGCCAGCCATGCAGTACAAATGCCAGCTTGAATGAGAGAGCAGGCAAGGACAATGGTGTTGGCCATACTTTTTCCCACCCACCTCCTCACATTGGATCCTGGTTTGGTGGCCATGAAAGCAAGAACCACAGTGATGGTTTTGGCCAACACACAAGAAACTGCCACAGTAAAGATGATACCGAAAGCAACATGACGAATGAGGCAAGTGACTTTGTGGGGATGGCCAAGGAATAGAAGAGAACAGAGGAAGCATAGCAGGAGAGAAGAAAGAAGAGTATAGGTGAGTTCTCGGTTATTGGCTTTGACTATGGCAGTATTATTGTGCTTAATAAAAGTAATCAACACTAAGCCTGTGACCAGTGAAAAACAAAGGACAATTGAGACTAAACTCATTCCTAATGGTTCTTCATAGGAAAGGAAGGTTATTATTTTTGGGAGGCAGCTGTCATTGCTCTGGCTTCCATACTGATCATCTTGGCACTGCATACATTCATCCATGTCTGAAAAGAAAGGGGAGAAAAACCATTAAGAAGAGTAAGTGTATCTATTAGAAGTTGACTAGATCAGAAGCCAAATGAAGACACCAAAGTTGTAAGTTTTATTTTCAATATCAACTCACCAATTGTGATAAAATATCAGACTGACTGTCAGAAAATGGAAGAGTATGTGGAGCCATTTCAGAAAAGAAAATTAAATGTCATGAAAGTATAAGAAATTATAAATAACTATTTTTTTATTTTGTTGTACATAAGTAAAACCTGGAAGAAACTCTGATAGGAAGTATCATAGTTGATTTTGGAAATCAAGCCATTACCTGTGATGGAATACCAGACTAATTCTGAACATGTAGGACAATTCCAGAAATGCTACAAAAAACAATTACTTCTCTGATTTTGTTGTGCATGAGTTATATTAGAAAGAAACTCTAACATTCACAAGAGTTTCCCAACAATAATAAGTCCCAACAGTTCATGTTTATTAATTTTTCCTACTGCCAAACTCTGATACCATCTCAATTTGTGTTACTTCTCTGATCTGGATGAAGGAAATCCTCTCAAGTGGAATGGCACCACGTTACAGGTCTCTAAGGATAGATGATAGATAGATAATGTCTTCCATGTCATCTACCTGTCTTGTTGGAGATCTTTCCTTTTGGACATGGTAAGCAATCATAGCAACAAAATTGCTCCCCTTCCTTCTTTTGTTTCTGAAATCCTGGCTGGCACGGATCACTGCATACAGAAATAGGACATACCTGTCCATAAAAATCAAGAGTCTAAGTTGTTTGGAAATTTAAGAAAATTAGATTTGTGGGTTCAATACATATCAATTGAAGGGCAGGAAACAAATGACCAAGCATGCATGAATAATTGCAACTGATTGCAAGAAAAGAAAAGGGGGAAAAACATATTTTAATGAAGACTCTCTTTTAGGATTTTAATTATTTAGGAGAATGTCCACATCATGTTTTTCATAGCAAAGCCCATTTCATAGTGTCCTACAGTATTTCCTACAGATTTTTTTCTGGTGACAAATTATTGTATACCTATTTATATTTAATCAAGGATTGAGCCATATTTTCTGTAATTTAAAATATTCACATTATTTTTAAAATGCTAAGAATTGTGTTTTTCTCTTTCAGCTGATATGATCATTTAAAATTATTACTACTAGTAAATGTTGCATTACTAATATGGCACTACTTAATTTTTACTAGAACTACAACACTGGCATGGACCAATTTTGCAGCATTGGAAATTTGTTATCCAAGTTGGCCAATTTTACTGAGGGATGAACTGTCAAAGAAATCTAAGAATCCATACCTGGTTAAAGATTCTAGGCCACTCAATAATTTCATCATGTATAAAGAATTGTTTTCCTTCAAAAGCTGTTGGTTTTACCTGTCCAATTCTAACTTTTTGGAAAGAGTTGTTTGAAAATAACATTGTGTGCATTATATCCAAACCAGAAACAATTTCTCCTTTTTCATTAAAATGTATGTTCTCTCCAGCTGCATTGTTGAATGAAATGTCACGAAGAAATGCATGTAGCTGTGAGAAAGGGAAAAGAATAGAGAAATAGTATAATTGAGAGTACAATGTCAATCCATGAGAATTTTGAAGCACAATTGTTATGTAGAAGATAATGTAGGAGAAGACTCATGCTAATCTTATCATAGAAAAAAAAAATCTATCTGCCAGCCTCCGCCTCGTCCTTCTCTCCGCTGCCTGGCCTGAAGGAAGAGGAGCCTATTGCTGCAGCTCTGCCAGCCTCTGCCCACTTGCTGAGTACTGCCTGCCAGGCACGGCGAGGGGACTAGGCTGCCCCAACAGCAGCCACCACCTTGTTTCTGTTGTTTGGGAGCCACAGCTACCAGAATGATTGCCCAGCCCTTGGGGGCTGCAGCCGCCATGAGGGCCAGCATGCGAATTTGGTTCTGCATGGGAGGCGGAGGCTCTGGCCAGGCAGCGGAGCAAAGGGGGATGTAGAGGTGAAGTCACAGCAGAATCTGGAGACTGAAGGTGCTGCATTGCCATGAGGGAGGGGAGGGCTAAATGGTGCCCCCTCTGACAGGGTACAGCGACAAGAACTGCCACCTCTGCTGCCGCCGAGCCCTGGGCAGGTGGATCCCCATGCAGCGGTGGGGACACCTCCGGGTCCCTGCACAAATGACAACAGGGCAGGCAGTATGCAGCAAGCGGGTGTGGGCAATGCCTCTGGCAGCAGCAGAAGGAGGTGTGAGCTGTGAAGAAAAAGTCCTCCTACTCCAATTCTTCCCAGAGAAAGTCCCAGAGAGAGACTTTCATTACTTCAGAGATATTGTTTTTATTCAGGAATTAAATTTCACATACGTTCAGCAATGTTCACACCTAAGCAGGACATGTCTGTGCGGTACCGTAATCGAAGCCATGCGAGGAGCCGAACTTAGCAAAAGCACCTCTGATGCTTTTCCTCCACCCGAGAAGCAAAATAAAGGGCGGGCAGGCACCCAGGGCATGCACTTACCCTCAGTTGTATGTTTGGAATCCACGCGCTCCATTTGTAGTTGCAGCGTCCCCGGCTCTACTCGGGCAGGTTCTTTTTTGCTTGGTCCACCTGTTCTGTGGTAACCCACCATTTTCTATCCCCCCCCCAATACTACCCTTCTCCCTCTGTGCTCAGTTGGCCTTGGAGCCACTGCTGGGCAATGCCGTTTGTGCACTACCGAAAGGTTGTGATCCTGGGATACCACTCAGTCGGTGAGTGGTGCTCTTCCCTGCCTTGTGGGTCTCCCCTCACCCTGCTCCACTGCTGCCTCTGCTAGCTTAGGGGGGGGTTAATGGGGGTCTTGGAAGCTTCCCCTCTCGGCCCCTGTCTTTTGGGCGTCCCACAGGTGGCACATCTACAGGGCCTCTTCCAAGGGATTCCCCCATGGTGGCTCCAACCAAGCATGGGGTAGAAGATTAGTAGTGGGGGGGGGGAAGAGGAAATGGTCAGTTACCAAAAGGCAGGTGGGCCGAGTGATAAAGAGCCCACCCGAGTAGACCTGGGGATGCCGCAACTACAAATGGAGCGTGGGGGTTCCAAACATACAACTGAGTTTAAGCATGCCCTCTGAGTGCCCAGCCACCCTTTATTTTGCTTCTTGGGTGGAGGAAAAGGCATTGGAGGTGCTTTTGCTAAGCTCGACTCCTTGTGTGGCTTCGATTACGGTACCATGCACACATGTCCTGCTTGGGCGTGAACATCGCCGAACGTATGTGAAATTTAATTCCTGAATAAAAACATCTCTGAAGTAATGAAAATCCCTCTCTGGGACTTTTTCTGGGAAGAATCAGATTGTGAGGAGTTTTTCTTCACAGCTCACACCTCCTTCTGCTGTTTGTGCTCTACTGAAAGGTGGTGATCCTGGGAAACTGCTTGGTCAGTGAGTGGCGCTCTGCCCAGCCAGAGGAAAGCAGAGGGGGCTGTCCATGGGAGGCATCATGTGGCAAGAGGTTGCTCTGCTGTGAGCGGTGCCCCAAGAGCCGGGCGTGGATGGGAGTTGGAAGTTTAGCGGGGAACAAAGGGAGTGCTATGGAAAAGGGAGCCGGGCAGGCTGGGCATGTGCCAAAGTGATGGCTGGGAGGACATCAACAAAAAGGGGAACAAGGGAGGGGTGGCGGGTTTGCGTCGTTCCTGAGTGGACCAAGTCTGGAGGGCAACTCATGAGGCATCTGGGATCTGTCGGGTGTTGCCTGGGGGTGGCGGGAGTTTGCAGGTGAGGGAGGGGAGGCGGGCAAGCACCAGAATGCCAGGGAGATTCCCACCTTGGTTGCCTCGGTTGCTGGGCGGTGGCAGGGCATGAAAAGCAAGTGGTTGCACGTGTGAAGTTGCAGAAGATGCTAAGCTGGAGGCACCCCTCAGAATGAGCTGCAAAGAGAGCTGGACATGGTGGGGCAGAGCCAGTGCATGTCTTGCCTTAGGCTCCGTTCTTCAATGAAGCCTGTTGTTCTGCGCATGCGCACGCATTTTGCAGCTCCCACTTTTTTCTTTTGTGAGGGAACCGGTTCCGAGTGGCTCTTTCACTGTTTCAGGTTGCTGACACATGGGCTAGGCAAAACTAGATGTGTAGAATGAATCCTCATAAGAAAAAGGTAAAGATCCACTTCTCTTCCTTCTCAACTTGCTTTTTGCCCAAACCTATGGGAATCTTCTCCTGCACCTTTCTCTTGCTCTGAATGGTAGACAGGTGGACACTTATGAAGAATGCACAGATGCCTCAAAGATAAGTAGGGGTGGGCCTGGCCACAAATACATCAATTGATTGATGTATATCCCTCGCACAAAAAACATTGAGGGGATGGGTTTATGTGTTTTATGCACAGAGTCAGGAAGATGGCCTTGATGACAATATGCAGGTGTCTGGGCTAAAGGAGTCAGGGTATTTCTTAAAGTCCAAAAAGGCCAGGTAATGTTTGGACATTAGAATAGGAGATAACCAGGATGAACCAGAGGGAGGGGTCAAATGTATCATAAGTCACAAGTCCCTGCTTGCTTGCAAAAGATATGTCAAAAGACCAGATATGTCAAACTTGCAATGTTATGTGATATCATGCAACATATCAGAGCTTTTTCCCATTGAAAGCAATGAGGTGGGCATGGTTTCCTGGTGATGCATCTGGCCCATGCCAGCAGTTTGACACCCTGGTCTAGGCCATCTTGAATGCCTTCCTTATCTCTCACTCATTTCCCTTGACTGTTAGTTGGTCAGATTCTTGTGGAGAGCTTAAGCTTGCAATAAATCTTTACACTCAATTGAACTGCCTGAATCTCCTGATTTCCCCGGTACTTGACAATTGGATCATTACAGAAGCCACCCTAATCACAGACTCTAATAAGGAGGGGGACATCAAGCACAACAAAGTTTACAAGCTTGTTTTATTACAGCTAATCTCAATAAGAAACATTCTTAATAATTTCCTGGTGACCTCCGTCCATAGGGCTGACAAGTAACATCTTTTCCAACTATGGTTTCCTGTGAAAGCTATTATGGCCATAGGTAGCTAAAGATGGAATTATTATTTTTAGTCCTCAATATACAGTCATATGAAAAAGTAAGCACACTGTCTTTGAGTTCTGTGGTCTTATGGTAAAAATAATCTGGTCCTTAGCATTTCTTAACAGTAGGTAAATACAACCTCAGATGAAGAACAACACATGACATATTATACCATGTTATTATTTATTTTTTTTAAAAAACACCAAAATGAGAAGGTAAGACCATAGAACACATATGTAAAACCATAGAAGTCAAAGAGGGTGTACTTACTTTTTCATGTGAGTGTACATTTGATTCTAGCAACAAGATCATGGATTGGACTAGAAGACCTCCTGGGCCCCTTCCAACTCTTTTATTCTGTTATATCATTCTTTTATTGGAATATTACCTGCCAAGATTTCAGGTGTTCAAACTCAAGTCTTTGTTCTCCTATTCTTACTCTGTGTTTGGTCTTTGATGAGTGCATAGCATGGAGAGCATGGGCTACCAGATAGACAGCATTGTAGATATTATAGCTGTGGCCATTCATTCTCACTTCAAAAACAGACCGAGGAAGCTTATCCATATTCTCCTTCCCAGTACATAGTTCCTCTTGTTCCAATGGTTCCTCAGTATTTGGAAATGAACATTCAAAAACATGTTCCCAGAACAATTTGAGAAAACCATCACCTTCAGGCTGATATGGGTTTTTCTTCTGAAGATACCTCTGGAATTCTTGAAGTTCTTTGGAATGAATTGCGAAGGATATGGTACCTTGGAACATTTGAAAATCCATCCGTCTAGTCACGCCTGTTACTGCAAATTCCATCTGGGCTGTCATGATCCAGACCTTCCCAATATATGTGTTCTCATACACAAGAAATGCATCATAGGTGAGTAGCCACAAAAAAGTCAGAGTATCTCCATAAATGACAAGGGTTTTGGCCCTCTGATCCATATTAGCCACATGAATATTTCCAAATTTACCCATGTCACTGTGGGAAAAGACACGACCTTGATATGGGAACAACTGTACAAATGCTGTACAGATTCCTTTCTGTACAAACAAGGCTTCTATGGTTTTTAAGAAATATTTTCCACTGTTATCATCTCCTGTCAAAAGACCTACCCATGTCCAGTGAAAATGTAGAAGCAAATGGATAATTCCCATGTACTGGTTTTTATCATTTGGGACCATGCGATAAAATTTTGGAACTTCAGCTGTTAAAATTTCTTCTGGAGCAAATGATCCATAGGTGAGCTTAAAGATAAAATGCAGAGGAGAATGATATATTTTCATAAATCAATCATATCTGCAGAAAGGAAACTCTTCACTATTTTTCTTTGCTGAAAATAAACATTTCTCCTGTTATTTTTATTTATTTATTTATTTATTTATTAAATTTATTTGCCACCCATCTCAACCACAAGGTGACTGTGGGCAGTTTACAAGGTTAAAAAGAATAAAACAGTGCAACAATATAAAGAAAATAAGAGTAAAACATTATAAAAATACAAATTATCAGCTATAAATAAAACTAAACCTTTGCTTATTTAATAGAGAAGGGGTAGTATGTGGTAAACATTAATTAGGTATTAGATAAGAGTCATGGTGCAGTGGTTAGAATGTAGTATTGCAGGCTAACTCTGCCCACTGCCAGCAATTTGATCCTGATGGGCTCAAGGTTGATTCAGCCTTCCATCCATCTGAGGTCAGTAAAATGAGGACCCAGATTGTTGGGGGCAATATGCTGACTCTGTAAACTGTTCAGATATGGCTGTAAAGCACCATAAAGTGATATATAAGTCTAAGTGCTATTACTAATTAGAAATAAGTATTTTGAAACTCCCTCATCATCCTAAGAGTCCTTATTTCTCAGCCAATCTACATCTATTCCTCATCTTTTATAGTACCATGAACACATCTACATACCACTGTAAAGAGACAACCAAAAAATCCAAAAGGAAACAAAAGATCCAAACATCTCCTCACCAGGTATCAACACCCATATGAGCAGAGATTAACACCAACAATAACACTAGACCAACAATCAATAAATAATATCCCAACCAAGGAAATACCAATGCAGATAGACAAGCTAACACTAAACAACAGCATAACCAAGGAACCACCAGGAACATTTCCACCAACGCTGATAGGGCAAATCACTAGTACATAAAAATAAGATCAAACCACATTCCATTCTAGCAATGATGGTGTTACCTAATTTGGCAATGAAATGTTTGAGAAAGAAAGAAAGAAAGAAAGAAAGAAAGAAAGAAAGAAAGAAAGAAAGAAAGAAAGAAAGAAGAAAGAAAGAAAGAAAGAAAGAAAGAAAGAAAGAAAGAAAGAAAGAAAGAAAGAAAGAAAGAAAGAAAGAAAGAAAGAAAGAAACCCACGAGCATAGAAAGCACCAAGGACCCCATTGACCTTAATTTCCTAGCTCCTTTTTCTCATTTCAAAATCACTTGTGTGATGACTAGAAGATAAGTAAAAAATAGCAAAGGCCATATTCCCTGCTGTAATGAATCTGTCAACTCTACAACAAACCTGGCTGCAGCCATCTTGGTCCTTTTAGGTTGCCACAGGAAAGGGAGGAGGAATGGAGTGTCTCTGCTAGTCTAAACAATGTTGTGTCCCATGGGAATTAAAGTCATTCGATAGCTTGAGAGAAGAGGTTGGCTATTATGTTAGAAAGCCAACCAAATTGTTTTATTGGGTAGTGTGATTAACTGCATAGTATTGGGGAGGGGAGATTTTATTTTGTAATAGTGTAACTCTTTAGAGGAAATTTCAGACTTGGCTTCACTTTTGATCGTGCCAATATTTTGTATCCAATAAACATGTTTTTGTAGGAAGCTACAAGGTTTGGAGTTCTGATTTATTTGGCTCTATCTATTGGAACCTTGACAGCATCATCCTCACCTGCGGAATCTTGTAGAGTCCTAAAACATCTGCCATGTGAAAAGAGGTGTCAGATCCAAGTCCTCCAATTACAGAAATTACATTTTGGGGGGCTCCACATTCATAGTTGGGAACAAAACTGTGCAATTTGAAGAGCAAATTGAGAAGAGTGTAATAGGTCATCCGATCATCATAGTAGGTGTCATAGATGTGAAAGCCCAATGTGACATTTGGCAAAATTGTTGGAGATTCATTGATGGTATTTACAGCAAATGCCAAAGCCAAAGCATTCTGGTAGAATTTGGTCAGCATCCTTGAAATAGAGTTATAAGTCATTTCATAAATAAATGTTGTGATGTGATCAATACCAGTCTGGTTGACACAGTTTCTACTGAAACTGCAGAGTGGTTGCATTATGAAGATTACCGTAATCAGATGTTTCAAAAGGGATAAATAATTAAGGGAGGAGAAAATAATGAAAAGGATAAGGGGAAAATCACATGGTTGAAATACATGGGGTTTTGAAATTTAACTGAATAGAACTACATATTTAGAAGTCAGTAAAAAGTGTCCAAATTAAAATAGATCAGATTAGATTAAATTATAGATAGATAGACAGACAGACAAACAGAAAGACAGACAGATAGAATGGTGTGTATGTTTGTGTGTGTGTGTGTGTGTGTGTGTGTGTGTGTGTGTGAGAGAGAGAGAGAGAGAGAGAGAGAGAGATGAAAGTTAAACTTGTTAAACTTAGTCAGAGTTGGACTTATAGCAGGCTTAGACTTAGTCAATAAAAAGTGTCCAAATTAAAATAGATAGATAGATAGATAGATAGATAGATAGATAGATAGATAGATAGATAGATAGATAGATAGATAGATAGGTAGGTAGGTAGGTAGATGGACGGACAGAAAAATAACAGATAGACAGGTGTGTGTGTGAGAGAGAGAGACAGAGACAGAGACATAGAAAGAAACAGATGAGAGTTAGAGTTAGACTTACAGCAGGCTTAGACTTAATAAAAAGTGTCCAAATTAAAATAGATTGATTGATAGATAGATAGATAGATAGATAGATAGATAGATAGATAGATAGATAGATAGATAGATAGATAGATAGATAGATAGATTAGAGATAGAGATTAGACATAGATAGATAAAGAGAGAGAGAGAGAGAGGTGCGTGTGTGTGAGAGAGAGATGAGTTAGTAATAGTTGGACTTAGACTTTGTGTTTAGTGTTACTAAAAAGTGTCACAGCAATTTTAAGTACTCGTTATTCACAATCCTGAATTGTATCATTTAATTGTTAGGATGACAATTATTGATTAGCCCATGGGCCATATCAAGGTGCAGAGATCCAAACACACGTTATAGTAAAATGCAGTAAAATAATTTAGAATGGAATTAGTTACAATATAATTTAGAATAAAATAGAAATTATACACACACACACACACACAGACACACACACAGACACACACACCATTCAAAGTAAGTTTTGATTAGCAAATGGGGTTGAATTGCTTACAGTGGAAGATCAAAGCCAATGACCTGTGGAGGGTAATTTCTGAAGGCAATTTTATTGAATACATAAAAGATTTGCGAAGTCATCCCACCAATGAGAAGTGTCCCAGGCTGATACCACTCATGAGGAACAGTGAGGGATCTAGTTGATGGGCACCGTGCAGTTGCTCTTTGGCACTCTTCAAGTGACAGCCAAAGGAACAATGCCAAGAGTCTCACCATCCTTGCAGGCTTGTTTGCCTGGAAAACAGATTCTGCTGTATCTGATTCCAGTTTTGGACACAAAGCAGCAACATCTCTCAATATAGCATTGTACAACAAGTACATAATTCTCCCACTCCACAAAACAGTTCAGTGATCTAAAGCCATTCCTGTTCAAACTGGTAGAAAAGTTGATAGGTTCAAATGGACAGAGCCTGGGCTTGCCTCTTTTTTTAAAAAAAAAATCCACTTGTGTTTTATAAATTCTATCTCAGCTCCACACTGAGATCTCTCTTGCTAGCTGCTGAAGAACTGTTGGAGTTCTGATAGAAACTAATTATAATTATGGGGTAACTGTTGGAGAGACAATTAACTCTGCTGTGTATTAGCAACAATACATCGGTTGCAGATGTTCTTTTTCATGTTCTTGATGGTCTCTCTGATGGGACAGCCAGTGGGAGACAGCTTCCAAGATGGTAATTAAATATGAACAGAATAGCATAGCCCGTAGGTGTAGTCGGATCAAGGGAAAAATAATAAATCAATATTCTGCTGATCCTTCTGTTCCACAATAGGTTGAAACATGTTCATCTAATAATATACTTATTGAAAGAAATGAGTTTGAAACTTTTCTGCATGATTTCCTTCAAAGAGAAAGCAATATTAATATGTATTAATCGACACATTTTCAAAATATAATAAAATGGTTCAGAATGGGATTAATGTATCAGTTGATCCCCCAACCACTTTGCAAACTGAGATATTTTCAAATTGCTGGAATTGGGTATGTCTAGTTTAATGAAAAGAAGGTCTAGGGGTGACATGATAGCAGAGGTCCAATATCTAAGGGGTTGCCACAAAGAAGAAGGAGTCAAGCTATTCTCCAAAGCACCTGAGGGCAGGACAAGAAGCAATGGATGGAAACTAATTAAGGAGAGAAGCAACCTAGAACTAAGGAGAAAATTTCCTGACAGTTAGAACAATTAATCAGTGGAACAACTTGCCACCAGAAGTTGTGAATGCTCCCATACTGGAATGTTTTAAGAAGAGATTGGACAACCATTTGTCTGAAATGGTATAGTTTTTCCTGCCTGAGAAGTGGGTTGGACTAGAAGACCTCCAAGGTCCCTCCCAACTCTGTTATTCTGTATTTGGATACTTGGATATTTGGATTTGGATATTTTGAAAGATATCCAAAGTTATTGGGTTGCAATCCCCATCCTCTTTAATCACTTTAACTACTGTAACAATAAAAATGTATGTTTCTATTCTTTGGTACTGGGTCTCCTGCCTGAACAGGGGGTTGGACTGGAAGACCTCTTAAGGTCCCTTCTAATTGTGTTACAGGTAGTTCTCAACTGATAACCACAACTGAGCCAAAAAAAAATATATTGGCACGTGAGACATTTGTTAAGTGAATGTTGCCCCATTTTGCAACTTTTCTTGCTACAGTTGTTTCAGTGAATTATTGCAATTCTTAAATTCGCAACATGGTTGTTAAGTGAATCTGGCTTCCCCATTGACTTTGCTTTTCAGAAACTCACAAAAACTGATCACGTACTGTAATCCTGGGACACTGCAAACGTCATAAATATGAACCAGTTGCCCATCATCCAAATTATGATGATGTGACACTGGAGATGCTGCAACAGTCATAAGTGTGAAAAATGGTCATGTCGTTTTTTCCCATGCCGTTGTAACTTTGAATGGTCACTAAACAGACTGTATCTATAATCTGCTCTGTATTCTTCATGTTTATCTTCCCGTTCACTTCCATCCAACAAATTAAGATAGGATTCTTCTAGGCACAAATTGAGACACTAATAATCAAGCAGAAGAATATGAACACATTCAAAGAGAAGATCTAACTTCAGCTTATCATCTTTTCCTTGACATGCTGCTACTGTTTAAGCAGTTCAAGAGACTTCAGTATCAATATCGGGACTGCGTTAATATGAAAACCATGGAACTATGCCAAAATTCATCCCTTGAGTCAAGGAGAAAGATGGTTAGATATTAAATCTTTATTGGATTTCAGGAAAGGTAAATAAATTAATAAAATAAAGATAAATCACCACTTATTTTGGGTTGCCATTATTCACTTATTTTTACATGCAAAAGGAAAAGGCCAAAAGAGGACTTAAAATTATTTTCATTCTATTTTTTTTTCCTTTCACAAGGGGGCAGCAAAGTTCTAGAAAGAGAATTATTTTGCTCATGGGGAAAACTGAAATGGAAGATCAAGGATGGGATAGATAGATAGAGAGAGAGAGAGATAGATAGATAGAGAGAGAGAGAGAGAGAGAGAGAGACAGACAGACAGACAGACAGACAGACAGACAGACAGACAGATAACCTTTATTGTCATTTTTTTTTACTGTGGGCACATATGTGTATGTATATATATATAATCACTGTCCATCTTGAATACAAACGGAAGGAGGAAGCTTTAGAGTTTACAAGGTTAATACTGTGACTGAATCTGGATGTTCTGCTTTGGATACCAAGGATATAGATGTATCTATATCCTTCATAGAAGGGACGCGGTGGCTCAGTGCGTTAGGACGCTGAGCTTGTCGATCAGAAGGTCGGCAGTTTGGTGGGTCGAATCCCGAGCACCGCGTAACAGAGTGAGCGCCTGTTACTCGTCCCAGCTTCTGCCAACCTAGCAGTTCGAAAGCATGTAAAAATGCAAGTAGAAAAATAGGGACCACTACGGTGGGAAGGTAACAGCGTTCCGTGCGCCTTTGGCATCTAGTCATGCTGGCCACATGAGCCCTCGGACAAGCGCTGGCTCTTCGGCTTTGAAACGGAGATGAGCACCGGCCCCTAGAGTCAGAAATGACTAGCACGCATGTGCTGGGGAACCTTTACCTTTACCTTTATATCCTTCATGGGATGCTTCTTTTAGAATTTCATCCATTCTTCTTATCCATTGAGAACTTCTCCCCCCAACACCCGGAAGAAATAATAATAATATTTCTTAGATTCTTTTTAATCCTGCCTTTATTATTTTCAGAAGTAATTCAAACTGGCAAAATACAGGTAGTCCTTAACTTAAAAGTTCATTTAGTGACTGAAATTGAAGCTGAAGACAGCATTGAAAAAAGTGACTTACGACCATTGCAGTATCCCCATGGTCATGTGATAAAAATTCAGACTCTTGGCAGCTGACTCATAGTTATGACGGTTGCAGCGTCTCAAGGTCACGTGATCACCTTTTGTGACCTTCTGACAAGGAAACTCAATGGGGAAGGCAGATCCACTTAACAACCATGTTATTAATTTAACAACTGCAGTGATTCACTTGACAACTGTAGCAGGAAAGGTCGTAAAATTGGCCAAAACTCATTGGACAAATGTCTCACTTAGCGACATAATTTTTTGGCTCAATTGTAGTCATAAGTCAAGGACTACCTGTACCTGATATTCCTTCCTTTATTTTCCCAAAAACAACTGCCCTGTGAACTGAGTTCAGCTGAGAAAGAGCAAATGGCCCAAAGTCACCTAACCACTTTTAAGAAAAAAACACAAAAAAAAACTTTCTTAAATTAAGAAAGTTTCTCCTCTGACATTGAAGTGAAACCATCAGTCAGGATAAGATGACTCTCCTTTAATTCTTTGCCATATTGAGACTCTTTCACAAATGGGAACTTCCTATCAAGACATATCATTTATGATCTATTCTTGCCTATTATAATACAGGTAGTCTTTGACTTATAATCTTTCACTTAGTGACCATTCAGAGTTACAACAGCACTGAAAAGCACACTTATGATGGTTGCAGCATTCCCAAGGTCACGTGATTTACATTCGGATGCTTGACAACTGACTCACACTTATGACGAGTCACACTTATGCAGCGTCTCGGGGTCCTGTGATCCCCTTTTGTGATCTTCTGACAAGCAAAGTCAATGGGGAAAGCAGACTCATTTAAAAACCATGTTACTAATTTAACAACTGCAATGATCCACTTAACAAATGAGGCAAGAGGTTGTGAGGATGCAACGTATTTTCATATATGGTGGACTTGTAAAAAAGTTAAAGTTTTTTGGATTAAAATTTGGTGGAATATGCAAAAGATATTTAAGAAAAGGATAAAGTTTTCTCCGCAGTTGTTTTTGTTGGGTATTATTACAGATTTTACTGTCATAGACACTAAATTGATGTTGAATCTAATTACGGCGGCAAGACTTTTAGTAGTGCAATATTGGAAGAAGGAAGAACTGCTGACTATAGAAGAGTGGACTTTGAAAGTTTCCAACTTGGTGGAAATGGCAAAGATTTCAGCATATTTGAAAGAACAATCGCAACAGAGATATATTGTGGAATGGAGAAGATGGATCGAATATATTCAGAATAAATATGGGACTAAAAAGTTTCATTTAGGATTTGAATAAGTAGTGGTTTTATATGATGTATAATTAGTTATTTGTTATTTGTTAGCAATATGATGACTATGGAGAGTTAAAGTGCGACAGAATTTAATGTTTTACTTTTGGGTTGTTAGCATATTTTAGCTTATGTTTGTAATACTATACCCTGTATTCAGCTCTGGGAAGTCGGGGAGAGGGGTGGGTTGGGTAGGGGTGGGGTGGGGAGAGGGGAGGGAGAGGAGGGTTTTTTTCCTTTTTTGTTTCTTTTTTCTATCTTAAAAATGTATTGTAAAACTTTTCAATAAAAAAAACAAATGAGGCAAGAAAAGTCATAAAATGGGGCAAAACTTGCTTAACTAATTTCTCACTTACCAATGTAGATTTGGGGCTCAATTGTGATCATATAAGTTGAGGACAGCCTGTATGCAGTGACCAGATCCAATAGATTTCTGCATATGGTTGTACGTTCCCTATTTCTTTTTTATTCTGAGTGCTATGCAAACCTAGTTGCAAATCACTACATGTGTTCTTAATTGATTCTACATGTCCAGAAAACCAGGGATCATTGCAAGTGAATCTCTTCCAGTGTCATGGTTCTGACTGATGAAACCCATCGAAAGAACTTCAAGGCAAAAATTCTTCCTTAAAGACCATTTTATTCAAGAAACAAAGTATCGGCACTACGTAGTTGAACCCAAAAACTAAATTACCTCCCCCCAGATACAAAGTAACAAAGTGCAATTCCCACCCACAATGTTGTTGTTGCTGTTGTTAGCTGCGAAGTCATGTCCAACACATCGCGACCTCATTGACAATGTTCCTCCAGGCCTTCCTGTCCTCTGCCATCTTCTGGGTTCATTTAGGCTCACACCTACTGCTTCAGTTACTCCATCCAGCCACCTCATTTTCTGTCGTCCCCTTCTTCTATTGCCCTCAATCTTTCCCAGCATTAGGCTCTTCTCCAGTGAGTCCTTCCTTCTCATTAGGTGGCCAAAGTATTTCAGTTTCAACTTCAGGATCTGGCCATCTAAAGAGCAGTCAGGGTTGATTCAATTCTTTGGCGCTCAGCCTTTCTTATGGTCCAACTTTCACTGCCATACATTGCAACTGGGAAGACCATAGCCTTGACTATACGCACTTTTGTTGACAGGGTGATGTCTCTGCTTTTTAGTGTACTATCTAGATTTGCCATTGCTTTCCTCCCCAGGAGCAAGCGTCTTTTAATTTCTTGGCTACAGTCCCCATCTGCAGTAATCTTGGAGCTGAGGAAAATAAAATCTGTCACTACCTCCATTTCTTCCCCATCTATTTGCCAGGAATTGAGAGGGACGGATGCCATGATCTTGGTTTTCTTAATGTTTAGTTTCAACCCAACAATTCCACTCTCCTTCTTCACCCACAACAAGAGGCTCTTTAGTTCTTCTTCACTTTCTGCCATTAGAGTGGTATCATCTGCATATCTTAGGTTGTTAATATTTCTCCGGGCAATCTTAATTCCAACTTTTGATTCATCTAGCCCTGCCTTTCTCATGATGTGCTCTACATATAAGTTAAACAGGTAGGGTGACAATATACAGCCTTGCCAGACTCCTTTCCCAATTTTGAACCAATCAGTGCTTCCGTGTCCAGTTCTCACTCTTGCTTCTTGACCCGCATATAGGTTTCTCAAGAGACAAATAAGATGGTCTGGTACTCCCATCTCTTTAAGAACTTGCCACACTTTGTTGTGATCCACACAATCAAATGCTTTGGCATAGTCAATGAAGCAGAAGTAGATATTTTTCTGGAACTCCCTAGCTTTTTCTATGATCCAGCATATGTTGGCAATTTGATCTCTAGTTCCTCTGCCTCTTCGAAATCCTGCCTGTACTTCTGGTAGTTCTTGATCCACATACTGCTGGAGTCTAGCTTGTAGGATTTTAAGCATAACTTTACTACAATGTGAAATGAGTGCAATGGTGCGATAGTTTGAACATTCTTTGGCACTGCCTTTCTTTGGAATTGGAATGTAAACTGATCTTTTTCAATCCTGTGGCCACTGTTGAGTTTTCCAAATTTGCTGGCAAATTGAGTGTAACACTTTTACTGCATCGTCTTTTAAGATTTTGAATAGCTCAGGTGGGATACTGTCACCTCCACTAGCTTTGTTGTTGCTCAGTTTTTCTAAGGCCCACTTCACTTCACATTCTAGAATGTCTGGCTCAAGGTCAGTGACCACCTCATCGTGGTTATCAGGGATGTTAATCTCATTCTTGTATAGTTCTTCTATGTATTTTTCCACCTCTTCTTAATCTCTTCTGCCTCTGTTAGGTCCCTGCCATTTTGGTCCTTTATCATGCCCATTTTTGCATGAAATGTTCCTTTCATCTCTCCAATTTTCTTGAAGAGTTCTCTGGTCCTCCCTATTCTATTGTTTTCTTCTATTTCTTTGCACTGTTCTTTGCATTCTTATCTCTTCTAGCTATTCTCTGGAATTCTGCATTCAATTGGGTGTATGTTTCTTTTTCTCCCTTGCCTTTTGCTTCCCTCCTTTCCCCAGCTATTTGCAAAGCTTCCTCAGACAGCCATTTTGCTTTCTTGCATTTCTTTTTCTTTGGGATGCTTTTAGTTGCTACCTCTTGTACAATTTTGCGAACCTCTATCCATAGTTCTTCAGGCACTCTGTCTATCAGATCTAATTCCTTAAATCTATTTGTCACCTCTACTATATATTCAAAAGGGATATGATTTAATTCATACCTGAGTGGCCTAGCGCTTTTCCCTACTTTCTTCAGTTTAAGCCTAAACTTTGCAATGAGAAGCTCATGGTTTGAGCCACAGTCAGCTCCTGGTCTTGTTTTTACTTACTGTATAGAGCTTCTCCATCTTTGGCTGCAGAGCACATAGTCAATCTGATTTCTGTGTTGACCTTCTGGTGATGTCCATATGTAGAGCCGTCTCTTGGGTTGTTGGAACAGAGTGTTTGCTATGACCATCGTATTCTCTTGACAAAATTCTATCAGCCTGTGCCCTGCTTCATTTTGTACTCCAAGGCCAAACTTGCATGTTATTCTGGTTATCTTTTGGTTTCCTACTTTAGCATTCCAATCCCCCATGATGATAAGGACATCATTTTTTGGTGTTAGTTCTATAAGGTGCTGTAGGGCTTCACAGAACTGGTCAATTTCATCCTCTTCAGCACTGGTGGTTGGGGCATAGACTTGGACTACTGTGATATTGAATGGTTTGCCTTGGATTCGAACTGAGATCATTCTGTCATTTTGAGGATTGTATCCCAGTATTGCTTTTCCTACTCTTTTATTGACTATGAAGGCTACTCCATTTCTTCTGAGGGATTCTTGCCCGCAGTAGTATACCTGATGGTCATCTGAATTAAATTCACCCATTCCTGTCCATTTTAGTTTGCTGATTCCTAAGATGTCAATATTCAGTCTTGTCATCTCTTGTTTGACCGCATCCAGCTTTCCTTGATTCATGGATCTTACATTCCAGGTTCCTATGGAGAAAAAATCTTTACAGCATCGGACTTTCCTTTCACCACCAGATACATCCACAGCTGAGCGTTCTTTTGGCTTTGGCCCAGTCGCTTCATTCTTTCTGGTGCTGCTAGTACTATCCCTCTGCTCTTCCCCAGTAGTATATTGGATGCCTTCTGGCCTGAGAGGCTCATCTTCCAGCGTTATATCATTTTGCCTTTTGGTACTGTCCATAGGTTTTTCACCCACGATAAGCTGTCATAAATCACAAAAAATGAAACTTTATCAGAAAGAAAAATGAAACAATGTCTATGATAGGTAACATTAGTCAGGACCAAAGACTTATTGAAATAAACAAAACTGTCTCAAAAGGTATAGGTAAAGGTTTTCCCTGTCTAGTTAAGCCAGACTCTTGGAGATAGTGCTAATCTCTGTTTCTTAGTGGAGGGATCAAGTGTTGTCCAACAATGTTTCCATGGGCATGTGGCCAGTATGAGGCACATGGAATGCTGTTAGCTTCCCATTGAAGTGGTACCTATTTATCTACTTGCATTTGCAATGTTTAGAACTGCTATGTAGACAGAAGCTGGGGCAAATAATGGGAGCTCACCGCATCACATGGTGCTCAGGTCTTGAACCTGGACTGCCAGCTGGAAAGCTTAGCATCTTTAACTGCTGCATCATTGCAGCCCCAAAACTGTCTTAAGTTGATTGAAATTCATCAGCAAAATGGGAGCTGCATGTATTTCTGGAAGAAAAGTATCCCACAGGATGGGAACATCCAGAAAATGCCCCCCATCTTACCACCCACAACACACCTTGTAATGAAGGAGGATATAGAGTAAGTCTTCTCTAGATGACTAGAACAGATGAACAGATTCAATTTTTCATGGCATTGCCTAATAGATTCTGGTGTGTGGCCATATATATGGCTTTGTAAGTAATAATTACTACCCTGAATTGGGTCTTGAAACCTACTGACCACTATTGCAGAAACTTGAATATAAGTGCAATTTTACCTTGTGGCTTATCACACCAGAAGCCTTGTTGCCACATAACAAAGATGTTCTCTAGATCTTCAGCTTTTTTGTTTAGATGAAGACCCAGTTATGTACACTCAGAACCCAACAGCAAAATCCAGATGGTGCCCTTATGAAAAGAAGACTATGCAAATTAGTTGAACCAATTCACCTTCTTAAAGAATGATGTTCCCAATCCAACCTTGCAGTCTTCAAAACCAATAAGCCTCCAGATCTGGAAAATTAAACAAAGGAAACCTCACAGTCTTCCTCCCAACCCAATCAGGGAGATGACATTTTGGATAAAACTTCTCCTGTTCTCTGCTGCTTTCTTGGGTAGATCCTTTTTTTTCCAGAATATACAGTATATATTGTACGTTTTCTGCCCGTTTCTCCTGATGCTCATTAGGCTTCTCGTTTTTAGGCTGCCACTCTGAAGTTCAGATGATACAATCTGGAGGAGGGATTAAAGCAACTGGAGGTTCACTCACCATTGTCTGTAAGACTTCTGGATTTGGCTTTACAAACTATTACATGAGTTGGGTTCGTAAACAACCAAAGGAAGGTCTGGAATGGCTGTGCCGAATGCCCAGTGTGGGCACTAACCCTTGGTATAATCCTGCAATTGCAGGAAGATTCATCCAAACTAGAGATAATGCCAAAGCTTCAACCACTCTGCAGCTGAATGACTTAAAGCTTGAAGACTCTGCTGTCTATTATTGTACCAGAGACACAGTGAGACAATCTGCATTCCCACTTGTACAAAAACCTCAGAGGACCCTTCAGAGCAGAAACCAGAGGCCAAAAGTCCATTCCTGCTGCCTCTGCAGCTGGATGGAGGAGACAGGCAAGTTGTCAAGGTCTTAAATAGCCAAGCACTGAGACAGTCCAAGAATGTAGACGAAGGAAGAAACCCAGCAACTTAAAACTCAATGGATGCTTATATGCCCTATAAATTATATGTCCATGACATTATTTCCCTCAAACTATCTTTTTGATTGAAGACGTGTTGTCATTTGTTAATAAAGGAGTGGTTTTGTACTGAAGACCTCAAGCAAAATTATATAGTATTGGATTTTCAACAAAGTGTTGTCCTTTTTCATTTGAGAAAATTTGAGCTACACAACAATGTTGCATGCATAGGGCATAAAACATAATTTATAATAATACTTTAGCTGTATAACCTGTGATGATGTTTCATTTTGGAATGATGATATATTTGTCATAAACATTGTTCTGTGGGGTACTTAGTACTCTCGGAGCTTGCTTGTTTTCTTGAAAACTTTTCATTGCCCAATTGGGAAATGGGTATCAGTGCTGGAAGGCAGAGGAGGAGGAGGAGGGGGGGGGAGGAAGAAGAAGACTGTGGAGTCCTTGGTGCTCTCTGAGCTTGGTTGTTTTCTTACAAATGTTACCAAATAAGTAAAATCATCAGTGCTAGGAGGGGATTGGTATTATATATAAATTCAATAAAATTCAAATTCAAATTCAAATATTGTTTTTTGGCTAAGCAGTGTACTGGGTGGCCTATAATATAATATTATATTCACATTAGGATTCTAAATAAGAAAATACATAATACATGCATTTTCTTATGATTGTTTTTATTTAAGAAAGTTGGATATGTAAGCCAAGTCAACAATTGGAGTAGCATATATACTTAGTAAAATGGAATTTTTCTAATAATAATAGCTCCAGTCTTTGCCACTTTTCATTCATATGCAACTTTACAAATTCCAATGTGTTTTTAAGTATCAAAAATGTCAAGATGGCAGCCATAACTTCATGTTTGTATGGCCTTCTGGTGTAGATGTCTGAGAAAAAAAAAGAAACTCAACAGTTGAGTGAAAAATGATAAAGGATTTTTTAAAAACTTCATCATTTAAAGAAAGAACGGAATGGAAAGGAAAACTAAGGACATAAATAATAAAAAAATGAGTAAAAACAGGAGTGAAAATAAACATTCCATGTTGACATGACCATCCTAGATTTTCTCTGTCAATTTTACTGTTTCAGTTCTCCATATATTGGTCTGTGACTGATGTTCTGACGTACTGGTCAAAACTGACCTACACTATATTTTACTTATTTTTTTTATTTATTTTTAATCCCATTTATATCCCTCCCTTCTCCAAAGACTCAGAGCAGCTTACAATCTAAGCACAATCAATGTGCTTAACAATAGCCTTCATTCTATGTATATGCTTGCTTATTAGGGCTTTCTCCCCCCCCCCCCAGCGGCATTATTACAAAGTCAGCTTATTGCCCCCAACAACCTGGGTCCTCATTTTACCTACCTCAGAAGGATGGAAGGCTGAGTCAACCTTGAGCCTGGTGGGACTCGAACCTGCACTAATTGCAGGCAGCTGGTGTTACTTAAGGAGGCATTAGCCCACTGCTCCACCAAGGCTCTTTTATATCTATTCTGATTCATCTTTCATGTGTTAAAATGATAGAACCAGGAACAAAGTGAATGAGATCATCAACCATTCCAGGTCTTTGTCCACAAACAGTCACTTAGAAGGGGTGGACAACTTTTTCTCTGCATGTTCTTGGTGGGGGGGGGTGAGAAGCTGCATACAGTGATACACAAATGGGGCTAAGTCAGTATTTGGAAATGGGATCTTAAATCACCTATCACTGATCGAAGAGAAAGACATTCAACATAGAATAATAGAGTTGGAAGGGGCCTTGGAGGTCCTCTAGTCCAAACCCCTGCTCAAGCAGGAGACTCTATACCATTTCAGACAAATGGTTGTCCAGTTTCTTTTTGAAAGCCTTCAGTGATGGAGCACCCACAACCTAGAGACAGAAATGAAAAGATCCATGATCAAGCTCTTATTTTATTTCTCATCAGCCCCTGGAGGAGGAGCTCGTGCAAATTCCTACAGAAGTCACTAGAAACATTCCACCTGAAAAAGAAGCTCATGCAGAAGGACAGCTTGAATTCATCTTGAGTTGAAAGGCCTCACTGAAACATCTTGACATCATGCCACTATGGTTATTTCTATTATCTTTCACAGTACTTCCAAGATGTAAGCATACAGTTATCATAAGAAATGAAGAAACGTTTGTTTGGTTAACGATGTGATCTGTTGACTGAAAATTGTTCCTTTTTTCATTTTATCTGTTTTGTTACGTAATTATAAAATATATCTTTATATTACATTAATTAAATTGTATTATTTTATACTTTTATTATGTTAGGTTATGTTAAGTTATGTTTATGTTATGTTTATGTTATGTTACATTATGTTATATTATATTGCATTGTTATGTTAGGTTAGGTTATGTTAGATTATGTTAGATTATGTTACATTATATTGCATTGTTATGTTATGTTATGTTATGTTATGTTATGTTATGTTATGTTATGTTATGTTATGTTATGATATGATATAATATGATATGTTGTGTTGTATTGGGCTGGACTGGGCTAGGCTAGGCTTGGCTAGATTAGACTAGGTTAGGTGAGGCAAGGCTAGGCTAAGTTAGGTTTAGGCTAAGTTAGGTAAGGCTGTGCTATGCTGTGCTATGCTATGCTATGCTATGCTATGCTATGCTATGCTATGCTATGCTATGCTATGCCATGCCATGCCATGCCATGCCATGTTATATCCTGGAATCAGGAAGGGCATCTGGTTCCGCCCAGCCTTCCTGACTTTAGCCTGAATTATGGGATTACAGAGTCATATAAAGGGAGTTTTTATATTATGTTATTATGATAGTATTTATGCAGTATTGAGTATTAACACTCTAATGTTTAGATAACTTAGACTCTTAAAGACATTGGGGGGAGATAACCATTTTTGTAAGTGTTAATTATGTTTTGAAATGTCAGTGTTAATCAAGAATGTTTAGCTTTTACACCCAAAGCTGAATACATCATTAACAAACAACTGCAAATTACAATAAAAGATTTGTTGTGAAACTTTCTGTCTTAAGCCAAATTTTTAATGCCAAAGTTTCCACTGTATAGTGACTTATTGTTTGGGCAAAAAATGGACAAAGCAAAATAGGTGACAACAATCTGAAAAAGGAAGAAAACAAAAAGGAACAAAATAGATTGGTTTCTAACTTCTCCTGATTTTTGTGCTTCTACTGATTTGTAATGTTTATAAGCAACTGTTGTCTTTTTTTTGCCCCCAAGGGGTCTTATCAAATATTCAGCTCATTGAATCTGGACCAGCGGTGGTGAGACCTAGAGATGTTCTCAACTTACTTTGCAAAGTGACAGGTGTCTTCATCTCTGTGCCTAACGAATGGCACTGGATGAGAAAGCCTCGTGGGAAGGGTCTTGAATGGGTCTCAGCCATAAATGTCAACAGTGGAGGCAAATGGTATGCTGCCTCTGTAAAAAACCGGGCCACCATTTCTGCAGATGAGACCAGAAATGAATTCTACCTCCAGATCAATTCTGTGACAGCTGCTGACTCATCTCTGTATTTTTGTACCCGGCTCTGCACGTTGAGACAAAAGCTATTGGGGCTGTGTAAAAAAAACAACATGAAATAGATTCAGCAATTTTAAAAAAATATATCCTACAATGAAGGAGTGGCCCATGAAGATGGAACAACTTGCTGAAATTGCTATATTGACTTCTTTGATTAGGGAAAGAGAAAGAACTGCTTTTATAAAGAACTGGAAAGCCTTGGCATGTTTTTTCCCCCTGAAAATGGATAAAAATGAATGACAATTTCTGGATTTACCCATTTAAGATGGTTGTATCAGGGAAAAGGGGAATTACATAATTTAATTCCGAGGGGAGGAAATGTATCAAGCAGGTTTATAATGAAGATTAGATTAGAAGAAGATTAGAAGATACTTCTTTAGATATCCTTTTCTTTGTTTTATATTGTTTTGAATACATTTTTCTTTATCAAACTCCCTTTCCTATTTTCTTCTATCTTCATTTTTTGTGTTTATATTTTAATTTTGTAAAGAAAACTTCTTTATAGACACATATACAAAAACAAATGTTTTACCATGTATATGTCATGGTTTTGATAAATGAGGCCAGTAGAAATAAGAACTCTGAGGCAATTGTTTTCCTCAAAGAACACTTTTAATGGCTACATAATATCAGCACAAACAAAGGTGAAACCAAGACTGAAAGTTACCCCGTGAAAAGGTTACAAAGTAAAAGTTGAACTCCGCACCTCTTTGTGTGTCATAAATCACAATCCCCAATTAACAGTTGGCGGGCTTCCTAACGGTAGCTCCAGCCCGCCAAACACTAAGGCTGCTTGACCTTGGTTCCCACAAGAAATTTATTGTTTTGACTAAACTATAATAATGTATCTTCCCCTCTCCCATTGTTGTGGCAACTGAAAAATGAAGAAATATGGCTGAATTCAGAATTTTTTGAAGGTTTGACAGCATACTAATATATACCAAAAACTTGTGAGAAGAGGACTCAGAGAACTATCCAAAAAAGGGTCTCATATTAGAAAATGGGATGATGTATAGAACATTTGATGGATATTGGCTCAGCTTGATGCCTGAACAATTTAAGATGTTTAATGAACATAGACCTACTTTTCATTTTTAGTTCAATATCTTGAAAAATAGCATACATATTACTTAAACATTGCTGATCAGTATTAGCTGCTTATTTTATCACCCTAAATTCTTTGTATTTTTGAGCAACAAAATTCCAGGAATTGGATTAACTGGGGGGGGGGGAAATCCCACTTATTCTGTCTCTTCTATTTCTTTTGAAAAATAATACAGTGTACTTTTGTGGATATCCTTGTAAACTGAGCTAATACTTCAGGTTCTAAATTCTATGTTGTGTTTGTTGTTTGTAGTTCAATCCATGGTAGAAGAAAACTCAAAAGAATTCTCTCCTTTAGAAGCTAGGCTGAAAAGTCACTCTTAGATCATTTTGTCTTTAATTCAAAGTTCTGTACAAACCTCTTTTACCATAGGTTTCACTGAATGATTTGAGGGCTTGATGCTTTCCTGGTAGCTCAAGGAAAGGAGTAGAAGCTTTTTGTGGGATATTCCTTGACTTTTAGTCCAGTACAAAGTCCTGATATTTCCTTATAGGCCCCTACTTATAGTTCTATCATCTGCAACAGATTTTTTCTTTCAATTTAGGCAAAGAAATTGCCTTCTGTGGCAAATGAATCAATACAAGAAATGATCAAATCAGTTTGGAAGGATTACTTAATTTCTTTTCATAAGGAAAGGGAGAAGTTTGGAATAGATATCATCTGCTTTGGAGTGCATCACAAATATTGGAAGTATTGAGATTTCACAACTTTGGAATTGTTTCTTGTGATCTTCCCTAAAGTAAATCCAAAAAACCTCAAGTGTTGGTTCTTTCTTTCTCTCCATTATATTTTTACTTTCCTTACCTTCCCCAAATGATGTAAAAACATAATGCTGATTCATGCTGATATGACTGAAGGTTCTGCAAATAAAATTTGATTAGGGACATCAAATAAAATGTGAGGTTCTAATTTCTCTCCATCTCAGTTTATCAAAAGAAACAGAAAGAGTTCATGAGCCAACCTTGTAATAAAGTCTGGTTTTAAGACTGAATTTATTTTTTTGCCATGCAATGGAGGAGGAGTTCATGCAAAACTTTATGAAGATGCAGTGCTGATGCTTCAGTTCAAAATAAGCCTATCCAGTATGAGTTCCTCACTTCCTTTGAAGTTCAAGGACCTCACTGGGACATCCTAAATGGCCATCATGGCATTGTGGTTCTTTGCACTTTGTTTTACAGCTCTCCCAAGATGTAAGAATATTTTTTCAAGGGGTCTTCTCGGTCATTCATTTTCATTTTTTTTTCATTTTAATCCCATTTATATCCCGCCCTTCTCCGAAGACTCAGGGCGGCTTACAATCTAAGTACAAATCAATGTGCTTAGCATTCAGCTTGTAGAATCCGGATCAAGACTTGTGAGACCTGGAAGTCAACTCAACCTAGTTTGTAAAGTCTCAGGTTCCTTCATTGCTTCTTCATCAGCTGCTTGGCATTGGGTCAGGCAACCATCTGGAAAAGGTCTTGAATGGGTCTCAGCGATACATCCCAGCAGTGAGGGCAAGTGGTATGGCAATTCTGTAAAAGGCCGTGCCATCATCTCTGCAGATCAGTCCAGGAACGAGTTATCCCTCCAGCTGAATTCAGTCTTAGCTGCAGACTCATCTGTGTATTTCTGTGCCCAAGACTACACACTGAGACAGGATCTATTTGGGCTCTGTAAAAAAAAGAAAAGAAAAAAAAAGAGGAAATTGTTTTCACAAAGTGTAATGCTATGCAGATGGAGAGGGAGAGTGGGAGGGAGACAGAGAGAGATGGTTGACAGAACAATGTAAAACTAAAGTCATTTTGAAAAATGGAATTAGTTTTATTAGTTCAATACTGACAGAGCTTTATAGAGATAAACCAGAAGTCTCTATTGTAGCTAGAATAAGTAACACAGATTACAAAGAGTATTTGGCCCTGCTTTTCAACACAGTGAATTAATCTTTTTGAAAAGATCCACGAAAATGTCTGACTAATTCAGTTCAAACAAGAAAATGGTGGATTTAGTTTTATTGAGTCTAGCTTTACCATCCCATGAAGAAGAGTTTCAGGACAGGACAAGAAGCAATGGATGGAAGCTAATCAAGGAGAGAAGCAACTTACAACTAATGAGAAATTTCCTGACAGTTAGAACAATTAATCGGTAGAACAACTTGCCTCCCGAAGTTGTGAATGCTCCAATACTGGAAGTTTTTAAGAAGAGATTGGACAAACATTTTTCTGAAATGGTATAGGATTTCCTGCCAGAGCAGTGGGTTGAACTAGAAGACCCCCAAGGTCCCTTCCAACTCTATTATTCTATTAACTCTATTCTATTAAGAAGAATATAGTAATAGGATCTTTCAAGTCCCAATGCACTTGCCCCACCATCCTTTTATCTTTCTGAGAATGAGAGTGGTGGAGGGTGCCTGAGTTGTTTTCTCAGATGACACTTCTGAACCCAGACTCAGGCCTCTTTTCTCTGACTCTTATCCTGGCAATGTGTCTTCCTTCTGTCCTTCAAGACCATTTTCTTGACTCTCTGCAGTTGGATTACTGTAAAGTACTCTGCCTGGGACAGCTCTTGAAGTCTATTTCTAATCTGCATCGGTCCAGAATGGAGAGAGATGGGAGGTTTGGGCATTATAAAGCTTCTGATCTCTGGGTTGCATTGACTCCCACTTCCAAGTGACCAAATGTTGTTTGAATTGTTTCCAGTGAAGCGTATGCTTCTACTTATGACAACATTGACTTACTATCAAAATTATGGTCCAAATGGTGGTCAGAGGTTGAGGACTGCCTGCATTCAGATACATTCCATCTTCTTTGTAAAAAACAAAAGTCACCTAGATTGCTATATACTCCTAGACTTCATCTCATATTTATACAGGTCTCAGCAAAATTTATGCAAAACCAATATGAGTTTCACTTCCTATTTAAACTCTCATTCATCTTTTTCAGGCTCATCTCAAGGTGGAAAACTCATCTCTCTAAACGTCTTCACAATGACTCCCCACTTCTTAATTCTCATCATTCTGGCTGCCTTCTCGAAAGGTGTGTAATTTGGTCCACACTAAGCTTTTTCAAGCAATCAAGGAAATTTCATATATTAACTGTGGCTCTTACTTTTTAACCCTTATCTAATTTTGCTTGGTGTTTTTTTTTTTTCATTAGATGCCCTCTCCCAGATAGTCTTGACCCAATCAGATCCAGTGCTGAAGAAACCAGGAGGATCCCATAAATTGATTTGTGCTGTCACTGGATTCAATGTTAACAGCTATTACATGGGTTGGATCAGACAGAAACCTGGCCAAGGATTGGAATGGCTTGTTTATTATTATACATCTAGTAGCAACTATTATTCACCAACAATCCAAGGACGCTTTACTGCCTCCAAGGACAGTTCCAACTTCTATCTGCAAATGAACAACCTAAAAGCTGAGGACACGGCTGTCTATTACTGTGCAAGAGACACAGTGAAAGATCTCTTAAGGGATCTCAAGCAAAAACCTTTCCTTTAAATAATTACTGAAATGTCTCGAGAGGGGACAGCAGAGAACCACAAAATGAGTTGTGAATCATCTGGAACAAAATCACCCAGGCAGAAAAAGGATGAAACAAAAAGGTGAAACAAAATATACCCCCAAAGATATTATTACTCCATACTTAGTGTGATTGAATATCTTTCACTTATTTCTTTTTAAATATTTTGTTGTGGTTTCAGGATCTTCTTCTTGCAGGGGCAGATGACACCTGAAAATTTCTTCCCTACCCTCTTCAGGGATTCATTTCAGAATGATACCTGGGATTTCTTCCATGAGAGGCCAAATTCTTCATTAAGCATTTTGAATTGTATGGAATTTCCTCTCCTGCTGTTTTCCCCAAATCAAGTTCTATTTTGAGAAGATCTGCTAGACACAGCAAAGTATGAACCAAAGGCAGCCAGTGTGAATTCTAGCTCTTTGTTTAGGAATTTCAAAGGAAAGAGTCAGCTGAAATAGCAGAATCTTGCAAATCGGATTCTGCTGTACTTCCCATCATTTTTATACCTCAATCAATCAGCAGGGTAGTTGTCTGAATTGTCTCCTCCTCCTCCTCCTCCTCCTCCTCCTCCTCCTCCTCCTCCTCCTCCTCCTCCTCCTCCTCCTCCTCCTCCTCCTCCTATTTTCTTCTTTCATTTTCTTCCTTTGGCAGATGACCTCTCCAAGTCTGCTGTTTCCTTTTTCAAGGATTCATTTCAGAAGGATTCCTGGGATTTCTTCCATATTTGTCATTAAAAGTTTTCTCCTGCTGTTTTCCCAAGTCAAGTTATATTTTGAAAAGATATAGTGGACATAAGTGAAGAAGAACTAAAGAGCCTCTTGTTGCAGGTGAAGAAGGAGAGTGCAAAACTTGGGTTGAAACTTAACATTAAGAAAACCAAGATCATGGCATCTGGCCCTCTCAATTCCTGGCAAATAGATGGGGAAGAAATGGAGGTAGTGACAGATTTTATTTTCCTGGGCTCCAAGATCATTGCAGATGGGGACTGTAGCCAAGAAATTAAAAGACGCTTGCTCCTGGGGAGGAAAGCCATGGCAAATCTAGACAGCACACTAAAAAGCAGAGACATCACCCTGTCAACAAAAGTGCGTATAGTCAAGGCTATGGTCTTCCCAGTTGCAATGTATGGCTGTGAAAGTTGGACCATAAGAAAGGCTGAGCGCCAAAGAATTGAGGCCTTTGAACTGTGGTGCTGGAGAAGACTCCTGCGAGTCCCTTGGACTGCAAGGCGATCAAACCGGTCAGTCCTAGAGGAGATCAACCCTGACTGCTCTTTAGAAGGCCAGATCCTGAAGCTAAAACTCAAATACTTTGGCCACCTAATGAGAAGGAAGGACTCACTGGAGAAGAGCCTAATGCTGGGAAAGATTGGGGGCAAGAGAAGAAGGGGACGACAGAGAACGAGGTGGCTGGATGGAGTCACTGAAGCAGTAGGCGTGAGCTTAAATGGACTCCAGAAGTTGGTAGAGGACAGGAAGGCCTGGAGGAATGTTGTCCATAGGGTCGCGATGGGTCGGACACGACTTCGCAGCTAACAACAACAACAACAACAAGTGGACATAACCAATGCAAACTAAAGACAGGCAGCTGTGAACTATAGTTCTCTTTTCTCAATGTAAAAAAAAAACACACCACCCAAACAACCAAACAAAAAAACTTGAAATAGAAGAATCTTCCCAGTCTGATCCTGCTGTACTTCTCATCCTCCTTACACCCCAGGGAATCAGGGGGGGGGGGGTACTTGTCTGAATTGTTTTCTGAGTATCTGATGACCGATTCTGATCCTCAAAATATCTTTCAGCTCCATTTCCCATTGTGACATTGTCTAATTCTATCAAAGTGACGTTTGCATTGATATTTTCATTGCCTCTTCTTGGCAAATTTTCATCGTTTTTGGATTAAGTGACTACATCAGTATCCGGCTGTTCTCAGAGCTCCAAGTTAGACAGATTAGGACACAAAGCCATGTAAAACAATATTGGTTTTGTTAGAAGGATATATACCAATAGTGTCTTTCAAATCCCAATGCACTTGCCTGCAAAGCTCCATTTAGCTCTGTGAGATGAAGGGGTGTGGGTTTGCCCGAGATGTTTTCTCAGGTGACACTTCTGAACCCAGACTCAGGGTTCTTTTCTCTGACTCTTATCCTGTTAGTAGCTCCTTCTCCTATCCTTCAAGACAATTTCCTTGACCCTCTGCAGTTGGTTTACTGTATTCTGCCTGGGACAGCCCTTGAAGTCTATTTCTAATCTGCATTGCTCCTGAATGAAGAGGGGATGGGATGTTTGGACATTATAAAACTTCTGATCTCTGAGTTACATGGACTCCCACTTCTAAGTGACCAAATGTTGTTTGAATTGTTTCCAGTCAAGCGGATGCTTCTACTTACGACAGCATTGACTTACTAGCAAAATTATGGTCCAAATTGTGGTCAAAGTTGAGGACGGCCTGTGTTTAGATACACTCCATCTTCTTTGTAAAAAGAAACATAGTCTACTAGATTTATGTACACTGCTGGACTTCATCTCATATTTATACAGGTCTCAGCAGAATTTATGCAAAACCGACATGATTTTCACTTTCTATTTAAACACTCATTCACCTTCTTCAGGCTACCTCAAGGTGCAAAAGCCGTGCCTCTAAACCTCTTCACAATGACTCCCCACTTCTTAATACTCATCATGCTGTTTGCCTTCTCCAAAGGTGTGCAGTTTGGTCCATACTAAGCTTTTTCTAGCACTCAAGGAAATTTCATGTCTTAACTATGGGTCTTACTTTCTAACTGTTATCCAATTGTGCTTGGTGTTTTTTCATTAGGTGGCCTCTCCCAGATAGTCCTGACCCAATCAGATCCAGTGCTGAAGATACCAGGAGGATCCCATAAATTGACTTGCGCAGCCACTGGATTCAATGTTAACAGCTACAATATGTTTTGGATCAGACAGAAACCTGGCCAAGGACTGGAATGGCTTGTTTACTATTATTCATCTAGTGACAAGTCTTATTCGCCAACAATCCAAGGACGCTTTACTGCCTCCAAGGACAGTTCCAACTTCTATCTGCAAATGAACAACCTAAAAGCTGAGGACACGGCTGTCTATTACTGTGCAAGAGACACAGTGAATGATCTCTAAAGGGATCTCAAGCAAAAACCTTTCCTTGAAATAATTACTGAAATGTCTCTAGAGGGGACAGCAGAGAACCACAAAATGGGTTGTGAATCATCTGGAACAAAATCACCCAGGCAGAGAAGGGATGAAACAAAAAGGCGAAACAAAATATACCCCCAAAGATATTATTACTCCATATTCAGTGTGGTTGAATATCTTTCAGTTATTTGTTTCTAAATATTTTGCTGTGGCACCAGAGAACCACAAAATGAGTTGTCTAGCATCTGGAACAGAATCACCCAAGCCAAGAAGAGATGGAAATGAAAAGGCAAAACAAAAATAGCCCAAAAGATATTATTACTCCATATTTAGTGTGGTTATTGATTTCTAACAAAGTTGGTGTGGTCTCCTCCTCCTCCTCCTCCTCCTCCTCCTCCTCCTCCTCCTCCTCCTCCTCCTCCTCCTCCTCCTCCTCTTTTCTTCTTTCATTTTCTTCCTTTGGCAGATGACCTCTCCATGTCTGCTGTTTCCTTCTTCAAGGATTCATTTCAGAAGGATTCCTGGGATTTCTTCCATATTTGTCATTAAAAGTTTTCTCCTGCTGTTTTCCCAAGTCAAGTTATATTTTGAAAAGATATAGTGGACATAACCAATGCAAACTAAAGACAGGCAGCTGTGAACTATAGCACTCTTTTCTCAATGTAAAAAAACAACAACAACAACACCCAACCAACCAAACAAAAAAAAACTTGAAATAGAAGAATCTTCCCAGTCTGATCCTGCTGTACTTCTCATCCTCCTTACACCCCAGGGAATCGGGGGGGGGGGTACTTGTCTGAATTATTTTCTGAGTATCTGATGACCGATTCTGATCCTCAAAATATCTTTCAGCTCCATTTCCCATTGTGACATTGTCTAATTCTATCAAAGTGACGTTTGCATTGATATTTTCATTGCCTCTTCTTTGCAAATTTTCATCGTTTTTGGATTAAGTGACTACATCAGTATCCGGCTGTTCTCAGAGCTCCAAGTTAGACAGATTAGGACACAAAGCCATGTAAAACAATATTGGTTTTGTTAGAAGGATATATACCAATAGTGTCTTTCAAATCCCAATGCACTTGCCTGCAAAGCTCCTTTTAGCTTTGTGAGATGAAGGGGTGTGGGTTTGTCTGAGATGATTTCTCAGGTGACACTTCTGATTGCAGACTCAGGTTTCTTTTCTCTGATTCTTATCCTGTTACTAGCTCCTCCTCCTATCCTTCAAGAAAATTTCCTTGACCCTCTGCAGTTGGTTTACTGTATTCTGCCTGGGACAGCCCTTGAAGTCTATTTCTAATCTGCATTGCTCCTGAATGAAGAGGGGATGGGATGTTTGGACATTATAAAACTTCTGATCTCTGAGTTACATGGACTCCCACTTCTAAGTGACCAAATGTTGTTTGAATTGTTTCCAGTCAAGTGGATGCTTCTACTTACGACAGCATTGACTTACTACCAAAATTATGGTCCAAATTGTGGCCAAAGGTTGAGGACGGCCTGCGTTTAGATACATTCCATCTTCTTTGTAAAAAGAAACATAGTCTACTAGATTTATGTACACTGCTGGACTTCATCTCATATTTATACAGGTCTCAGCAGAATTTATGCAAAACCGACATGATTTTCACTTCCTATTTAAACACTCATTCACCTTCTTCAGGCTACCTCAAGGTGCAAAAGCCGTGCCTCTAAACCTCTTCACAATGACTCCCCACTTCTTAATTCTCATCATGCTGTTTGCCTTCTCCAAAGGTGTGCAGTTTGGTCCATACTAAGCTTTTTCTAGCACTCAAGGAAATTTCATGTCTTAACTATGGGTCTTACTTTCTAACCGTTATCCAATTGTGCTTGGTGTTTTTTTATTAGGTGGCCTCTCCCAGATAGTCCTGACCCAATCAGATCCAGTGCTGAAGAAACCAGGAGGATCCCATAAATTGACTTGTGCTGTCACTGGATTCAATGTTAACAGCTATTACATGGGTTGGATCAGACAGAAACCTGGCCAAGGATTGGAATGGCTTGTTTATTATTATTCATCTAGTAGCAACTATTATTCACCAACAATCCAAGGACGCTTTACTGCCTCCAAGGACAGTTCCAACTTCTATCTGCAAATGAACAACCTAAAAGCTGAGGACACGGCTGTCTATTACTGTGCAAGAGACACAGTGAAAGATCTCTTAAGGGATCTCAAGCAAAAACCTTTCCTTTAAATAATTACTGAAATGTCTCAAGAGGGGATAGGAGAGAACCACAAAATGAGTTGTGAATCATCTGGAACAAAATCACTCAGGCAGAGAAGGGATGAAACAAAAAGGCGAAACAAAATATACCCCCAAAGATATTATTACTCCATATTCAGTGTGGTTGAATATCTTTCAGTTATTTGTTTCTAAATATTTTGCTGTGGCACCAGAGAACCACAAAATGAGTTGTCTAGCATCTGGAACAGAATCACCCAAGCCAAGAAGAGATGGAAATGAAAAGGCAAAACAAAAATAGCCCAAAAGATATTATTACTCCATATTTAGTGTGGTTATTGATTTCTAACAAAGTTGGTGTGGTTTCCTCCTCCTCCTCCTCCTCCTCCTCCTCCTCCTCCTCCTCCTCCTCCTCCTCCTCCTCCTCCTCCTCCTCCTCCTCCTCCTCCTCTTTTCTTCTTTCATTTTCTTCCTTTGGCAGATGACTTCTTCAAGTCTGCTGTTTCCCTCTTCAAGGATTCATTTCAGAAGGATTCCTGGGATTTCTTCCATATTTGTCATTAAAAGTTTTCTCCTGCTGTTTTCCCAAGTCAAGTTATATTTTGAAAAGATATAGTGGACATAACCAATGCAAACTAAAGACAGGCAGCTGTGAACTATAGTTCTCTTTTCTCAATGTAAAAAAAAAACACACCACCCAAACAACCAAACAAAAAAACTTGAAATAGAAGAATCTTCCCAGTCTGATCCTGCTGTACTTCTCATCCTCCTTACACCCCAGGGAATCAGGGGGGGGGGTACTTGTCTGAATTGTTTTCTGAGTATCTGATGACCGATTCTGATCCTCAAAATATCTTTCAGCTCCATTTCCCATTGTGACATTGTCTAATTCTATCAAAGTGACGTTTGCATTGATATTTTCATTGCTTCTTCTTTGCAAATTTTCATCGTTTTTGGATTAAGTGACTACATCAGTATCCGGCTGTTCTCAGAGCTCCAAGTTAGACAGATTAGGACACAAAGCCATGTAAAACAATATTGGTTTTGTTAGAAGGATATATACCAATAGTGTCTTTCAAATCCCAATGCACTTGCCTGCAAAGCTCCTTTTAGCTTTGTGAGATGAAGAGGTGTGGGTTTGTCTGAGATGATTTCTCAGGTGACACTTCTGATTGCAGACTCAGGTTTCTTTTCTCTGATTCTTATCCTGTTAGTAGCTCCTCCTCCTATCCTTCAAGAAAATTTCCTTGATCCTCTGCAGTTGGTTTACTGTATTCTGCCTGGGACAGCCCTTGAAGTCTATTTCTAATCTGCATTGCTCCTGAATGAAGAGGGGATGGGATGTTTGGACATTATAAAACTTCTGATTTCTGAGTTACACGGACTCCCACTTCTAAGTGACCAAATGTTGTTTGAATTGTTTCCAGTCAAGCGGATGCTTCTACTTACGACAGCATTGACTTACTACCAAAATTATGGTCCAAATTGTGGTCAAAGTTGAGGACGGCCTGTGTTTAGATACACTCCATCTTCTTTGTAAAAAGAAACATAGTCTACTAGATTTATGTACACTGCTGGACTTCATCTCATATTTATACAGGTCTCAGCAGAATTTATGCAAAACCGACATGATTTTCACTTCCTATTTAAACACTCATTCACCTTCTTCAGGCTACCTCAAGGTGCAAAAGCCGTGCCTCTAAACCTCTTCACAATGACTCCCCACTTCTTAATACTCATCATGCTGTTTGCCTTCTCCAAAGGTGTGCAGTTTGGTCCACACTAAGCTTTTTCTAGCACTCAAGGAAATTTCATGTCTTAACTATGGGTCTTACTTTCTAACCGTTATCCAATTGTGCTTGGTGTTTTTTTATTAGGTGGCCTCTCCCAGATAGTCCTGACCCAATCAGATCCAGTGCTGAAGAAACCAGGAGAATCCCATAAATTGACTTGTGCTGTCACTGGATTCAATGTTAACAGCTACTGGATGAGTTGGATCAGACAGAAACCTGGCCAAGGATTGGAATGGCTTGTTTATTATTATACATCTAGTAGCAACTATTATTCACCAACAATCCAAGGACGCTTTACTGCCTCCAAGGACAGTTCCAACTTCTATCTGCAAATGAACAACCTAAAAGCTGAGGACACGGCTGTCTATTACTGTGCAAGAGACACAGTGAAAGATCTCTTAAGGGATCTCAAGCAAAAACCTTTCCTTTAAATAATTACTGAAATGTATCGAGAGGGGACAGCAGAGAACCACAAAATGGGTTGTGAATCATCTGGAACAAAATCACCCAGGCAGAAAAAGGATGAAACAAAAAGGTGAAACAAAATATACCCCCAAAGATATTATTACTCCATACTTAGTGTGATTGAATATTTCTTTTTAAATATTTTGTTGTGGTTTCAGGATCTTCTTCTTGCAGGGGCAGATGACACCTGAAAATTTCTTCCCTACCCTCTTCAGGGCTTCATTTCAGAATGGTACCTGGGATTTCTTCCATGAGAGGCCAAATTCTTCATTAAGCATTTTGAATTGTATGGAATTTCCTCTCCTGCTGTTTTCCCCAAATCAAGTTCTATTTTGAGAAGATCTGCTAGACACAGCAAAGTATAAACCAAAGGCAGCCAGTGTGAATTCTAGCTCTTTGTTTAGGAATTTCAAAGGAAAGAGTCAGCTGAAATAGCAGAATCTTGCAAATCGGATTCTGCTGTACTTCCCATCATTTTTATACCTCAATCAATCAGCAGGGTAGTTGTCTGAATTGTCTCCTAGTATTATCTGGCAATTCTGGTCCTCAAAATGTGTTTCGGCTCCCTTTTTGTGTAATTCTGTCAAAGTCACCTTTGCGTTTGCATCTGCATTGTTTCTTCTTTGCAAGCTGTTTTCATTTCAGGATCACGTGACTCCATCAGCTTCCAGTTGCTCTCAGACCTTCAAGCTGGACCAGACTAGGAAGCCAAAGCCATGTAGAGCAATATGGATTTTATTAGAAAGACATAGTAGTAGTGCCTTTCAAGCCTCAAGGTGCTTGCCCCATCTTTCTTTCATCTTTGTGAGAATGAGGGAGGGTTTTTCCTGAGATGTTTTCTCAGGTGACACTTCTGACCCATTCTTTGGTTTCTTTTCTCCGACTATTATCCTAATAGTGGATCTTTATCTTTTCACTCAAGACCATTTCCTGCTCTGGAAGATGATTTCTAAACTTCTTCGGTCTAGAACAGGGGTGTCAAACTCAATTTCATTGAGGGCCGCATCAGCATTGCGGTTGCCCTCAAGGGGCCAGGTGGGTGTGGCCTGGGTGGGCGTGGCCTACTGGGTGGGCATGGCTAGAGTGCGTATGGCCTGCTGGGTGGGCGTGGCCAGCTCTACATCGTTTGCATCAAGGGTGCCTATGGGGGCCTGGGCAGGAGTGGGACAGATCTGAGGGTCTCTGGCAGAAGGAGGGTCTCTGGGCCAGGGCCAAGGCAGTGGGGGCCGTTCCCTCACTGTTTCCAGGATGGCTTCACGGGCCACATGAAACCACTTTGCGGGCCGGATCTGGCCCCCGGGCCTTGGGTTTGAAATGTCTGGTCTAGAATGTAGACAGATAGGCAGTTTGGGCATTATAAAGCTTCTAATCTATGATTTGTCTGAACTCCTGCTTCACAGTGCTGGTTATCAGCTATGCATCTGTACATGCCATAGGGCCAGTTTACCTGCATGGATTCATTCTCTCTGATTATCTCCTAATGCTCGGTAGATCTGGCCTGGAAGGCATTCTACAGGATGGGACCTTTGTAGGATGGGACCAATCTATAGAAGAAGGATCAAATCATTGATGTGTGCTACCTTTGCTTATATTCACATGGAAAGGATAACGTTGGGTATACAATAGATCTAATAGGTTTAGGGATGCATCACAAATTTGGAGATAGTGAGTTTTCCCAATTATAATTTCACTTATTTGAGATTATTTTTATTTTATGATCGCTCCTGAAGGTAAGCCTCCCAAAACATTAGGTGTTGGTATTTTTGCTCCACAATATTCTCTCTTTTTCTCTTCCCTTAAATTAGGCCAAAAGGTAAACTGATTCATGCTGTTATGACTGAATTGTCTACAAATAAAATTTCATCAGGAACTTCATACAGACCTGAGATTTATTTATTTTATTTTATTTTAATTCCATTTATATCCCGCCCTTCTCCGAAGACTCAGGGCGGCTTACAAGCTTAGCAGTAGCCTTCATTCTATGTATATGCCTGCTTATTAGGGCTTTCACACACACCCCAAGCAGCATTATTACAAAGTCAGCTTAATTGCCCCCAACAATCTGGGTCAATTTCAATTTCTCTCTATCTCAGTTTATCAAAAGGAACAGATGGTTGCCCATAAGCCAACCTTGTAACAGGTCACGTTTTAAGACTGAATTTATTTTTCTACAGTCCATATAGGAGGAGCTTATGCAAAACTTTATGAGACGCAGTGCTGATGCTTCGCTTCAAAATAAACCCATTCAGTATGAGATTCTCATTGATTTTGAAGTTCAAAGACCTTCCTAAATGACCACCATGGCATTATGGTTCTTTGCATTTTGTTTTACAGCACTTCCAAGATGTAAGAATATTTAACAGAAAATTAGAAGATCTTTATTTGGTCGGTGATGTTGTTTACTAATTGCAATCCCTTTTTTTCCCCAAGGGGTCTTCTCAGACATTCAGCTTGTAGAATCTGGGCCAGGACTGGTGAGACCTGGAAGTCAACTCAACCTAGTTTGTAAAGTCACAGGTTTCTCCATCGCTACTTCTTCATCATATGCTTGGCATTGGATCAGGCAACCAAATGGAAAAGGTCTTGAATGGCTTGCAGCCATAAACGTCAACAACGGAGGCAAGTGGTATGGAAACTCTGTAAAAGGCCGTGCCACCATTTCTGCAGATCAGTCCAGGAACGAGTTCTCTCTCCAGCTGAATTCAGTCTTAGCTGCAGACTCATCTGTATATTTCTGTGCCCGAGAATACACACTGTGACAACATCTATCTGAACTCTGTACAAAAAAAGAGGAAATTGTTTTCATGAAGTGTAATGCCAAGCAGATGGAGAGGGGGAGAGAGAAGGAGGAAGAGGAGAGAAAGAGACAGAGGCAGAGAGAGAGAGAAAAACAGAGATAGAGACAGATAGACAGAGGGAGAAATATGATATAGATGTTCTGGAAGAAGATGACTAGATGATTCAATTATTAAAGAATTAGTGATCTCCGCTACCATTGCCACTTTTATTGTTTTCCAGGCAGGACAAATAGGAAGCTGTTTAGCCTGCAAAACTCCACCTGTCTTGTCCTTCCTCTTTATTCTGAAAAAGATGGGAAGACACTGAATGGCCATCATTGGGAACTGGACAAAGCATTTAGGATCTTCATTACAGACGGTTTAGGAAGTGATTGTATCTAAGTTGGTCTGTGATATTTCCTTGTCCAACTTGTTCAGATTTGTCCCAAGCAAGGGATTTAATGTGGAGGAAGGGGTGTCATTAGCTTATTCAAAGATACTAACTTTAAATAAGCTTAAGTTAATTTACCATACATCAGTAAATAAGCTTCAAAATCACCCAATTTCCCCCTTCCCCTCAAAAAGGATTTAGGAATTCTACCGATGGGGCTGCTACCACTTCTCAACTTTTGCCAAAATAATTGAATGAATGTATCTATGGAGTCACCAGGAATTGACTTCACCTTCTTATATAACAGATGTAAACAGGTGTAACACCATGGAAACCAGAAGGAGCTGATCTGAAAGACTTCACGGTCTTTGTTCAAGAATAAAAGCAACTTTGCCATTATTTTAAATGATTGTAGCTAGTTTCAGAAATACATAGGATAAGCCCTGATCATTTTGTATGACAAATCCTGTTAGACTTGTTCTCAGTCAAGCAGTCAAGTAGTCCTTCCAGACCACAGGTGTCAAACTCGTGACGTCATGTGATGTGTCATAACGTATCACAACTTTTTTTCCATTCCTGGCAATGGGGTGGGTGGGGTTTTAGCTTGACACATCCAGCCTGTGGGCCCTCAGTTTGACAACCCTGTTGTAGACAGTCATGACTTACTACCAAACTTGTGGTCAAAATTGTAGTCATAAGTCTACTTGTACCCAGATACACTCCATCATCTTTGAGAAAAGTATTCTCTACTAAATTCCAATAAATTTCTGGACTTCATTTCATATTTATATTAATCCCAGCAAGATTTATGCTAGCCAACATTACTTTAACTTCCTATTTAAACTCACAGTCACCTTTTAACAAAAAACCTCAGTATTCAAGTCATGAATTGAGGATTGAAAAGGGAAAAGCAAATAACGTGAACTTCTTTGAGGTATAACAACAACAACAACAACAATAATGATGATGATGAAGTTGGAAGGGACCTTGGAGGTCATCTATTCCAACCCCCTGCTCAGGCAGGAAACCCTATACCTTGTTCAGGCTCATCTCAAAACTCATCTCTCTAAACTTCTTCACAATGGCAACCCACTTCTTAATTCTCCTCATGCTGGTTGCCTTCTCCAAAGGTTTGTAGTTTGGTCCATGTTAAGCTTTTTCTAGCACTCAAGGAAATTTCATATCTTCTTGTTGTTAGCTGCGAAGTCGTGTCCGACTCATCTCGACCCTATGGACAACGTTCCTCCAGGCCTTCCTGTCCTCTACCATCTTCTGGAGTCCATTTAAGCTCACACCTACTGCTTCAGTGACTCCATCCAGCCACCTCATTCTCTGTCGTCCCCTTCTTCTATTGCCCTCAGCCTTTCCCAGCATTAGGCTGTTCTCCAGTGAGTCCTTCCTTCTCATTAGGTGGCCAAAGTATTTGAGTTATTTCATATCTTAACTATGGCTCTTACTTTCTAACTGTTACCCAATTGTGCTTTGCCTTTTCTCATTAGGTGGCCTCTCCCAGGTTGCTCTGACCCAGTGGGATCCAGTGCTGAAGTAACCAGGAGAATCCAATAAATTGACTTGCGCTACCACTGGATTCGATGTTAACAGCTACAATATGTATTGGATCAGACAGAAACCTGTCTGATGGGGCAGAGATAAATAGAGAGACAGAGGGAGAAATATGATATAGAGGGATCTCATGCAAAAAACCTTTCCTTTCACTACTGAAATGTCTCAAGAGGGGACACCAGAGAACCACAAAATGACTTGTCTAGCATCTGGAATAAAATAACTCAGGTAGAGAAGAGACAGATATGAAAAGGCAAAACAAAAATATCCCCAAAGACCTTATTGCTCCACACTTAGTATGGTTGAACAGTTTCCACTCCTTGGTTTCTAACTATTTTGCTGTGGTTTCCTGCTTGTTTGTCTTCTTCCCATGTCAGATGATATCTCACAATATCTTCCCTTTCCTCTTCAGGAATTAGTTTTAGAAAGATTCCTGGGATTTCATCCATGAGAAGCCATATTCTTCCTTAAATATTTTGAATTTATTTTATTTATTTATTTATTTATTTTAATCCCATTTATATCCCGCCCTTCTCCGAAGACTCAGGGTGGCTTACAATCTAAGAAGCACAAATCAATGTGCTTAGCAATAGCTTTCATTTTATGTATATGCCTGCTTATTAGGGCTTTCGGGGGGGCCCCAGTGGCATTTTTTACAAAGTCAGCTTATTGCCCCCAACAATCTGGGTCCTCATTTTACCTACCTCGGAAGGATGGAAGGCTGAGTCAACCTTGAGCCTGGTGGGACTCGAACCTGCACTAATTGCAGGCAGCTGGTGTTACTTAAGGAGGCATTAGCCTACTGCTCCACCAAGGCTCCATTCCATTACATGGAATTTCCTCTCCTGCTGTTTTCCCAAGTCAAGTTCTATTTTGAGAAGATACACAGAACATAACCAAGTATTAATTAAAGGCAGGCAGGCAGGCAGTTTTGAACTCTACTTCCCTTTTCTCAATGTAATGTTAAAAAAAATGAAAAAGAGAAAAAAAGAAAGAAAACTCAGCTGAAATAGCAGAACCTTGCAAGTGTCACTCTGCTGTACTTCCAATCCTTCTTACACCCTGATTAATTAGGGGGTCAGCTGTGTGAATTGTCTCTCAACATTATCTCATCCGAAAGTAAGCTCAAAATTCATTATGTGTTAGTATTTTTTCTCCATAATCCTTTTTTTTTTTTTACTTTTTGTCTTCCCCATACTAGGCAAAAACATAGCACTGATTCATGCTGATATGACTGAAGGGTCTGCAAATGCAATTTTATCAGGGACTTCATACAGAACTGAGAGTTTGATTTATCTGCATCTCAGTTTATCCAAAGAAAAGAAAAGAGGTCTATGAGTCAACCTTGTAACAAAGTCAGGTTTCAAGACTGAATTTATTTTTCAGCATGCAATAGAGCAAGAACTCATGAAAATCCATATGAGATGCAGTGCTAATGTTTCACTTCAGAATAAGCCCATCCAGGATGAGATCCTCATTTCCTTTAAAGTTCCAAGTCCTCTCTGGGACATTCTAGATGGCCATCATGGCATTGTTGTACTTTGCATTTTGTTTTATAGCACTTCCAAGATGTAAGAATATGTAATGAATTATTAGAAGACCTTAATTTGATCGACCTAATTCAACCTAATTTGTAAAGTCACAGGTTCCTCCATTGGTCCTTCATCAGCTGCTTGGCATTGGGTCAGGGAATCACCTGGGAAAGATCTTGAATATGTCTCAGCAACACATCCCAGCAGTGGAGGCAAATGGTATGGTGATTCTGCCACCAATTCTGCAGTTCTTCCTCCAGCTGAATTCAGTCATAGCTGCAGGTTCATCTGTGTATTTCTGTGTCGGAGACTACACAATGAAATAGGATCTATACGGACTGTGTAAAAAAGAGGATTTTGTTTTCACAAGATGGAGAAAGAGGGAGGGAGGGAGAGGAGGGAGAGGAAAAGAGAGAGGGAGAAAAAGTGAGTGAAAGAGAAGCTGACAGAATAATAAAAAATAATCTGTTGTTTAGAAATGGGATTAGTTTTATGAGATCAATATTGAAAGAGCTTCATACAGAGATATCAGCAATGAGCAAACAGAACATCAAATACAACTCACACAAGAATTCAGATACCTGTGCAAAATATAATCTACCCTCTTTGTAGGAGAAATTAGCTATTAGTTGTTAATACTTCTATATATTAATGTCACAATTATGTAAGTCTGAGATGAATTTATGAGAAGTCAACATTGCTGTCACTTCTCATTTAAATTTTGGAGGTAGGGAATAAAAAAAATCCATATAGTAATTACAACAATCATTTAGGTTTGCAAAAGCCCAAATGACAAGACCAGAAGAAGAAAAATTCTATCTTTGGTTTGTGAAATTTTACTGATGCTACCAATTGTTGCAATATTACATTTTAACTGGAAATGCTTTCTTATTCATAAAATTGGCATTGATCTGCATAAATCTGAACCTGAAGAAAGGGAATGCTACAAAATATATGACACTAGAAGCAAAAGGGAAATGAAATATAAAATACCAATTATGTAAGTACGTAGTTGTTTATTGTCTATTCAAAGTTATGACAGCTTTAGAAAGAATTTTTAAAGCACACAAAGCACTTCCAGCCATCACATAATATCATATTGCCCCACCCCTCCTTTTTTGAGGTCATATAACCACATTTCAGGGACGCTGTGGCTTAGCGGGTTAAGACGCTGAGCTTGTCGATCAGAAGGTCGGCAGTTTGGCAGGTCAAATCCCGAGTGCCACGTAACAGAGTTAGCGCCTGTTACTCGTCCCAGCTTCTGACAACCTAGCAGTTTGAAAGCACATAAAAATGCAAGTAGAAAAATAGGAACCACTACGGTGGGAAGGTAACAGCGTTCCGTGCACCTTTAGTGTCTAGTCATGCCTGCCACATGAACACGGAGATGTCCTCGGACAAGCGCTGGCTCTTTGGCTTTAAAACGGAGATGAGCACTGGCCCCTAGAGTTGGAAACAACTAGCACGCATGTGCGGGGGAACCTTTACCTTTACCTTTAACCACATTTCAGGAGCTTGCCATCTATCTTGTATTAATAGCCAGTTGCAACATATGACAGTCACACAAACATTTGCAATATGTTTTGCCCATCCCTGACATTTTTTGCAAGTATCAGGCAAAAGAAATGCCCATTCAGAATAATGGATTTGCTTAAGAGCTAAAAGATTCTCTTACCAAGCACTAAAAATAATGGTTGGAAATGTGTGTCAAGTCATGTGGTCGTCTCTACTTATGACAGCAAGAACTTACAACCAAAATTCTGACCAAATTGTGGTCCTACATTGAAGACTGCTTTCAACCAAATACACTCCATCACTTTTGTGAAAAATATTCTCTACTAAATTTCAATACACTTCTGGACAACATCTCATATTTATACAGGTCCTGAAAAGATGTATGCAAAGCCAACAAGATTTTCACTTCCTATTTAACTCACAGTCACCTTCTTCAGGCTCACCTCAAAACTCATCTCTCTAAACATCTTCACAATGGCAACCCACTTCTTAATTCTCATCATGCTGGTTGTCTTCTGCAAAGGTTTGTACTTTGTTCCATGTTAAGCTTTTTCTAAAACTCAAGGAAATGTCATATCTTAACTATGGATCTTACTTTCTAACCCTTATCCAATTATGCTTGGTGTTTTTTCATTAGGTGGCCTCTCCCAGATAGTCTTGACCCAATCAGATCCAGTGCTGAAGAAACCAGGAGAATCCCATAAATTGACTTGTGCAGCCACTGGATTCAATGTTAACAGCTATTACATGGGTTGGATCAGACAGAAACCTGGCCAAGGACTGGAATGGCTTGTATACTATTACGATTCTAGCACCAACTATTATTCACCAACAATCCAAGGACGTTTTGCTGCCTCCAAGGACAGTTCCAACTTCTATCTGCAAATGAACAACTTAAAAGCTGAGGATACAGCTGTCTATTATTGTACAAGAGACACAGTGAAATAAATCTTAAGGGATCTCATGAAAAAATCTTTCCTTTCACTACTGAAATATCCCAAGAGGGGGCAGCAGAGAACCACAAAATGAGTTGTCTAGCATCTGGAACAAAATCACTCAGGCAGAGAAGAGATGGGAAAGAAAAGACAAAACAAAAATATCCTCAAATATGTTATTGCTCTACATTTAGTGTGGTGGAACATCTTTCACTTATTGGTTGCTGTGGTTTCATGTAGGTTATTTTTCCAAATGCCAGATGACATCTCAAAATGTGTTCCTTTCCCTCTTCAGGGATTCATTTTGGAAGGATTCTTGGGATTTTTTCCATGAAAAGCCATATTCTTCATTAAATGTTTTGAAGTGTATGGAATTTCCTCTCCTGCTATTTTTCCTCCCAAATCAAATTCTATTTTGAGAAGATCTATAATAATAATAATAATAATAATAATAATAATAATAATAATAATAATAATAATAATAATAATAATAATAATAATAATATAAAGTTGGAAGGGACCTTGGAGGTCATCCAGTCCAACCCCCTGCTCAGGCAGGAAACCCTATACCATTTCAGGCAAATGGCTGTCCAGTCTCTTCTTAAAAACCTCCAGTGTTGGAGCATTCACCACTTCTGGAGGCAGGTTGTTCCACTGGTTAATTGTTCTAACTGTCAGGAAGTTTCTCCTTCGTTCTAGGTTGCTTCTCTCCTTGACTAGTTTCCATCCGTTGCTTCTTGTCCTACTTTCAGGTGCTTTGGAGAAGAGCTTGACTCCCTCTTCTTTGTGGTAGCCCCTGAGATATTGGAACACTGCTATCATGTCACCCCTCACTCTTCTTTTCATTAAGCTACACATACCCCATTCTAGCCTAGCACTGTGTTGGCTTTTTTGGCAGCTGCATCACACTGCTGGCTCATATTGAAGTGATTGTCTACTAAGACTCCGAGATCCCTCTCACAGTTACTACTATTGAGCAAGGTACCACCTATACTATACCTATGCATTTGATTTTTCCTGCCTAAATGTAGAACCTTACTTTTTTCACCATTGAATTTCATTTTGTTAGATAGTGCCCAGTGTTCGAGTCTGTCCAGATCCTCCTGTATCTTAAGCCTATCTTCTGGAGTGTTGGCTATTCCTGCCAGCTTGGTGTCATCTGCAAATTTGATGAGTTCCCCATCTATCCCCTCATCCAAATCATTAATGAAGATATTGAAGAGCACTGGGCCCGGAACAGAGCCCTGGGGCACCCCACTACACACTTCCTTCCATGTAGATGCGGTTCCATTGAGGACCACACGCTGAGTACGGCCTGTCAGCCAGCTACTAATCCATCTGGTGGTAATGCTATCTAACCCACATTTTTCTATCTTATCAAGTAGTAGGTTGTGATCTACTTTATCAAATGCCTTACTGAAGTCCAAGTAAATTATATCTACAGCGTTCCTCTGGTCCACTAATTTTGTCACTTGGTCAAAGAATGTAATAAGATTTGTCTGGCATGATCTGTTTTTGACAAACCCATGTTGACTTTTAGTGATGACTTTGTTTGCATCAAGGTGTTCGCTGATTTGTTGTTTGATTATTTTTTCCAGAATCTTCCCAGGTATTGAGGTCAGGCTGATAGGTCTGTAGTTTCCTGGATCTATTTTTTTCCCTTTTTTGAAGATGGGAACTACATCAGCTCTCTTCCAGTCCTCTGGTAGTTCCCCAGTGCTCCAGGATCTTTGAAAAATATAGTTCAGTGGTTCTGAGATCACGTCTGCCAGTTCCTTGAGAACCTTGGGGTATAATCCATCTGGTCCTGGTGATTTGAACTCGTCTAGGCTGGACAGGTGCTCACTTACCATTTTCTTGCCTATCTTAACTTGCGTTTCTATTCTGTTTTTTATGGCACTGGTTTGAGTAGGTTGGATGTTTTTTCCCTTTGTGTAAAGACAGATGCAAAAAACAAATTAAATAGTTCTGCTTTCTCCCTATTGCTTGTCACCTTCTTGCCACTTTCCCCCACTAATGGACCAATCATTTCCTTAACTTTTTTCTTGTTTTTTATATGTTGAAAGAAGCATTTTTTGTTATTTTTGACTTTGGTCGCAAGCCTTAGTTCATTTTGAGCCTTAGCTTTCCTCACTTCATCTTTGCAGGCACGGGCTATTTGCTGATATTCTGACTTAGTTATGTGCCCCTCTTTCCAATTCTTATACTTGTCCTTTTTATCTTTCAATCTGCTAGATTGTACAAAGTATAAACTAGAGGAAGGCACCATGAATTCTACTTCTCTTTTGGAATGTTTTTAAAAAAGTCAGCTAAAATTACAAAATGTCAGATAAACCTCCTATATTTCTTATTACTCCAGTGAATCAAAGGGGTAGTTGTCTGAATTGCTTCAGAATATTATCTGGTGATTCTGGACATCCAAAACTGCTTCTGATTCCTTTTTCCTTTGTAACAATGATGGTGTATTTTTTTTAAATCCCATTTATATCCCGCCCTTCTCCGAAGACTCAGGGCGGCTTACAATTTAAAGCACAAATCAATGTGCTTAGCAATTTTGTCAAAGCATTGATGATTGCATTGCCTGGTCTTGGCTGCAAACCAAACTTATTTCTCAATCAGGTGACTCATGTCATGGTTCTGACAAATGCAGTACTTCAAAGAACTTCAAGACATTGTTTACCTTAAACAATCTTTTAATAGAGTAGCATAGCTTTGGCAGATACATGGTCAAAGTCAAGATCTGAATTCTCCTCCCCTAAACACATCATATCAAAGCACAATTCCCTTCCTTAATTTAAGTGTCATAAATCACATTCTCCAATTAGTTTAAAATGCAAACTTTCCCTCCCTTCTTCAACCCGCCAATTCTTATCTTCTTTGATTACAAACAGTCTTGAGATACATTCTCCCTACTCCACTAATTCTAACTCTAAAAGTAACATACAGGTTAAAGAAAAAAGGCTACATCACCCTATGTTGTCAAGCAAGAACATCCAATGTTAGCAGCATTGACAACTCACACCTTATTTAACATCCAGTTGTTAAACTCCAACCTAGAACTGTTGCATATAGAGAGCAACAGTATTTCCTTTAGAAAGATACAGTAATAGAGCCCTTTGTCTCTGATTGTACTTCCCTCTTCCTCCTTTTACTTTGTGAAAATGAGGGAGGGTCTTGTAAAAGGTTATCTCAGGTGACCGTTCCCACACACACTCAGGTCTTTTCTTCTGATTGTTGTTCTGGCAGAGGATGCTCTTGAAAATGATTTATAATCTGCATTGTTAGAGAATTTAGAGGGATGTACAGTTTGGACATTATAAAACTTCTAATGTGTTAGTTGCACTAGCTTCCACTTTCAAAGCACTAGGTAAAAGGTAAAGGTTCCCCCCAACACACGTGCTAGTCGTTTCCAACTCTAGGGGCCAGTGCTCATCTCCGTTTTAAAGCCAAAGAGCCAGCGCTTGTCCGAGGACGTCTCCGTGGTCATGTGGCCGGCATGACTAGACGCCAAAGGCGCACGGAACGCTGTTACCTTCCCACCATAGTGGTCCCTATTTTTCTACTTGCATTTTTACGTGCTTTCAAACTGCTAGGTGGGCAGAAGCTGGGACGAGTAACAGGTGCTCACTCTGTTATGCGGCACTCAGGATTCGACCCGCCAAACTGCCGACCTTCTGATCGACAAGCTCAGCGTCCTAACCCACTGAGCCACTGCGTCCCTTATCAAAGCACTAGTTATTACCTATAATGCCGTACAATCAGATTACTTTCCTTACTTCATTCTCTTTGATTGTTGCTTAATCCCCACCTGAACTGATAGTGTGGACCTGCTCCAGGATGGGATCCGGATTCTAACATTTGTGTCACCACTCCAGTCTAATGGAACAACACTCCCCAGGATATCTGAATGGTCCTAATTTCATTGACAGTGTAAGAAATAAACATGAAAGTCAGAATTTTAACACAGAATTTTGGTTCTGAGGATTAAATGAGTCTGTTCTTAATTACTTAATATCCACTAGGAGTAAAATGATTTTGGATCTCATGGTTAGTATTTTTGAAAAGGCTGAGAAGCTAAAAATTATTTATTTTTGGGTTAAAAACATATCAAGCTTCCTAGAGCCCAAGCCGCTATACACACTTGTGAATTTAAATTAAATTTTCACTTTATCTGCAAGCATTAGACAAGATTTGTCCATACGGACTGAGTTAAATTTTATTTCTTCAATTAAATTAGAAACTTCATCTAGTTTTAATGAAAATGACAAAACATATGAATGTAATATTAGGTATTGAACAAATGATGTAATTCATTTGTTCAATACCTGTTCTCTTCAGTGTATTTATCAAAAAGTGCAGGTCCACAGGAAAAGGAGTTAGCTCGGTAGAGCTTAAGTTGAAAAAGCATTTATTTTTATTTATTTATTTGTATTCTAACTTTATTATTAATTTGACAAATAATGCAAGTTGATGAACAAATTCTTCATACCTTCTTCCTCCTACTTTCCCCACAATGACAACTCAATTGAACAACCTAATTCACACTCATGTGAAAATGTTCACATAATTTTGCAGTCCCCAAGAAAGGACCACATCCTTATAATATGAAGATGATGCAAATTAATTCCACTGCTTCACCTTCTTAAAAGCAGTTCTTGCAGACTTGCATCTGCAGAGCCAATCAACCAAGTAGCCTAAAGAAAAACAAACGGATCTGTAGATATGCTTCTTTGGGCTTTCCTCCTGTTCCTTATTCATCTTTCAGGTAGATCTTCTTTCGTAACCAAAAGTAGTAGGTGATACACATTCCTCATCAGGTTTCCTCCTGATTCCCTGTTGATGTTTGATTTTCAGGCTGCTATACAGAGGTGAAGTTGGTGGAGACTGGAGGGGGTGTTGTAGTCCCTGGAGGTTCCCTTCGCCTCACCTGTAAAGCATCTGGATTCAACTTTACTAACTATGAAATGCACTGGATCCGTCAGTCTCCAGGAAAAGGATTGGAGTGGGTGGCTGGTGTTAGCAAACCAAAAGGAACCAGTCAATGGTATAACTCCAAAGTGGAGGGAAGATTCACTGTCTCTAGGGACAATTCACAGACTTCAGCTTATCTCCAGATGAACAACTTGAAGCCTGAAGACTCTGCCTTGTATTATTGTGCAAGGCACACAGTGATTCCATCTGCTTTCCTCCTTGTTCAATTTCTCTGTGGGTCCGTTGCAAGGAGAAGCCGAGAGTAAAAAGCAGAAACATTCAGCCTCTGTCCCTAGAGGGTATCTGTCAAAAAGAACAAATTTTCATTCACACAAACAACAAAGCAACCAGAGTTGCAGAGAAAGTAAATAGAAAATGAACAAGATATCCCTACAGCTTTCATGAGAAGTGTGCTACCTGTGACTCCAGATGTTTGAACCTTGTTTTTGCAGTCTCCTGACAGTGCGTGTGAACTTGGATCCCCACACTGACAATGTGGCTGAAAAAGAATGGAAGTACAATAAAGATTCTCTCAAACTCAGAATTCCTGATTAAAATTAAATTAAATTAAAAAGGCTTGTATAAGTGGAGAAGGGGACTATGCTATACAATTCTGAAGTGGGAAAAATGGAATCAGATATGTTTATAACTTCTGTAAAGAAGATGGAAGTCACATCTTGTTTTGATTTTTGCTTTATTTTTTACTATTTTCAATACTTTTTTCTTTATTGCTGTTACACACACACACACATACACATTACACATATATTATTTATGTATGTATATGTATATGTATGTGTATATTTATACACAGAGAGAGAGAGAGAGATACTCTTCTCCTCCTCACTCATATTGGCTGCTCCAGCTTGGGTGGCTCTGCTCGGCTTCAGCCGAGGCTGCTTTACACCTTCCTCTCAAAGCCATTTAGCACTGTCGGCAGCCATTTTGGCTCTCAGCTGGTTTCGGCATGGGTCACTTCAGCTAGTGGGAACTGACCAATCCAAATCAGAAAAGGTGTGCAGACCAAACTGCGGACCAGGAAAGAGGCGCCGGCTGTGCTGTGCTCCTGAAGTCTTAATAAATGCTTCCCATGAGACTCTATTGGGGCCTGAAGGAAAAGTCAGCTCTTTATAGCCGCCACGTCCTCTCGCCCTATGGAGCGCCTTTTATGCACGAGGTGCCCGCCTCATTCACACCCTGGAGTGCGAGGAAGGCAGCCAGAAGTGGTGGTGGATTGGAATTTGTTAGATTTTCCCAGTAAGTGGTTTGCTGGGAGGGAGAGGGAGATAAGAAGAGGGAGGGAGAGAGAGAGGAGAGAGAGAGGAAGAGAGAGAGAGAGAGGGAGGGAGAGAGAGGGAGAGGGGGAGGGGAGGGAGAGAGAGGGAGGGAGAGAGGGATGGGGAGGGAGAGAGAGAGCAGTTCATTGATTTCATAAATGCAACACGCTATAGTTTTTTTATACATAGAATAAAGGTAAAAAACAATATATGCAGTGTTATCTTCATTTTAGATGTCAAAAGGGCTTTGTGGCTCCCAGTGTTTCTTTTTCTGTGGGAAACAGGTCGAAATGGCTCTTTGAGTGTTTAAGGTTGCCGACCCTTGCCCTATACCATTTCAGACAAATGGCTATCCAGTCTCTTCTTAAAAACCTCCAGTATTGGAACATTCATAGCTTCTGGAGGCAGGTTGTTGTTAGTACTGTGAGGATTAGGTGCTCAGCAGAGTGATAGCACAAGTGAAAAACTGCCCCTGTGTCTATTTGTTTTTGCATGTAATGCTATAGGACAGGGGTGTCAAACTCGCCACGTCACATGATGTGTCGCAACATATCGTGGCTTTTCCCCCATTGCCAGAACTGGGGTGGGCGCAGTTTCGGCATGACACATCTGGCCTGCAGGCTGGCAGTTTGACACCCCGGCTATAGGACATGAAGTATCTGCATGAATGCCCTACATTTATGCAGAGATGAAGTGTCTGCATTTAATATTTCATCAGGGACTTCGTACAGAACTGAGATCTCAATTTTTCTCCGCCTCACTTTATCAGAAGGAAGACAAAGAGGTCCATGAGCAACTTTGTAACAAATTCAGGTTTTAGGACTGAATTTATTTTCCCTCACTCAACAGAGGTGGAACTCATGCAAATTTTATGAGATGCAATGCTGATGCTTCTCTTCAAAATATGAGGATGAGTTCCTCACTTCCTTCAAAGTTCAAAGATCTCACTGGGACATCCTAGATGGCCATCAAGGCATTGTGGTTCTTTGCATTTTGTTTAACAGTGTTTCCGAGATGTAAGAATATTTAATGAAATATTAAGGTAAAGGTAAAGGTTCCCCTGCACATGTGTGCTAGTCGTTTCTGACTCTAGGGGCCGGTGCTCATCTCCGTTTCAAAGCCGAAGAGCCAGCGCTTGTCCAAGGACGACTCTGTGGTCATGTGGCCGGCATGACTAGACGCCAAAGGCGCTCAGAATGTTGTTACCTTCCCACCGGAGTGGTCCCTATTTTTCTACTTGCATTTTTATGTGCTTTTGAACCGCTAGGTTGGCAGAAACTGGGACGAGTAACAGGTGCTCACTCTGCTATGCGGCACTCAGGATTCGACCTGCCAAACTGCCGACCTTCTGATCGACAAGCTCAGCATCCTAATCCACTGAGCCACTGTGTCCCATTAATGAAATATTAGGAGACCTTAATTTTGTCAGTGATGTTGTTTATTGATCACAATCCTTTCTCTTTTTTTCCCCAAGGGGTCTTCTCAGACATTCAACTTGTTGAATCTGAACCAGGAATAGTGAGACCTGGAAGTCAACTCAGCCTAACTTGTAAAGTCACAGGTTTCTCCATTTCTACGTCTTCATCATACGCTTGGCATTGGATCAGGCAACCAAATGGAAAAGGTCTCGAATGGCTTTCAGCCATAAATGTCAATAATGGAGGCAAATGGTATACTACTTCTGTAAAAAGCCGTGTCACCATTTCTGCAGATCAGTCCAGGAATGAGTTCTCTCTCCAGTTTAATTCAGTCATAGCTGAAGATTCATCTGTGTATTTCTGTTTCCGAGAGCACACAGCGACATATCTTCTATTTGTGGTCTGTAAAAAACAAGAGGTGGGGGGTGAGGGGAGAGAGGGAGAGCTGATAGAACAATGTATAAGTATCTTTTGTTTTTATTAAACGGGATTAGTTTTATTAGACAAATATTTACAGAGTTTCATAGGGAGACACCAGAGATCTGGTGGAAATAGGTGCAAACTAATTTTCTTTTCTTTTCTACTATAAGAGGCTGAAAAGTGCTTCAATTTTTAAAGAGTTGCTGATCTCCATGACCATCACCACTTTTTTTTGTTTCCAGACAAGATTTATTTAGGGATTTATTTAGCCTAGAAATCTCCCACCTGTCCTGTCTTTCCTCTTTCTTCTGAAAAATCAGAGAGGACACTGAATGGCCTTCCTTGGAAGTGGACAAAGCCTCTAGGAGCCTCATTGCAGAAGGGTTGATTTTTTTTCTTCTATTATATTTTTATTTCCTTCCCTTCCACAAATTAAGCAAAAAACAAAGTATTGATTTGTGCTGATATGACAATAGAATAGAATGGGGTAGAATGGAATGGAATGGAATGGAATGGAATGGAATGGAATGGAATGGAATTGAAGAGAAGAGAAGAGAAGAGAAGAGAAGAGAAGAGAAGAGAAGAGAAGAGAAGGGAAGGGAAGGGAACTAGGATAGGACAGGACAGGATGGGATGGGATGGGATGGGACGGGACGGGATGGGATGGGATAAGATAGGATATTTGGCCAAGTGTGATTAGAGACATAAGGAATTTGTGTGTGGTTCTCTACCTGCAAGGCAACAGAGTTATAATAATCATAATAATGTTATGAATAAGAGAGGTATGAGAGAAGATGACAAGGATAATAATCCTACAGCCATACAATAGCAGTGAATATATTTAGACATAGGTAAAGGTAAAGGTTCCCCTGCACATGCATACTAGTCGTTTCCAACTCTAGGGGCCGGTGCTCATCTCCGTTTCAAAGCCATAGAGCCAGTGCTTGTCCAAGGACGTCTCCGTGGTCATGTGGCCGGCATGACTGGACGCCAAAGGTGCACGGAATGCTGTTACCTTCCCACCATAGTGGTCCCTATTTTTCTACTTGCATTTTTACGTGCTTTCAAACTGCTAGGTTGGCAGAAGCTGGGATGAGTAACAGGCACTCACTCTGTTACGTGGCACTCGGGATTCGACCCGCCAAACTGCTAACCTTCTGATCAACAAGCTCAGCGTCCTAACCCACTGAGCCAACGCGTCCCTATTATTTAGACATAAGACAGTACTATAAGGATTAGGTGCTCAAACAGAGTGATGGCAAAAGGGGGAAAAAACTGCCCAGTGTCCAGTTGTTTTGGCATATAATGCTATAGGACATTTTTTATTTTTTTATTTTATTTTAATTCCATTTATATCCCGCCCTTCTCCGAAGACTCAGGGCGGCTTACAAGCTTAGCAGTAGCCTTCATTCTATGTATATGCCTGCTTTTTTTTTTATTATTATTAATTTTTTATTAAATTTATTATTTAAAAACATTGGACACAGTACCAGCGAGCTGGCAAACCTTTTTGTCTACAATGTTTAAATATATATATATACATGTATGTATGTACATCAAAAATACACTTAAATACACTTAGATTACAAATCGGTGACATACCACAATATTTAAAACAGTGAGCTAGTCTGTAAAACCTAATAGAGACCTTTCTTTTTATCCATCCAAAGATACAATTTGTTCCAAATTCTATAATAGTCTGATTGGTCTTTATTCTTTAATTCCAAAGTTAATTTGTCCATTTCAGCGCAATCAAAAATTTTCCTAATAACCTCTTTTTCTCCTGGGATCTCATTCTTTTTCCATTTTTGCGCAAATGATATTCTAGCTGCTGTGATAATATGGATCATTAAGTATAGCACATCTTTAGGATATTTCTCTTTCGTGATTCCCAACAAGAAAAGTTCTGGACTAAACTCAAGATCTTGTTTCAATATTTCTTTCAGCCAAATCCAAATCATTCTCCAAAATTTTTGTGTTTTACTGCAAGACCACCACGTGTGGAAGTATGTGCCTATCTCTTCAGAATAAGTATATGCCTGCTTATTAGGGCTTTCACACACCCCCGCAAGCGGCATTATTACATGAAGTCTCAGCATGAATTAATATATATATATATATATATATAAATATATATATACATATATTCTAGGGACGCAGTGGCTCAGTGGGTTAGGATGCTGAGCTTCTCGATCAGAAGGTCGGCAGTTTGGCGGGTCGAATCCCGAGTGCCGCGTAACAGAGTGAGCGCCTGTTACTCGTCCCAGCTTCTGCCAACCTAGCAGTTCGAAAGCACGTAAAAAATGCAAGTAGAAAAATAGGGACCACTACAGTGGGAAGGTAACAGCGTTCCGTGCGCCTTTGGCATCTAGTCATGCCAGCCACATGACCACGGAGATGTCCTCGGACAAACGCTGGCTCTTCGGCTTTGAAACGGAGATGAGCACCGACCCCTAGAGTCGGAAACGACTAGCACGCATGTCCGGGGGAACTTCTGGTCCTCAAAATAACTTTCAGCTCCCTTTCCCATCGTAAAAGCTTCTGTGTAACTCTGTCAAAATTACCAGCACCAAGATACACTCCATCTTCTTTGCAAGAAAAAAAAGAAGAAAGAAAAGAAAAGAAAAGAAAAGAAAAGAAAAGAAAAGAAAAGAAAAGAAAAGAAAAGAAAAGAAAAGAAAAGAAAAGAAAAGAAAGGAAAAGAAAAGAAAAGAAATAACCAGTTGCAGTGTATGGCTGTCATTTGAAATATTTTTTGCCAGTCTCTGACTTTTTTGGCCAGTTTTTTTCTGGCAAAAAAAAAAGTTCATTCTGAGCAATGGATTTGCTTCACAACAGAAAGACTCTCTTATCAATCAATGAAAATAACAGTTTAAAAAAATGTGCCCAGCAATGTGGTTGCCTCTATTTATGACAGCACTGAATTACAACCAATATTCTGGTTGATAAGTCGAGGACTACTTGCATCCAGGTACACTCAATTATCTTTGTGAAAATAGCAGAGAATTCTCTACTAAATTTCAGTACACTTCTAGATTTCATCTCATATTTATACAGGTCCCTGCAGGTTTTATGCAAAGTCCACATGACTTTCACTTCCTATTTAAACTCTCATTCATATTCTTTAGGCTTAGCTCAAGGTGCAAAAATACTTTCTACTAAATTTCATGACAGTTAAGGACTTTATCTATTTATACAGGTCCCAGCAGAATTTATGCAAAGCCAACATGACTTTAACTTCCTATTTAAACTCTTGTTCTGCTTTTTCAGGCTCCACTCAAAGTGTAAATTGTATCTTTCCAAACATCTTCATAATGGCAATCCACTTCTTAATTCTCATCATGCTGGCTGCCTTCTCCAAAGATTTGTAGTTTGGTCCATGTTAAGCATTTTCTAGCACTCGAGGAAATGTCATATATTAACTATGGATCTTACTTTCTAACCCTTATCCAATTATGCTTGGTGTTTTTTCATTAGATGGTCTCTCTCAGATAGCTCTGACCCAGTCAGATCCAATGCTGAAGAAACCAGGAGAACCCCATAAATTGACTTGTGCTGTCACTGGATTTGACATTAACAGCTAAATTAAGAGCCTTGGTGGAGCAGTGGGCTAATGCCTCCTTAAGTAACACCAGCTGCCTGCAATTAGTGCAGGTTCGCATCCCACCAGGCTCAAGGTTGACTCAGCCTTCCATCCTTCCGAGGTAGGTAAAATGAGGACCCAGATTGTTGGGGGCAATAAGCTGACTTTGCAATAATGCCGCTTGGGGTGTGTGTGAAAGCCCTAATAAGCAGGCATATACATAGAATGAAGGCTACTGCTAAGCTTGTAAACCGCCCTGAGTCTTCGGAGAAGGGCGGGATATAAATGGAATTAAAATAAAAAATAAAAATAAAATTATGTATTGGATCAAACAGAAACCTGTCAAGGACTGGAATGGCTTGTTTACTATTATTCATCTAGTGACAAGTCTTATTTGCCAACAATCCAAGGATGCTTTACTGCCTCCAAGGACATTTCCATTTCTATCTTCAATTGAACAACCTAAAAGCTGAGGATACAGCTGTCTATTATTGCACAAGAGACACAGTGAAATAGATCTTAAGTGATCTCATGAAAAAAAATTCATTCATTACTGAAATGTCTCAAGAGGGGACAGCAGAGAACCACAAAATGAGTTGTCTAGCATCTGGAACAAAATCACTCAGACAGAGAAGAGATGGAACCAAAATATCCCCAAATATGTTATTGCTCCACACTTAGTGTGGTGGGACATCTTTCACTGATTGGTTGCTGTGGTTTCATGCAGGTTCTTTTTCCAAATGCCAGATGACATCTCAAAATGTGTTCCTTTCCCTCTTCAGGGATTCATTTTGGAAGGATTCCTGGGATTTTTTCCATGACAAGCCATAAGTTTTCATTACATGTTTTGAATTGAATTTCCTCTCCTGCTCTTCTCCACCTCCCCAAATCAAGTTCTATTTTGAGAAAATCTGCTAGACACAGCAAGACATAAACCAAAGGCAGGTGGCATGAATTCTACCTCTCTTTTGAAGTGTTAAAAAAAAAAGTCAGCTAAAATTTCAGTATGTTGCAAGTCTGATTCAGCTGTACTTTCCATCCTTCCTATACTCCGCTGAATCAAGGGGGTAGTTGTCTGAATTGTTTCCAAATATTAGCTGGTGATTCTGGACATCCATAACTGCTTCTGATCCTTTTTCCTTTGTAACGGCCATTGTGTCATTTTGTTAAAGCGACCCATACATTGATGTTTGCATTGCTTCCTCTTTGGTGGAAACTGAACTAATGTCTAAACCTGGTGACTCAGACCTTATACAGCAGACATGTCAAACACAAGGCCTGGGGGCCAGATCCGGCCCGCGAAGTAGTTTCATGTGGCCCGCAAAGCCATCCTGGAAACAGTGAGGGAACGGCCCCCACTGCCTTGGCCCTGGCCCAGAGACCCTCCTCCTGCCAGAGACCCTCAGATCTGTCCCACTCCTGCCCAGGCCCCCATAGGCACCCTTGATGCGAATGATGTAGAGCTGGCCACGCCCACCCAGTAGGCCATACGCACTCTAGCCACGCCCACCCTGTAGGCCATGCCCACCCAGGCCACACCCATCCGGCCCCCTGAGGGCAACCGCAATGCTGATGCGGCCCTCAATGAAATTGAGTTTGACACCCCTGTTATACAGCATCCAGTTGTCAAACCTCCAAGCTAGTCCAGATGAGAAAGCACAACCCATATATAGAGCAACAATACTTTCATTAGAAAGATACAGTAACAGAGCCTTTCAACTCTGAATCCACTTCCCTCTTCCTCCTTTTACTTTGTGAGAATGAGGGAGGGTCTTGTAAGAGGTTTACTCAAATGACTGTTCACCCCACACACTCAGACTCTTTCCTCTGATTGTTGTTCTGGCAGGGGCTGCTCTTGAAAATGATTTCCAGTTTGCATTGTTTGAGAACTTAGACCAGACATGTCAAACACAAGGCCCGGGGGCCAGATCCGGCCCGCGAAGTGGTTTCATGCGGCCCGTGAAGCCATCCTGGGAACAGTGACGGAACGGCCCCCACTGCCTTGGCCCTGGCCCAGAGACCCTCCTTCTGCCAGAGACCCTCAGATCTGTCCCACTCCTTCCCAGGCCCCCATAGGCACCCTTGATGTGAACGATGTAGAGCTGGCCATGCCCACCCAGTAGGCCATACGCACTTTAGCCACACCCACCCAGTAGGCCACGCCCACCCTGGCCATACCCACCCGGCCCCTTGAGGGCAACCGCAATGCTGATGTGGCCCTCAATGAAATTGAGTTTGACACCCCTGACTTAGACGGATATGCAGTTTGGCCATTATAAAACTTCTAATGTGTTAATCGCACTAGCTTCCCCTTCAAAGTGGTAGTTATTACCTATAATGCTATATAATCAGGTTACTTGCCTTACTTCATTTTGTTTGATTGTCACTATTTTTACTATTTTCAATACTTTTTGCTTTATTGCTCTTTCTTTGTTAGCTTTCTTTTATATTCTATTTTACATTTACCCTTTAAATTTGCATCAAAATTGCACACACACACACATACACACACAGAGAGAGAGATGTATATATGTATGTATGTATGTATGTATGTATGTATGTATCTATGTATGTATGTATATACGTGTGTACGTATGTATGTATAGAACTACTATACCAACTAATATCAAAAACCTGTGAAACGAGAATTCAGAGAATATCTGAAAGATTTTTATATTGGAAAATAGGATTACATATCAGATGCCTAATAGCTATTCAGTTAGCTTAATGCCTAAACAATCTAAACCATTAAATGAACACATACCTAGTTCACTTTCCTAATTCAGGAGTATGAAAAATGTCCTACACATCTCTTTAACATTAATTGATTATTATCACTTTCGTCCATACAGATTGACTTAAATTTTATTTCTTAAATTAAATTAAAAACTTCATGGAGGTTTAACAAAAATGACAAAACGCGTGAATTTAATGTTCTCTTCAGGACCTTTATCTAAAAGTGCCAAGTTACAGGAAAAGGAGTTAGTTCTGTTGACCTTAAACTGAAAATGTTCACATGATTTTGCAGTCCCCAAGAAAGGACCACATCCTTATAATATGGAGATGATGCAAATTAATTCCACTGCTTCACCTTCTTAAAAGCAGTTCTTGCAAACTTGCATCTGCAGAGCCAATCAACCAAGTAGCCTCAAGAAAATCAAACGGATCTGTAGATATGCTTCTTTGGGCTTTCCTCCTGTTCCTTATTCATCTTTCAGGTAGATCTTCTCTCGTAACCAAAAGTAGGAGGTGATACACATTCCTCATTAGGTTTCCTGCTGATTCCCTGTTGATGTTTGATTTTCAGGCTGCTATTCAGAGGTGAAGTTGGTGGAGACTGGAGGGGGTGTTGTAGTCCCTGGAGGTTCCCTTCGCCTCACCTGTAAAGCATCTGGATTCAACTTTACTAACTATGAAATGCACTGGATCCGTCAGTCTTCAGGAAAAGGATTGGAGTGGGTGGCTGGTGTTAGCAAACCAAAAGGAACCAGTCAATGGTATAACTCTAAAGTGGAGGGAAGATTCACTGTCTCTAGGGACAATTCACAGACTTCAGCTTATCTCCAGATGAACAACTTGAAGCCTGAAGACTCTGCCTTGTATTATTGTGCAAGGGGCACAGTGATTGCATCTGCTTTCCTCCTTGTTCAATTTCTCTATGGGTCCCTTGCAAGGAGAAGCCAAGAGCAAAAAGCAGAAACATTCAGCCTCTGTCCCTGGAGGGTATCTGTCAAAACCTTTTTTTTTATCCACACAAACAACAAAGCAACCAGAGTTGCAGAGAAAGTAAAGAAGAATAGAAAATGAACAAGACCTCCCTACATGTTTCATGTAGTGTGCTACCTGTGACTCTAGATGTGCCTGCACCGTTTGAACCATGTTTTTGCAGTTTCCTGGCAATGTGTATTAACCTGGATTCCTGCACTGACAGTGTGGCTAAAAAAGAATGGAAGTACAATACACACAGACACACAGACACACAGAAACACAAACAGACACACACACACACACAGAGAGAGAGAGAGAGAGAGAGAGAGAGAGAGAGAGAGAGAGAGAGAGAGAGAGAGAGAGAGAGAGAGAGAGATAAAGATAAAGATAAAGATATATAGATATAGATATAGATATACATATATATTAATCACTGTCCATTTTGAATATATAGCAGAAAGAGAAAACTTTTTTGTTTGTGTGTATGTATATGTGTATATAGCATATGCCTATGTTTGTTATGTTTGTTATGTATATAGCATATGCCTATGTTTGTTTAAGAGCCTTGGTGGAGCAGTGGGCTAATGCCTCCTTAAGTAACACCAGCTGCCTGCAATTAGTGCAGGTTCGCATCCCACCAGGCTCAAGGTTGACTCAGCCTTCCATCCTTCCGAGGTAGGTAAAATGAGGACCCAGATTGTTGGGGGCAATAAGCTGACTTTGTAATAATGCCGCTTGGGGTGTGTGTGGAAGCCCTAATAAGCAGGCATATACCGTATATACTTGAGTATAAGCCGACTCGAGTATAAGCCGAGACCCCTAATTTCACCCCCCAAAACTGGGAAAAGTTCTTGACTCAAGTATAAGCCGAGGCTGGGATCCGCCGAGTGGCTTTCAGCACTGGAGAAAATGCAAAATCGCTCGAGACCAAACTCGAAGGAATCAGCTGCCGGTGGGAGCGAGGCGATCCGTGCGGTCCCGTGACAGCCAGTCGGGCAAGCAACGCGAAGAGCGGCAGGGCTTTATTTTTGCACCGTGGAGCTCCCCCTCCCCCTCCTCCCAAACTCCCCCTCTCTCCCCCTTCCCCCCACTTCCCAGAGCTGAATACAGGGTATTAACCGGCGGCGGAGGCTTGCAGAACGGCGGATCGAGCCTCTGTCGCCGGCGGCTGGATCCGCGCTCCGCAAGCCTCTGCCGCCGGCGGAGGCTGGATCCGTGCTCCACAAGCCTCTGCCGCAAGCCTCTGCCGCCGGTGGTTCCAGCCTCCGCCGGTGGCAGAGGCTTGCGGAGCGCGGATCCAGTGGGGGGGAAAAGCCCTTTAGCAGGATTTGCCTGCATGCCGGCGGAGGCTGGATCCGTGCTCCACAAGCCTCTGCCGCCGGCTGGATCCGCGCCCTGCCACCGGCAGAGGCTTGCGGAGCGCGAATCCAGTAGGGGGGAAAAGCCCTTTAGCAGGATTTGCCTGCATGCCGGCGGAGGCTGGATCCGTGCTCCACAAGCCTCTGCCGCCGGCTGGATCCGCACCCTGCCGCCGGCAGAGGCTTGCGGAGCACGGATCCACCCTCCGCCGGCATGCAGGCAAATCCTGCTAAAGGGCTTTCCCCCCCCCACTGGATCCGCGCTCCGCAAGCCTCTGCCGGCGGCAGGGCGCGGATCCAGCCGGCGGCAGAGGCTTGTGGAGCACGGATCCAGCCTCCGCTGGCATGCAGGCAAATCCTGCTAAAGGGCTTTTCCCCCCCACTGGATCCGCGCTCCGCAAGCCTCTGCCACCGGCTGGATCCGCGCTCCGCAAGCCTCTGCCGCTGGCGGAGGCTGGAACCGCCGGCGGCAGAGGCTTGCGGCAGAGGCTTGTGGAGCACGGATCCAGCCCTGCCTGCCGCGGAGGTCCGGAGACCTGCCGACGTTTGGGGAGGTTTGGGGAGGTGCGCGCGCACCTCCCCAAACCTCCCCAAACTTCGGCAGGTCTCCGGACGGCGGTGGCTTGGGAGAGGTGCGCGCGATCCCGGAAGCACCAAAGCCTCGGCCGCGCACAAGTCCTCGGTAAGTTTTTTTGTTGACTGGAGTATAAGCCGAAGTGGAATTTTTCAGCCCAAAAAGTGGGCTGAAAAATTCGGCTTATACTCAAGTATATACGGTACATAGAATGAAGGCTACTGCTAAGCTTGTAAGTCGCCCTGAGTCTTCGGAGAAGGGCGGGATATAAATGGAATTAAAAAATAAAAATGTATCTGTATGGGTAGATATACTGTATACTTTATTTATTTATTTATTTATTTATTTATTTATTTATTTATTTATATACTTTATACTTTATTTTGAGAGCAGATAACATAATTTCATTTTTAATATGGGCCAGTGTGCTCAAAGTAAAAAAAAAAATGACAGTAAAGGTTATCTTATCTTGTGTCTTATCTCGATTTCTTTGCTCTGGCTGTTAGTGACTATCCGGCTGGCGAATTCAATATTGAGGTGCCATATGAGATCATTTTTACTGAACACACATCACAGTAATGAAGAAGCAAAATCAACTGTAGTTTTCCCGGGTTAAAATCTGATTAGTTACCAACAGCCTTTCATAACCCCCACCCACCAAGTGTTCATGTTGCCCAAGCACATCCCTTTAGTTTCTTATGGGAACAATCCACTTCTCTGTCAGACACCTGCTTTGGATGACCTTGGGTCTCATGGTCTGTGGATGGCTTCTTGAATCTCCCATCTCTTTCCCAGGCTCTCACTCCCCTCTGTTTCTATGGCAAGTTGAGTAGACAGAGATTAGCAAGCATCTTAGCAATTCAACTTGGACAAGGTGTCTCTGCAGTCACCAAGAGTCAGCTTTGCCATTCATCTTTGCCATTTATGCAGTTTCCATCTGGCTTTATGCAAATTCATCCTCACTTTCACTTCTCATTTATAATAATAATAAATAATAATTTAATTTCTATACCGCCCTTCTCCCGAAGGACTCAGGGCGGTGTACAGGGCAATAGATACAATAAAAATACAGTATACAAAAGTTAAGATAGAATTAAATATTAAGCCCAATTACAGTAAAATGAATTAAAATTAATATTAAAATTCCCCAAACCCATCAGACCAGGCCAGCTAGTTCAAATAAATAAGTTTTTAGGTCACGGAGGAAGGAGCGAAGGTCAGGAGCCATCCGGAGCTCAACCGGTAAATGGTTCCAAAGGTCTGGTGCGCCCACAGAGAACGCCCTCCCCCTGGGGTTGGCCAGTCAACACTCTCTGACCAACGGCACCCTGAGGAGGCCCTCTTTGTGGGAGTGCACTGGACAAAGGGAAGTTGATGCCGGCAGCAGGTGTTCCCTCAGATATCCCGGACCCATTTATTTATTTATTTATTTATTTTATTCCATTTATATCCCGCCCTTCTCCGAAGACTCAGGGCGGCTTACAAGCTTAGCAGTAGCCTTCATTCTATGTATATGCCTGCTTATTAGGGCTTTCGCCCCCCCCAAGCGGCATTATTACAAAGTCAGCTTATTGCCCCCAACAATCTGGGTCCTCATTTTACCTACCTCGGAAGGATGGAAGGCTGAGTCAACCTTGAGCCTGGTGGGATGCGAACCTGCACTAATTGCAGGCAGCTGGTGTTACTTAAGGAGGCATTAGCCCACTGCTCCACCAAGGCTCCACCATGCCATTTAGAGCTTTATAGGTCATCACCAGCACCTTGAATCTCACCCAGAGGGCAACTGGAAGCCAATGCAGCTCACGGAGTAGAGGTGTTACATGGGAGTATCGGGAAACCCCCAACACCACTCGCGCGGCTGCATTCTGCACCAGCTGAAGCCTCCGCATGGTCCTCAAGGGCAGCCCCATGTAGAGAGCATTGCAGTAGTCTAAACGAGAGGTCATTTAAACCTTCAAAGGTTCCTCTCTCTCCTCTGTTTAGGAGGCGGCTCTCAGATATTCTTGTCCCAGTCGAATTCAGTGAAGAAACCAGGAGAAGCTCATAAACTGACTTGTGCTGTCACTGGATGTAATGTTAACAGCTACTGGATGGATTGGATCAGACAGAAACCTGGCCAAGGACTGCAATGGCTTGTTCACTATCACTCATCTACTAACAACTATTATTCACCGATAATCCAAGGACGCTTTACTGCCTCCAAGGACAGATCCAAGTTCTATCTGCAAATGAACAACCTCAAAGCTGAGGACACTGCTCTGTACACTTAGGCAGGAAAAATCAAATGCATAGGTATAGTATAGGTGGTACCTTGCTCAATAGTAGTAACTGTGAGAGGGATCTCAGAGTCTTAGTAGACAATCACTTCAATATGAGCCAGCAGTGTGCTGCAGCTGCCAAAAAAGCCAACACAGTGCTAGGCTGCATTAACAGAGGGATAGAATCAAGATCACGTGAAGTACTAATACCACTCTACAATGCTTTGGTAAGGCCACACCTGGAATACTGCATCCAGTTTTGGTCACCACGATGTAAAAAAGATGTCGAGACTCTAGAAAGAGTACAGAGAAGAGCAACAAAGATGATTGGGGGACTGGAGGCTAAAACATATAGGGAAGGGTTGCTGGAATTGGGTATGTGTAGTTTAACGAAGAGAAGGGTGAGAGGTGATATGATAGCAGTGTTCCAATATCTCAGGGGCTGCCACAAAGAAGAGGGAGCCAAGCTATTCTCCAAAGCATCTGAAAGCAGGACAAGAAGCAACGGATGGAAACTAGTCAAGGAGAGAAGCAACCTAGAACTAAGGAGAAACTTCCTGACAGTTAGAACAACTAACCAGTGGAACAACCTGCCTCCAGAGGTGGTGAATGCTCCAACACTGGAAGTTTTTAAGAAGAGACTGGACAGCCATTTGCCTGAAATGGTATAGGGTTTCCTGCCTGAGCAGGGGGTTGGACTAGATGACCTCCAAGGTCCCTTCCAACTTTATATTATTATTATTATTATTATTATTATTATTATTATTATTATTATTATTATTATTATTATTATTATTATTATTATTATTATTATTAGTTGTTTGAATTGTTTCCAGTCAAGCAGATTCCTCCAAAATGCTTAAACCACCACCTTTTTCTGGGGGGATGGATAAAAATCCTCTCCTCTTAATTCTTCTTTGTGATAGCCTCTCAAATACCGAAACACTGCTATCACATCACCCCTGTTTCTTCTTTTCCTTAGACTAGGCAAACCCAAGTCCTGCAGCCGTTCTTCATATGTTTTAGTCTCCAGGCCTTTGATCATCTTAGTTGCTCTTCTCTGATTTTTTTCCCCCAAAAGTCTCAACATCTTTTTTATAGTATGGTGACCAACATTGGTTGCAGTATCCCAGGTGTGGTCTTAATAGGGTTTTATAAAGCAGTACTAATACTTGGCCTGATCTTGATTCTATGCCTCTCTTTATACAAACCAGGATTGTATTAGCTTTTTTAGTTGCTTCTCAACAAACTTCTCAAGGGAAGAGAATGGCAAAGCCACTTCCTTAACATTTCCTAAAAACCTGCATGATTGTGCATACGCAATCATTGAGGAGTTAAAGTCAGCTGTACATTTCTGCACACAGTGATTCAATAAGACCTCAATATGAATTGGTGATCTTTCTAATTTAGCACGTAGAAGTCTTGGTGACTATTTAAAAAGAAGCTAGCAAGTTTAAGATAGAGAACATAAGCCCAAGCATCCCTATCTTGGACCCCAAGTGAATACATTGTAAAATATGTAACATTACAATTAAATAAGAAATGAAACACAATGGACAATATACACCACAAAGTGATCTGGATGGATATGTGAAGATATTTCCCTAGTTTTTCCCAGGTTACAACAGACAAAGTGCCTGATTCCGGATAAGCCGGACAATTCTTGTTAATATATCGTAAAAGTTTTGTTAAAAGTCTCTTTCCTACAGGATGGACCATGGTGCCATTGTGTTTTTGAACAAAATTAGCATTCTGCACTATATTAAAAAGTTCGTCCCTATGCCCTGACGAAACTTTGGAAAGTGGAGAGCCCATTTTACTCACGATTTGAAGCCTTCTCCGAGGTGCGTGGAAAATGAGAGTGCAGGTAGCACACGCCTGGACAGGAGTCGTGCTGTGGAGTTGAAGCCGCGATCCAATGGACGAGCCCCCAGTTGTTGCGCTGAGCGACCGGTCAGGGTTCTGGCCTCAACCCTTAGAGCCCCGTAACAGGGGTGAAAATTTAGAGGGACCCTCACAAGGGTGATCACCTTGAATATGGAAGGATCTTGCCCTTTTTGCCACCGACCCAGTATGCCGGACTATCAACGGTCACACTTGGGAACTGCGGATGGTTTTTAGAGCAAAGTCCTAGGACAGACTGAGACACCAACACAAGTTTGCTCAAGGTGAGAGCACAGAGTGCTCGGGGAAGATGTTATGCCCCCGAATACCTCTGGACACTCTCTCTTTATTAGGCTGTTTCATTTGGGAGGGGGGAAAAAACACTCATGGAAGGTCAAAGGGGAACCTAGCTCATGGTATACAATTGCTAATAAAGAAAGCAAAGGTCATTACAGGAAATAATAAAACATAGTTTATGCTAACAGAGAACTGCTAATGAAGAGGGCAAAGGTCATTACAGGAAACAATAATGCATAGCTATCTTATACAAATGTTAACAAAGTTGACAGGGATTACTGCAGGAAGACATAACTTGAGGCAGAGATAATTGCAGGAGACAGGGCTAAATACAAATGCTAACAGGGAAAACAAAAGGTTATCACAGGAAGACATAACTTGAAAGACATAATTTTGAAACAGAGACAATTTCAGGAGACAGAAAACTATATATCTTGAGGCATGGGCAATTTAAATGAAACAAGTCTTTGTTGTATACACATGTGAATCAGAGACAGGAATGTGGTTGTAAATAAGAAAAGAGTTTTATCACCAGAGGCAGAAATGGAATGTAGGAATGTGGCCTTACAATTGCAGATTAGGTAGAACTGAATGCAGGAATGTGACTTAATCGATTACTAATTGGGGAAAAGTTTGAAGTGTTGAACTTTTTCAAAGAAGGTCTTTTGCAGGCAGAGAAAAGCAGATTTTACACTGGCAGAAATATAATCACTAGAGACAGGAAGGGAGAATTCTGTGATTTTTTAATATAGGAATTAAAAAAGGTCTTTTGTAGGTCTGGGATTTCTACAATAGTGCAATGTCTTCGATTTCCTGAAGAGATTAGTGTATACTGTGCAAGACACCCTGATATTCATCTCATATTTATACAGTTTCCATTGGGATTTATGCAAATTTGGCATCATTTTCACTTCTCATTTATATCCTCAGAGCTCCCCATCTCACCTAGACAGATTAACTTCACAGAATCCCTTGGAGATCTAACCATTCCTCCACTATGCCATCCTTAATTCCAGTTCTCATCATGTTGGCTGTCTTCTCTTCCCGTGTGTTCATTTAACCCTTTTATTCTATTGCTTTTATTCTTTGAAGTGATGTTTGAATTCTTAACCATGGCTGTGATGTCCTAACTCTCCTCCAATTCTCTTCTTCTTTGCTTAGGAGGCTTCTCCCAGATAGTCCTGACCCAGTCAGATCCGGTGCTGAAGAAACCAGGAGAAGCCCATAAACTGACTTGCGCTGTCACTAGATTTAATGTTAACAGCTACTGGATGGGTTGGATCAGACAGAAACCTGGCCAAGGACTGGAATGGCTTGTTCTCTATTACGATACTAGGAATACCATCTTTTATTCACCAACAATCCAAGGACGCTTTACTCCCTCCAAGGACAGTTCCAATTTCTATCTGCAAATGAACAACCTCAAAGCTGAAGACACAGCTGTGTATTACTGTGCAAGAGACACAATGAAAGGAGTCCTAGGAGATCTCATGCAAAACCCCTTCCTTTATTGACGGGATGCCAGAGAATCACTCAATGATTTGTCTGGCCTATGAAATGAACTCAGCCAGGCAGAGAGGAATGGGATAAATAGGCAAAAAACATACATGAAACACAGAGAGGTTAATCACCCATACTTAATATGGTTGAGCAACTTTTGCTTAGTAGGCTCCATCTGAACTGCTGTGGTTTTCAGCGTGTTTTTCCTCTTCAGATGCAAAGAAGCAACACAATACACATTCTTTATCGTCTTCATGCTTTCAACTAAACGTGTACATGTGTCTTCTTCCATGTGAATTGTTATCACTCATTGAACATTTGGAGCTATGGAATCTTTTGTTTCTTGCCATTTCCCATATATCAAGTTCTCTTTTGAAAATGTGTGATGCACAATTATAAATTATACACAAAATTTTGTGGTCATAAATATCTAGATGTTTTTATTATAAAACATGAAAAAACATCTCACTGTACCCATTCATTTATGGACAAATGTTTTCTTTCAGTCCTCAGTTTTGGCATATTAGTGGTGACCTTCTCCATACTTTCTTCTCACAATGATCTTTTTTTTCCCCCTAGAGTCTCATTCATGTCAAAATACCATAGATGGGTGGAGGGAAAGTTATTGCTTTTTTATTGTTTTTATATTGTCTTTTTAGCCTTGTAAACTGCCCAGAATCACTGAATGTGAGCTGAGTGGACATATACATTTTATTAAATAAATAAAAATAAAATAGATTGGATCACCAGGAAAATATCCTTCACTTTATGATAAATGAAGGTGGATAGAGAAAATAGAATAGTGTGGAAAAATGGTGCAGAAGACAAATGGAAGTTATATGTTCTTCTTCAGAGATTATGTTTCCAGTAACAAAAATGCATACATCCATACTATATTTATCATTCTATGTTTCATAAAAGAGGAGGAGGAAAAAAAGAATAATATAAGGAGGTGTAAGGGAATGGAGAAATGGGTAAAGGAAATATAAGAATAGAAGGTTGAGTTGGAAGGAAGGAAGGAAGGAAGGAAGGAAGGAAGGAAGGAAGGAAGGAAGGAAGGAAGGAAGGAAGGAATTGAGGGAGGGAGGATTAAAAGAGAGATTGGGAGAAGCCAGAAGAAGAAATAAGCATCTTAACATTTTAAATTTAAAATCAACCCAGAAGAGGCAGCAGAGAAGCACAGAATATATTGGAGGGTAATTTGACTGAAACTTGCAACCAACCAACCAAATATTCCACATTTTGGAAAAGGAATGCAGTAGGTGAATCAAGAACAGTTTAAAAAAATCCTATTTATTATACTGATTTTTCAAGAAACTCCAGTTTCCTCAGGAAAAGCACCTTTGGGATAACCATGACCTGGATGACTGAGAATCTCCATAGATATTCAATTATAACTATTTCATTGTGTGTCTTCCCATCATTCTTGTGCCCAAAATGACTTCAATCTTGGATGGAGACCCCTGAGAATTCCAGAGATGTACTCTACATTGCCAAACTGAAAAATGTTTTACACTCCTCGCCCAGGAATAGCAATTGGCACACATGTTCCTAAAGCAGTTAGATTTATCTTCAGGAGGAAAAAAATCCCTGTACTGTAATAAAATGGAAAGAAGAGACTATTTTTTAGAAAAGAATAGAATAGAGCTGGAAGGGACATTGGAGGTCTTCTAGTTCAGCCCCCTGCTCAAGCAGGAGAACCTATACCATTTCAAACAAATGACTGTCTTGTTTCTTCTTTAAAAGTGATGGAGCACCCATGATTTCTGAAGGCAAGCAGTTCCACTGATTAATTGTACTCATTGTTAGGAAGTTTCTCCTTAATTCCAGGGTGCTTCCCTCTATGGTCAATTTCCAAACATTGTTTCTTGTCCTGCCTTCTGGTGCTTTGGAGAATAATTTGACCCCCTCTTCTTTGTGGCAACCTCTCAAATACTGGAATAGTGCTATTACGTCACCCCTATTTCTTCTTTTCTTTAGACTAGCCAAACCCAAGTCCTACAGCCATTCTTCATATGCTTTAGTCTCCAGGCCTTTGATCATCTTTTTGCTCTTCTCTGAATGTTTTCCAAAGTCTCAACATCTTTTCTGTACTATGGTGACCAAAACTGGTTGCAGTATTTCAGATGTGGTCTTAATAAAGCAGTACTAATACTTTGCCTGATCTTGATTCTATGCCTCTGTTTATACAACCCAGGACTGTATTAGCTTCTTTAGTTGCTGCTGCACAAACTCCTCAGGAGAAGAGAATGGCAAGCCACTTCCTCAGCATTGCCTAAAAACCTGCACGATTGTGTATATGCAATCACTGAAAAATTAAACTCAGCTATATTTTTCTGCACACTGTGATACAATAAGATCTTGGTGACTATTTGAAAGGAAACTAGCAAGTTTAAGATAGAGAACATAAGCCTAAGCATCCATATCGTGGACCCCAAGGGAACACATTCTAAAATACATTACAACACAATTAAATAAGACATGAAACACAGTGTACAATCTACACCAGAAAGTGATCTGGATGGATATGTTAATATAGTGCAATGGCGTCAATTTGCAGAAGGGATTAGTGTATACAATGCAACACAACCTGATATTCATCTTGTATTTATAGTTTCCATCAGGATTTATGCAAATTTGGCATCATTTTCACTTCTCATTTATATCCTCAGAGCTCCCCATCTCACCTAAACAAATTCATCTGAGAGAAGCCCTCAGAGATCTAAACATTCCTCCACTATGCCATCCATCCTTCCTGTTCTCATCACACTGGCTGTCTTCTCTTCCCGTGTGTTGATTTTGCTTTTTTGTTCTATTTCTTTTATTCCTTCAGTGAAGTGAAGTTTTGATTCTTAATCATGGCTCCTCCAATTCTCTTCTTCTTTACTTAGGAAGCCTCTCCCAGATAGTCCTGACCCAGTCAGATCCGGTGCTGAAGAAACCAGGAGAAGCCCATAAACTGACTTGCGCTGTCACTGGATTTAATGTTAACAGCTACTGGATGGGTTGGATCAGACAGAAACCTGGCCAAGGACTGGAATGGCTTGTTCTCTATTATGATACTAGTAATACCATCTATTATTCACCAACAATCCAAGGACGCTTTACTCCCTCCAAGGACAGTTCCAATTTCTATCTGCAAATGAACAACCTCAAAGCTGAAGACACGGCTGTGTATTACTGTGCAAGACACACAGTGAAAGAAATCCTAGGAGATCTCATGCAAAAACCCTTCCTTTAATGACTGAATTATCTTGAAACGGGATGCCAGAGAATCACTCAATGATTTTTCTGGCCTACGAAACGAACTCAGCCAGGCCGAGAGGAATGGGATAAATAGGCAAAAAACATACATGAAACACAGAGAGATTAATCACCCATACTTAATACGGTTGAGCAAGCTTTACTTATTAGGTGCCATCTGGACTGGTGTGGTTTTCAGCATGTTTTTCCTCTTCAGATGCAAAGAAGCAACACAATACACATTCTTTTTTGTCTTCGTGCTTCCAACTAACCGTGTACATGTGTCTTCTTCCATGTGAATTGTTATCACTCATTAAACATTTGGAGTTATGAAATCTTGTTTCTTGCCGTTTCCCTTATACCAACTTGTATTTCTCAAATATGTAGTGCACATTTATGAATTACACCCAAACGTTTGTGGTCATAAGACCTAGGTTGTTGTTGTTTTTTTTTGTATAAAACATAAAACATCAAAAAAATATTAGCGTACCATTCATTTATGGACAAATGTTTTCTTTCAATCCTCAGTTTTGGAATATTAGTGGGTTTACTTTCTCTCTACTTTTTTCATAATGATCTTTTTGTTTCCCCCTATGTTCTCATTCATGTCGAAATACCACCAATGGGTGGAAGAAAGCTTAATGCTTTTTATGTTTTTATTATGGGTTTTTACCCTTGTAAGAAGAACTAAAGAGCCTCTTGTTGCGGGTGAAGAAGGAGAGTGCAAAACTTGGGTTGAAACTTAACATTAAGAAAACCAAGATCATGGCATCTGGCCCTCTCAATTCCTGGCAAATAGATGGGGAAGAAATGGAGGTAGTGACAGATTTTATTTTCCTGGGCTCCGAGATCACTGCAGATGGGGACTGTAGCCAAGAAATTAAGATGTTTGCTCCGCGGGAGGAAAGCCTTGGCAAATCTAGACAGCACACTAAAAAGCAGAGACATCACCCTGTCAACAAAAGTGCGTATAGTCAAGGCTATGGTCTTCCCAGTTGCAATGTATGGCAGTGAAAGTTGGACCATAAGAAAGGCCGAGCGCCAAAGAATTGAGGCCTTTGAACTGTGGTTCTGGAGAAGACTCCTGCGAGTCCCTTGGACTGCAAGGCGATCAAACCTGTCAGTCCTAGAGGAGATCAACCCTGACTGCTCTTTAGAAGGCCAGATCCTGAAGCTAGAACTCAAATACTTTGGCCACTTAATGAGAAGGAAGGACTCACTGGAGAAGAGCCTAATGCTGGGAAAGATTGAGGGCAATAGAAGAAGGGGACAACAGAGAATGAGGTGGCTCGATGGAGACTCTGAAGCAGTAGGCGTGAGCTTAAATGGACTCCAGAAGATGGTAGAGGACAGGAAGGCCTGGAGGAACGTTGTCCATAGGGTCGCGATGGGTCAGACACGACTTTGCAGCTAACAACAACAACACCCTTGCAAACTGCCCAGTATCACTGAGAGTGAGTTGGGTGGACATAAACATTTAATTAAATAAATGATTTATGGACACCACCAGAGAAATCCAGAGATGTTCCCTATGTTATCAGGCTGACATTTAGCTACACTTCAATAATAAGGTGGATAGTTGAAGTGAGATAGCATTAGGTCCTAAGGACATTCCAAAGCACATTGCACTTTAATTAAATAGCAAATGGAAGAAAAAGAACAATTTAGAGAAATGAGATATCCAGTCAGATGCATAAAACATCTAATAGCTTCTCTTTGCAGATTAACTTAGATATTTTAATACTCCTGGCTGGAGACCCCTGAGAATTCCAGAGTTGTACTCTATATTGCCAAGGTGAAAAATCTCTCATGGAAAGAGAATGGCAACCATTTCCTTAGTATTGCCTAAAACCCTGCAGGATTGTGCATACATAATCACTGAAATGTTAAAGTTAGCTGTAGATTTCTGCACACATTGATTCAATAGGAATACAAAATAAATTGATGGACTTTCTAAGTTTAGCATTTAGAAATCTTGGTGACTATGTAAAAAGGAGAAGCTCATATACTGACTTGCTCTGTCATGGGATTCAACATTCACAGCTATGGGATGGATTGTGTCAGAAAGAAATCCGGTCAAAGACTGGAACAGATAGTTTACCATCACACCTCTAGTAGCAACTTTTATTCTCCCACAACCAAGGAAGGTCTACTAGCTCCAAAGGCAATTCCAACCTCTATCTGCAAATGAACAACCTAAAATTAGAGGACACAGTCATATATTACTGTGCAGGGGAGGCACAGTGAAAGGACTCCAAAAATATCTCATACAAAATCTCTTCACTGTATTAATAATGTGACCCTAAAGGGGTCAAAAGACAACCACTAAATGACTGCTTCACATTTGGAAGTGAGTCACTAAGAGTTAATGGAATAGCTAATCAAAAGAAAATTATAAATAACAAATACTATAGTGCACATTTAATGTGATTCAACCACTTTTACCTATTGACTTCCAACTAGCCTGCTGCCTTTTTTCTTTTCTAATGCAAGATGTCATTTCAAATTATGTTTGCGTTTGCTTTCATGCTTACATCTGTGTTTTCATCTGATTTAATCTGTCTTTGAATTCTCCTCCTTCCTTCTCCAATCTCTGGAGAAGTTTAATTATAACTATGCCAAAGATACTTTTTCATGAGGCAACTGGACTTTCTTGACTTTTCAAAAAAAAGTCCTGTTCCCTTGAGAAAAATCACCTTTGGAATAACCATAACCTGGATGACTGAGAATCTCCATAGATGTTCAAATATAACTATTTCATTGTGGGGCTTACCATAATTCTTGTGTCCCAAATGACTTCAATCATGGCTGGAGACCCCTGAGAATTCCAGAGTTGTACTTTATATTGCCAAGGTGAAAAATATCTCATGGAAAGAGAATGGCAACCATTTCCTTAGTATTGCCTAAAACCCTGCAGGATTTTGCATACATAATCACTGAAATGTTAAAGTTAGCTGTAGATTACTGCACACATTGATTCAATAGGAATACAAAATAAATTGATGGACTTTCTAGGTTTAGCATTTAGAAATCTTGGTGACTATGTAAAAAGAAATTAGCTAGTTTAAGATAAAGAACATAAGCCCAAGCATCCATACGTTGGACCCCAAGGGAACACATTCTAAAATACATTATATTACACTTAAATAAGAAATGAAACAACAAGTACAATTTATGCAAGGAAATGATCTAGACGGATATGTTAAAATAGTGCAATGGCTTCCATTTGCAGAAGAGATTAGTGTATACAATGCAACACAACCTGATATTCATCTTGTATTTATAGTTTCCATCAGGATTTATGCAAATTTGGCATCATTTTCACTTCTCATTTATATCCTCAGAGCTCCCCATCTCATCTAAACAAATTCATCTGAGAGAAGCCCTCAGAGATCTAAACATTCCTCCACTATGCCATCCATCCTTCCAGTTCTCATCACACTGGCTGCCTTCTCTTCCCGTGTGTTGATTTTGCTTTTTTGTTTTATTGCTTTTATTCCTTCAGTGAAGTGAAGTTTCGATTCTTAACCATGGCTGTGATGTCCTAACTCTCCTCCAATTCTCTTCTTCTTTACTTAGGAAGCCTCTCCCAGATAGTCCTGACCCAGTCAGATCCGGTGCTGAAGAAACCAGGAGAAGCCCATAAACTGACTTGCGCTGTCACTGGATTTAATGTTAACAGCTACTGGATGGATTGGATCAGACAGAAACCTGGCCAAGGACTGGAATGGCTTGTTCACTATTATGATACTAGGAATACCATCTATTATTCACCAACAATCCAAGGACGCTTTACTCCCTCCAAGGACAGTTCCAATTTCTATCTGCAAATGAACAACCTCAAAGCTGAAGACACAGCTGTGTATTACTGTGCAAGAGACACAGTGAAAGGAGTCCTAGGAGAGCTCATGCAAAAACCCTTCCTTTAATGACTGAATTATCTTGAAACGGGATGCCAGAGAATCACTGAATGATGTCTCTGGCCTATGAAACGAACTCAGCCAGGCAGACAGGAGTGGTATATATAGGCAAAAAACATACATGAAACACAGAGAGGTTAATCACCCATACTTAATATGGTTGAGCAACTTTTGCTTAGTAGACTCCATCTGGACTGCTGTGGTTTGTGTACATCCGTCTTCTTCCATGTGAACTGTTATCACTCATTAAACATTTGGAGTTATAGAATCTTTTGCTTCTTGCCATTTCCTGTATAACAAGTTGTATTTCTCAAATGTGTGGTGCACGTTTATAAATTATACCCAAACTTTTGTGGTCATAAGATCTAGATTTTTTTGTATTATAAAACATGAAAGAATTGTCACTATACCATTCTTTTGTGGATAAACAGAATAGAATAGATCTAGAAGGAACCTTGGAAGTCTTCTAGTCCTACGCCTTGCTCAAGGAGGAGAAACAATCCCATCTCAGACAAATTACTGTATAGCCTCTTTTTAAAAATCTCCAGTGATGGTGCAGTCACGATTTCTGAAGGCAAAGCTGTTCCACTGGTTAATTGTCCTCAGTGTCAGGAATTTTTTCCTTAATTCCATGTTGCTTCTCTCTTTGATCAGTTAAAACAAAATTGCAAGATGTTTTCTTTCAATCCTTAGTTTTAGCCAGTGCTTTTTTTGTAAAACAAAAAGGTGCCGGAACTCACACATGTTATACAACCCACCTTGCCTACCCTACAAGGTTCCATCCAAAAAAGGTGCCGGAACTCCATTCTGAGCGTTCTATGAGAAAAAAAGCCCTTGTTTTAGCATATTAGTGGTTGGCCTTGATCACCTGGAAAATATTCTGCATCCCATGGTAACTGAGGGTGCATAGGGAAAATAGAATAGTGTGGGCAAATACTGCAGAAGACAAATGGAAATTAGAAGGAAGGAAGGAAGGAAGGAAGGAAGGAAGGAAGGAAGGAAGGAAGGAAGGAAGGAAGGAAGGAAGGAAGGAAGGAAGGAAGGAAGGGAGGGAGGGAGGGAGGGAGGGAAGGAGGGAGAATTAAAAGAGAGATTAGGAGAAGCCAGAAGAAGGAATAGATACATTAACATTTTAAATTTAAAATCAACCCAGAAGAAGCAGCAGAGAAGCACAGAATACATTGGATGGAAATTTGAGTGAAGCCTGCAAACAACTATCGAATATTCCACATTTTGGAAAAGGAATACAATAGGTGAATCAAGAATAGTTAAAGGTTTCTCCTATTTATTAAAGATATAGGCTGGTTCAAGAAACTTTCTCTTCTAGTTCTATCTTTACTCTTCTTGTTTAGGCATCTTCCTGTGAATGATGTGTAGAATCGTGTTCATTTTTGTCAGTACTTTCATCCTAAAATACTGTAACCAGTTTTGGTCACCATGTTATGAAAACGAAGTTGAAAAAGTGCAGAGAAGAGCAACAAAGATGATTAGGGGACTGGAGGCTAAAACATATGAAGAACGGTTGCAGGAACTGGGCATGGCTAGTCTAGGAAAGAGAAGGACCAGGGGTGACATGATAGCAGTGTTCCAATATTTGAGGGGTCTCACAGAGAGGAGAGGGAGGGTCAACCTATCTTCCAAAGCACCTGAAGGCCAGACAAGGAATAATAGATGAAACTGATCAAAGAGAGATTCAAGTGTGAAATAAGGACAAATTTTCTCTCAGTGAAAAGAATCAACCAATGGAACAGATTCCCTACACCAAAAAAAGGTGTAGGGTTTCCTGCTTGTGCGGGCGGGGGTGGGGGTGGAATAGATGAACTACAAGGTCTCTTCCAACTCTGTTATTCTGTTATATGGGTTTAATCCGTGGTCCTGTTTCCCTTCCCCATCACCTTCTATGGGAAAGTTTACTTGATAACATTTAACTGTGTTTCTACTAATCAGTCTTGTCTCCCAATGACTGCCTGGACAAATCATAGATTTTTTTTCCCCTCAGCAATATTTTCAAAGATGTTTTATTTATCAGTTAATCCTGTTTTCTCTGTGGATTCCAAACAAATAACTAAGACTGCTGGACAGAGAGAATAAAGACGATTCTTCTTCTTCTTCTTCTTCTTCTTCTTCTTCTTCTTCTTCTTCTTCTTCTTCTTCTTCTTCTTCTTCTTCTTCTTCTTCTTCTTCTTCTTCTTCTTCTTCTTCTTCTTCTCCTCCTTCTCCTTCTCCTCCTCCTCCTCCTCCTCCTCCTTCTTCTTCTTCTCCTCCTCCTTCTCCTCCTCCTCCCTCCTCCTCCTCCTCCTTCTCCTCCTCCTCCTTCTTCTCCTCCTCCTCCTCCTCCTCCTTCCTTCCTTCCTCCTCCTCCTCCTCCTCCTCCTCCTCCTCCTCCTCCTCCTCCTCCTCCCTCCTCCTCCTCCTCCTCCTCCTCCTCCTCCTCCTCCTCCTCCTTCTTCTTCTCTTCTTCTTCTTCTTCTTCTTCTTCTTCTTCTTCTTCTTCTTCTTCTTCTCCTCCTTCTCCTCTTTCCTCCTCCTCCTCCTCCTCCTCCTCCTCCTCCTCCTCCTCCTCCTCCTCCTCCTCCTCCTCCTCCTCCTCCTCCTCCTCCTCCTCCTCCTCTTCTTCTTCTTCTTCTTCTTCTTCTTCTTCTTCTTCTTCTTCTTCTTCTTCTTCTTCTTCTTCTTCTTCTTCTTCTTCTTCTTCTTCCCAACTTCTATCATTGTTTTCCTAAAAAAAGGGGGGGGAATTCTCTATACCAGAATATTGGATCCACAGCTTTTTGCGGGGGAGGGGAAGGACAACAATTCCATGCATTGTCTTGGGCCATCAAAGGGTACAATCATAACAGATTTTTTTAAATTTACTTTAGGTTTTTTTTTTTTTATACCCTGCCTTTATTATTTTTTATAAACAACTCAAGGCAGTGAACATATCCGGCACAAACTGGTGAAGTGGGCACAGCAGCGCCTGCACTTTCTGCGTCTCATGAGAAAAGCTCATCTTCCTTCCCCTGTTTTGACCACTTTCTACAGGGGGACAATTGAGAGCATCCTGTCATACAGCATCACAGTCTGGTTTGGAAGCATCCCTGCTTCGGACAGGAAGGCAGTGCAGAGAGTGGTGAGGATGGCCGAAAAGATCATTGGCTGTTCCCTCCCTTCCATCCAGGACATAGCACAGAAGCGTTGCTTGAACAGGGTCTGTAAGATTATCTGGGACACTACTCATCCTCTTCACAACCTGTTTTCCTTGTTACTTTCTGGGAGGAGGCTTCGTGGTATCCATAACAGAACACCCAGATTCAACCATAGTTTTATTCCATACAGCATTAACCTTGTGAACTCTCAGGCTTCGTCCTTCCATTATATATTCAAGTTGGACAGTATTTAATATTTTATTGTTATGTATATATAGGGGTGTGGGTCTATACATATGTTGTGTGTAGTATGTTTTGGAGGTGTGTCATGTATGTGTCTCACTTTGAGAGCGGGCAACTAAATTTCATTTCTGATGTGTGCCATTGTGCCCACAGTAAAATAATAATAACAACAATAACAATAACAATAAAGTTGGAAGGGACCTTGGAGGTCATGACAATAAAGATTATCTTTAATGACAATAAAGATTATCTTATCTTATCTTAATCTTATCATTTTCCCCATAACGATGACAATTTTTATGAATTATATCAGACCTTGCACAAAATTAATTAATTCCCTTTTAATTTAATTTAATTTACTATAATGACAGTAACATTATGGAATGTTTATGGAATTCCATTCAGGTCATGGTTGTCCCAAAGGTGCTTTTTCAAAAGGCAACTAGACTTTGTTTTTCCTTGAAGGTATTTTGCTCTTATCCAAGAAGCTTCTTCAGATTTGACTGAATGGTGGAGCGTGGAAAGAGCAGTCATCTGGATGTTAGCACTCTCTCTGAGAGTTGTTGAGGCCACTTGAAGGTTTATCTGTATCCTCAGGGTCACCTGAATAGTGCAAATGGGTGTGAGACCTTCTTGGAACTGCTGAAAGGACTGTTTTGTAAACAGGAGATAGGTTGTGTCATACCCCTTCCCCTCTGTTGAGAGAGGGCTATTTAATCTTTGATGAGAAGCAAAACATCTTCAAGGAAAACCAAGTCCAGTTGCCTTTTGAGAAAGCATCTTTGGAACAAAAGAGAGTGATGGTACAAATGTCTTTTCTTGCACTTCCTTTTGTGTTAATGTGACCAGAATATGGCTGTGAACTCTCAAAACTTTCCTTGGACAATTAGCTTCTGAGAAAGTTTCATCCTTTATTTCCAACAATTTCTTAAGAAAAAAAAAACATACCAGAGAAAATTTGATTGGGGAATTAAAGTCATTAAAGGCCTTTTTCAAAAGGTATAGAATGAAGAAGAGACATGAACCGAGAAATGCACAGGGTATAACATTGTTGTTGTTGTTAGCTGCGAAGTCGTGTCCGACCCATCGCGACCCTATGGACAACATTCCTCCAGGCCTTCCTGTCTTCTACCATCTTCTGGAGTCCATTTAAGCTCACGCCTACTGCTTCAGTGACTCCATCCAGCCACCTCATTCTCTGTCGTCCCCTTCTTCTATTGCCCTCGATCTTTCCCAGCATTAGGCTCTTCTCCAGTGAGTCCTTCCTTCTCATTAGGTGGCCAAAGTATTTGAGTTTTAGCTTCAGGATCTGGCCTTCTAAAGAGCAGTCAGGATTGATCTCCTCTAGGACTGACCGGTTTGATCGCCTTGCAGTCCAAGGGACTCGCAGGAGTCTTCTCCAGCACCATAGTTCAAAGGCCTCAATTCTTTGGTGCTCAGCCTTTCTTATGGTCCAACTTTCACTGCCATACATTGCAACTGGGAAGACCATAGCCTTGACTATACGCACTTTTGTTGACAGGGTGATGTCTCTGCTTTTTAGTGTGCTGTCTAGATTTGCCATGGCTTTCCTCCCCAGGAGCAAGCGTCTTTTAATTTCTTGGCTACAGTCCCCATCTGCAGTGATCTTGGAGCCCAGGAAAACAAAATCTGTCACTACCTCCATATAGTATAACATTAATGGAGTATAATGTGAATATAATTGTGGTTTTTTTTAGATAGGATATAATTAGATATAATTCTATTCTTAAAACAGATATACAAATCCCTCTACAGAAAAATAAAACCTTTTGGACAGGAATTCAGACTGAAATAAGAGATCAAAGCTTTAAAAATACTACGAAATATTAATGATATTGTTTCTGCATAATTAATTTTACAGTATGATTTGTTTTTAAATCTAAAAATGTAGCAAATGTAAGTATCCTCTGTGATCAATACTACAAGACTGCTTAACGATTGCTAGAACCATTTGCAAAGTAAATCACTGTTATGCAATTATACAGTCATCTGGTATTTCTGGTGATTTTTTTTCATTAGAATGTCTGTTTTTATTTATTTATTTATTTATTAATGGGACTTATATCCCGCCCTATCTCCTGAAGGACTCAGGGCGGCTAACAACAATAATATACAATAAATACAGAAATTAAGATAAAATTAAAATTAAAGGCCTCTGTGCAATAAATTAAAATTAAAAATTAAAAATAAATTAAAAATTAAAAATAAATTAAAAATTGTAAACATAATTAAAATCCCTGTCAGTCCAGGTCAGCCAGGTGAAAAAAGGAGTGTTTTGAGGCCGCAGCGAAAGGACAGGAGATCTTGGGCCATCCGAAGCTCAGGGGGGAGCTGATTCCACAGTTTTGATATCACATCAATTGTTAAGTTCAAATGGAAAACAGCAGAATTCAAAAGCATCTTGAGGATGAAACCAATGGAATCAATCAATGGAAATCCAGCAATGATTTTGCACAGTATAACAATTAAATAAAAATATGTTTAACTGATGCAGAGATTGTCTCTTAGATTATTAGAATTTCTCTTCTTTAAAATATATTTTATTGATTTTTTTTAATATAAACATCTTGATATTTGGTAAACAGTGTGTTGTCTGGGTTTATATTTACAAAGTAATCACTAACAGTTAATTTCTATATTCTAAAATTCCCATAATAACTTGGCATGATATTCTCTTCTTCCAATAATATTCTCTTTGCAACCTAAATTAATACAATTCTTATTAATTTGATAGGTAACAATTAAATATAAAGATTTTTTCTAAAATTTCTACCAATAATAATCTCATCAATATCGCGCTTCTTTTCTATGTGGTCATCTTGGTTGCCTCGTCACAAATCCTGTTTACAATTCTTATTTAAATTTATTTTCCCTACAATGTTAAAACATTTCTACTGGTTAATTTTTTTCCAGAACTAATTACCTTAAAGTATTGAAATCTATCTTATCTTAAAAAAATAAGTAAGAAAAAGACACAAAAGAAAGACATAGGAAAAGAATAGACACGAGAGAGCAGAAGAAAGAGAGAAAGAGAGAAGATAAAGAAAAAAGAAAATAATATACTACTTAAAATACTATCCCTCTTCAACTAGTGTACACTTATTTCTCTGTGCGCTCCCACAGAGAGGGCCTCGTCAGGGTGCCGTCAGTCAGGGAATGTCGACTGGCCAGGGGGGCATTTGCCCAGGTTAGCCTGGTGTGCCAGTTGCGCCCCTATCTGGACCGAGATGCCCTACGTACAGTCACTCATGCACTCGTTACCTCCCGTATAGATAACTCCAATGCTCTCTACATGGGGCTGCCCTTGAAGACCACCTGGTGGCCCCCAGGGGGAGAGCATTCTCTGTGGGCGCACTTCATGGGGCTGCCCTTGAAGACCACCTGGAGGCTTCAAATGGTGCAGCTTCCGGTTGAGCTCCGGATGGCTCCCGATCTTCGCTCATTTCGCCGCGACCTGAAGACTTGGCTATTTGAACTTGCTGGCCTGGACTAAGGGACTGGGATTTTAGATCTTAATTTTTTAAAAAATAAATAAATTTTAGAATGTGTTTATTGTTTAGGGCTATTTGATTTAATTTCATTTTAATTTTTATACATTATGTGTTGTTTATAGTGTTTTAATTGCCCTGTACACCGCCCCGAGTCCCTTCGGAGAGGGGCGGTATATAAATCCAAATAAATAAATAAAATAAATAAATTCTTTCTGTTTGTTTTGCCCATAATTAAACCTATATTTAATCTTTAAATGTTCCATTTAATAAATCCAATTATCTAATCTTTTAATTTTATTCAAAACATTTCCCCATTTTTAGTTATCCGTTGGATTTTAAAAATAAATAAATTACATTTAAATATCTAAAACATTTCCTTTATGTTAATCATCCCACACATTTTTATAGGTCTCATATTAAAAAACAAAACAAAAAAACAAAAAAAGATACTGTCTTACTTAGAGAGCTCATCCCTCTTAAACTAAAATCTTTCAATTTCTTCAGTACCTAGTAAAATGGAAAGGACACCCATTGTCTGAAGCCATTTGGGTGAAATCTAGTGATGTGAAAATTGACAGACTTATCAAAAGGTTTAACAACAACATAACATATTGGATGGGGAAGAACAGGCTCCAGCTCAACCCAGCCAAGACTGAGTGGCTTTACGTACCGGCATCTCGATTTGTCCAAGAGTTTCCATCTTTGGTTATGGGAGGAGAGGTGTTACCTCCCGTTGATAGGGCATGCAATTTAGGCGTCCTCCTGGACTCACGACTCAGTTTTGAAGATCATATTGGAGTCGTGGCCAGGGGGGCATTCGCCCAGGTTCGCCTGGTGCGCCAGTTGCGCCCCTATCTGGATCGAGATGCCCTACGTACAGTCACTCATGCACTCGTTACCTCCCGTATAGATAACTGCAATGCTCTCTACATGGGGCTGCCCTTGAAGACCACCTGGAGGCTTCAAATGGTGCAGAATGCAGCTGCGCGGGTAGTGATGGGAGCATCCCGATACTCCCATATTACACCCCTCCTGCGTGAGCTGCATTGGCTACCGGTTGTCCTCCGGATGAGATTTAAGGTGCTGGTACTTACCTTTAAAGCCCTACATGGCTTAGGCCCGGGATACTTACAGGACCATCTGCTGCCGGGAACGACTTCCCATCACCCAGTGCGCTCACACAGAGAAGGCCTCCTCAGGGTGCCGTCGGCTAGACAATGTCGGCTGGCGACCCCCAGGGGGAGGGCCTTCTCTGTGGGAGCACCAGCCCTATGGAACCAACTCCCCCTTGAACTTCGGATGGCCCCGGATCTCTGGTCCTTTCGCCACGGCCTCAAAACACACCTTTTCCATCAGACTGATATGGACTGACAGGGATGTTAATAATGTTTTAATTTTTAACTTAATTTTAACTTTTTACTGGGGCTATTAATTTAATTTTTTCTTAACTTTTGTATTTCTGTATTTTATTGTTGTTAGCCGCCCTGAGTCCTTCGGGAGATAGGGCGGCATATAAGTCCCAATAATAAATAATAAATAAATAAATAAAATAAACATAACATCCCAGGCTTAACAATTGTTGATAAAAAAGACAAAACAGTCTGGATAGTGGACGTGGCAGTGCCTGGAGACAGCAGAATAGATGAGAAAGAACTGGAGAAGATAACAAAATACAAAGACCTAAAAATAGAAATAGAAAGACTGTGGCAAAGGCAAGCAAGGGTAGTACCAATAGTAATAGTTGCCTTGGGTGCAATCCCAAAACAACCGGAGCACCACTTGAAAACCATTGGCATTGACAAATTCACCATTAGTCAATTGCATAAGGTGGCCTTACTAGGAACTGCTTCCACCCTGTGACAATATATGTAATACCATCAAAAATCCACATCTGCGTATCCCATATCCTTAGTAAGGACTCGATAGGTAGACAAAAATGCCAAATCCAGGCTGAACAACTGGCTGACTGTGCAAAGATGATGATGATGATGATGATGATGATGATGATGATGATGATGATTGTTGTTGTTGTTGTTGTTGTTGTTGTTGTTGTTGTTATTATTATTATTATTATTATTATTATTATTATTATTATTATTATTATTATTATTAATGATGATGATAGCAGCAACAACAACAACAATGTGACCTTAGAGTTCATCTTTTCCAACCCCCTGCTCAGACAGGAAATCCTATACCTTTTCATTCAAATGGCTGTCCAATCTCTTCTTAAAAACTGCCAGTGTTGGAACATTCACAGCCTCTGAACGCAGGTTGTTCCACTGATTAACTGTTCTAACTGTCAGGAAGTTTCTCCTTAGTTCTAGGTTGCTTCTCTCCTTGACTAGTTTCCATCCGTTGCTTCTTGTCCTGCTTTCAGGTGCTTTGGAGAATAGCTTGACTCCCTCTTCTTTCTGGCAACCCCTGAGATATTGGAACACTGATATCATGTCACCCTTGTTCTTCTCTTCATTAAACTAGACATACCCAATTCCAGCAACCATTCCTTGTATGTTTTAGCCTCTGGGCCACTTATCTTTGTTGCTCTTCTCTGTACTCTTTCTAGAGTGATCTCTGCCATGGGTGGAATGTGGGTTGTACATCCATTCTTGTCCTACATGACCTATTGGTGGCTTTCACTACCATTGATCATGATGTCCTTCTGGATTGGGTCAAAGTATTTGGAGTGGACTGCATGGTGTTATGCTGGTTTTCCTCCATTCTTCATAGTCCATTATGGTTGGTAGAGACAGAGAAGTAGAGGTCTGTCCATGTGGGGATTCATGATGGGATTCCTAAAAACAAGTACCAAGTATCAACTCTACTCAGAACAATTGCCTTGCCCTGATTACAGATCCCTTCCAGATAGATTTGTATCAAGTTCTGCAGATTAACCTAACCTGTGTAGAGAGAGTTTCCTCCTTTAAATTTCTGGGAGTCTACCTCTGTGAGGATCTGACCTGGAAAGTTAACACAACTCAGGTGGCTAGAAAGGCCCAACAGAGGCTTCACTTTCTTAAAGTCTTGCGGAAGAACAGGGTAGAACAACAGCTGATGACCCTCTTTTACCGGTCTACTATAGAGAGTGTCCTCTCGTATGGTATTGTGGTTTGGTATGCTGGTCTGACAGCTGCGGACAGGAAAGTATTACAGAGAGTAGTGAGCACAGCACAAGACATTAAGGGCTGTTCCCTGACACCACTGGATGACATCGCCAGGGCTCATTGCCTTGGAAGAGTGAAGAAGATTCTCAGGGATGACTCACACCCTGGACGGTATGTCTTTACTCTCCTACCATCCGGTAGGAGATATAGGAAGGTTTTTGAGAGTGTGGTGGCGCATCAGCTTCCTCTGTTCCTGGAGGAAACTGATTATCTGGACCTGTACCAATCGGGTTTCAGGCCCGGATACAGCATGGAGACGGCATTGGTCGCGCTGGTGAATGATCTCTGGAGGGCTCGGGACAGGGGTTGCTCCTCTGTCCTGGTCCTAATAGATCTCTCAGCGGCTTTTGATACCATCGACCATGGTATCCTACCGCGGCATCTCAGGGGGTTGGGAGTGGGAGGCACCGTTTTACGGTGGTTCTCCTCCTATCTCCTGGGCCGTTTGCAGTCGGTGTTGATGGGAGGGCAGAGATCCGCCCCGAGGCCTCTCATTTGTGGAGTTCCTCAGCGGTCGGTTCTCTCGCCCCTCCTGTTCAACATCTATATGAAGCCGCTGGGTGAGATCATTCGTGGTTTCGGGGTGGGGTATCATCAGTATGCTGATGATACCCAACTTTTTCTTTCCACCTCGAACCAACCCAGCGATGCCCTCGCCGTGATGTCCCGGTGCCTGGAGGCGGTCCAGGTCTGGATGGGGAGAAACAGGCTTCGTCTCAATCCCGCCAAGACTGAGTGGCTGTGCATATCGGCATCTCAGGTCAACCAGACTATTCCATCTCTAACGATGGGGGGTGAGGTGTTAACCCCCGTTGATAGGGCTCGCAACTTGGGCGTCCTCCTGGATTCACGACTCAATTTTGAAGACCATATAGGAGCCGTGACCAGGGGGGCTTTTGCCCAGGTTCACCTGGTGCGCCAGTTGCGACCCTATCTGGACCGAGATGCCCTACGCACAGTCACTCATGTGCTCGTGACCTCCCGTTTAGACTACTGCAACGCTCTCTACATGGGGCTGCCCTTGAGGACCGCTCGGAGGCTTCAGCTGGTGCAGAATGCGGCCGCGTGAGTTGTGATGGGGGTTTCCCAATACTCCCATGTAACACCTCTACTCCGCGAGCTGCATTGGCTTCCGGTTGCCCTCCGGGTGAGATTCAAGGTGCTGGTGATGACCTATAAAGCCCTAAATGGCTTGGGTCCAGGATATCTGAGGGAACACCTGCTGCCGGCATCAAGTTCCCTTCGTCCAGTGCACTCCCACAGGGAGGGTCTTCTCAGGGTGCCACCGGTAAGAGATTGCCGGCGGACGACACCCAGGGATAGGGCCTTCTCAGTGGGGACGCCTGCCCTTTGGAACCAGCTGCCAGTGGAGCTGAGGACTGCCCCCGACCTCCGTTCATTCCGCCAGGACCTGAAGACCTGGCTCTTCGAGCTTTCTGGCCCAGCCTGAGGATTAATTCTTATTTTAACTGGGGTTTTATTTATTCAGGGACAAATATAATTTTTTTAAACTGGTTTTTAACTTTTGTATCTTGGTTTTTTAATCACCCTGTAAACCGCCCTGAGTCCTTCGGGAAAGGGCGGTATATAAATGTAATAAAATAAATAAATAAATAAATAAATAAATAAATAAATAAATAAATAAATATAGCCAGCCGTACCAACAGGCTGAAAAATAGCTTTTATCCGTGGGCTGTTAGGCTTTTAAATGGGACATAATCTTATGCAGAATTGACTTGGGAGGCCGGTGTGTGTTGTAGTCGGTTCACATGGTGTGGTGGGATGGAGGATTTGTTGTCACTGTGTGTTGGGGGGAGAGAGCACGGGGGGAGGCTCAGCTAATCTCAATGTACACATGTTGTACTTTGACAATAAAGGTTTATTTACCGTATTTATCTGTTGTATTATTCATATGCCAATGTAACCAGGCCACCAGATTACAAATGGAGCAATGTTCTATTCCAAAAATATCCTGGGAAGTGATGTTAATAATCCTTCATTTGGTTTAAAAGTGGAAAATAATAAAAGTTTTTTTATTATTCGAAGTGTAGCTTTGAGATGAATTTAAGTTTACCTCTGAACGTTTCCAATTATTACGTCACAAAGAGAAAATAAATAAGAAAATACTAAATTCAGCCACACAAACACACAAACAGTTAACAATGGGAGACAAAAAGCTGAAGACATAATTATCACCCCATTGAAAATATTAGAATGATAATAATTTTCCCCCTTCATGAAAACTGTGAACAATTCAAGAAGACATAGAAAATAATAATAATAAAAAATATTACAAAAGGACTGCCCCATAGAGACTGGAGACTAGAAGACAAGTACAAACAAGTCCTGTGATTTCAACTGTCACAAATTAAGTTCTGTTGCTGGAACTCTACACTGTCATTCAGACCTTTTACAATATTATCCCTGTTTGCAATTAGAATCAGGGCTAAAGGATAGTCTTCAGCCTTGCTCTTACAAGAGGTTTTGAGGCTGGTGAATGCAGACTAATGTGGAAAGCTGCTGCTGGTGGAACATCTATACTGAGAGGGCATTTGTTGCCCAGAATGTTCTTTTTTCTCCTATTTCCACTCTTCAGAGTGAAGTCTTTGCCATGTCATCTAGGTGAACCCATACCTGTTCCAAATGAATGGTACCAGGAAGGGGACCTTCTCATTGGTGGGATGGTATCTATGGCAAACTACCAATTTAATGAAGTTTCATTTCAGCAGCATCCCTCTCTTGAGTATTTTGCCCATCCAGAGTAAGGAACTCTTATCTTTTATCCTTCTAGATTAAACCATTTCTAGATGGTTTAATTTCATAATGACAATACTTTCTAATAAAAGATGCTTTATAAGAATTCAATAAAGGCATTTCTTCTTTTTAATGCAACAAAATTTTATGTTGGAAAAACATTAGATCATGAAAGCAATTCTTATCATTCACTTTTGCGTCAGCTCTAGTTAGAGAAATTGCAATGAATGAAGGGAAATGTACATTATTTTCTTTAATTAAATCTGCAACAATGGAAATAGTTTAGTGTAGCTGAAATGGAAACAGAGTTTTATTGGTCACTCCACAATTGTGCATGTGTACAAGGTAAAGCACCTCTTTGGGGTTCCAGAAAAATAATAAAGAAATATTTAATGATACATGTAAATTTTTCCCGTTTTCAGTGTGCTAACAAACTTTTACCAACATATTCTTTCCTTGGTATTCGCTGTGAAGGAGATTAACGAGAATCCAGAAATCTTGTCCAACGTCACTCTTGGCTTCTATATTCATGATAGCTACTACAATGCAATAATGACCTATCGGACCACCCTGGACGTGCTCTTCAGATCAGAGAGATTTATCCCCAACTATAAATGTGACACCAGGAGAAATCTCATTTCTATCATAGGAGGGCTCAGCTTCGGAACTTCCTCCTATATTGCAGACCTTGTAAAGTTTTACAAGATTCCACAGGTATGGTCTTTGGAAAGAGAGGCCTGAAAAATCCCCCCTGTCTTCTTTTTTCCAAACTGGGTTTATTAAAAAAATGTTATTCTTTGGCCACATTATTCAACAATCTAATCAAATTTGTTAGAAAATATGAAGAAAAAGATACTGATGATGATCTATTTACATAATATGTGTTTCTTTTAGCTTACATATGGGTCATTCACCCCACAAGATGTTCATAGCACTGAGATTCCATTCTACTACTCCATGGTTCCAAATGAGTCCTCACAGTACATTGGGATTATCCGACTGCTTCAACATTTTGGGTGGAGATGGGTTGGACTCCTTGCCATTGATAACAGTCAAGGAGATCATTTTCTGCAAAGCATGGAGTCCCTCTTCTCCCAGCATGGAATCTGCTCTGCTTCTACAGAAAGAATCCCATTTTTAACCCACTGGGACAAGGTTTTTGAAATGGTCAAAAAAGGGGAAACTATTTATAAACACATAATTGATGAGAAGACCAACACCTTTATTGTCTGTGGAGAATCTTTGACAACTGCATGGTTAATATGTATAATTTTTTTGCTTGATCCTGGACATGAGCAGAGTTCTTTGGGAAAGGTATGGATCATGACTGCCCAAATGGATTATTTATTAACAGGAATGAATAAAAAATGGGATCGGCAGTTCTTTGATGGTGCCATTTGCTTTAATGTTCATTCAAAAGAAATTCCGGGGTTTGAGGAATTCTTGAAGTTGATAAAACCTCCTTGGATTCAAGGAGATGGATTTTTTCCACTTTTCTGGGAACAAGTATTTGATTGTTCATTACCATCCCCTTCTTTGACCCAACTGGTCAATCCCTTTTGTACTGGAGAGGAGAGACTAGAGGACATTCCTGGAGCTCTTTTTGAGGTAAAGATGTCTGGGCACAGCTACAGTATCTATAACGCTGCCTCTGTATTGGCTCAAGCTTTACATGCTCAATTCTTACATCGATCTAATCGCAGGCATTTTATGAGGCACAAATTATCAGAATATGAAGATTCACAACCATGGCAGGTGATATTTTGTATTAGATAATAGCAAATTACAAAGTTAGGGTGTATGATTCCAGCAGGGAACTGGAAGCTACTAAAATGGATTTGAACATTTGTCTATTGATGATATTTATTTGCATACCTTTATTTTCATATCTGTAATTCTGGGAAATGGTGCATGTAGAGTGGAGCTTATGTGATGGACAATAGTGAAATGGCAGTTTTCTTGGAAGGAGGGAGCACATTTCAATCATGGTTTGTGGGGAGAGAAAAGGCACTACAGCCTCAAACCCTGAGGTGACAGAAGAAGAGAGTTAGAATAGCCAAGCCCTAGAATTTCTCAGGGGATATCGCTCAGGGTATTTAGTATGGGAAGATTTTACCTACAGTATGTAAGCCAATGAAAAACTTGAATTCAAGCGCAATCTTTCTACAACAGAATAGAATAGAATAGAATAGAATAGAATAGAATAGAATAGAATAGAATAGAATAGAATAGAATAGAATAGAATAGAATAGAATAGAATAGAATAGAATAGAATAGAATAGAATAGAATCTGGAAAAGACCTTGGAGGTCTTCTGGTCCAGCCCCCTGCTGAAGCAGGAGAATCTATACCATTTCAGACAAGTAACTCTTTAATTCTTTTTTTTATTTACCTGTTTTATTATTCCCAATCATATAGCTCCACCAATTTCTGAAAGGCATGAAATTCAACAATTCCCTTGGAGAAACCTTGACCTTTTATGATCAAAAGAAGATGGAAGGTGGATTTGATATCATAAATATTGTAGTCTTTCCCAATTCCACTTTCCAGAGACAGAAGATTGGGAAAGTGGATCCTGATGCTCTAAAAGGAAGGGAATTAGTCATTAATGAGGATATGATTGTTTGGCATAGATCATTTAACCAGGTATGGTTTCAACAGTATTTTGTCTGATTATTCAAATATGGATTCATTAGATTGGCATAAGTGTTTGAAAAAAATCATGACATCTAATCAATTTCTTGTTTTACAACCTTTAGATGGGACTTTTGTTTTAATGTAACTGCACATTTTATTTCCAATGTAACAACAGAATTTTTTTAAAAAACAATAAATACTCATCTTCCACCATTTTAATATTGATAAATAGGTGCTTCCCATTTCTCTGTGTAATGAACATTGTCTCCCTGGTTATCACAAGAGGAAGAATGAAGGAAAGAAATTCTGCTGTTATGATTGTGCTGAATGTCCAGAGGGGAAAATCTCTAAAGAGATTAGTAAGTTAACAAATCATTAAATTTTCTTTGTTATACTGTCTAGTGTGCTGAACACTTTCTGCTAATTAAATTATCTGTTTTTTCATGAAACTATTATACTTATGTACCATAATTTGAATATTGTCCAATATTCAATAAGTCAATCTGGTTTCAAATATGAAAATGATCCCTTCAGGTATTCATGAATCTTTATTGGAGCACTCCTTTATTATAAGTAAGCAAATCAATATAAAATGGATTTTCATGGAGTTTGTGAAATTTCCTTGTGTATAATCAAATATTTGACTTAATACCACAGCAAACAAAATATACATAGAGAGATGTTTGAATGCATTTTCATATTGTAGATTCTATTATTTGTACCAAGGACATAAACATCAGGGTGTGGATAAATATGAAATTTAATAATGATCATTCTTATGAATCTGCCTTGCCATTTTTTTCCTTTTAGACACTGTTGCTTGCTTTCAATGTCCAGATGATCAATATGCAAACCATAAGAAAGATGGATGCATCATGAAAAAAATTAGCTTCTTATCTTATGAAGAACCTTTAGGACTCAGTTTAGCCACTGTTGCTACTTTATTTTTCCTCATTACAACATGGGTGTTGGGAATATTTATTAAGCACAAAGACAGTCCTATCGTCAAAGCCAACAACCGGGATCTCACCTACACTCTCCTCATCTCCCTTCTCCTTTGCTTTTTCTGTTCTTTGCTCTTTATTGGACAACCTGGGAGAGTCACCTGTCTCCTCAGACAGTCTGCATTTGGTCTCACCTTTTCATTGTCCATCTCTTGTGTGTTGGCCAAAACCATCCTTGTTTCTCTTGCCTTCAAGGCCACCAAGCCAGGATCTCGGATAAGGAAATGGGTGGGGAAAAGATTGGCTGTTTCTATTGTACTGCTCTGCTCTCTACTCCAAGCAAGCATCTGTATTGTTTGGTTATCCACCTCTCCCCCATTCCCAGAGTTAGACATGCACTCAACAACTGAAGAAATGGTTCTACAATGCAATGAAGGCTCAGTCTTTATGTTTTATTGTGTTCTGAGCTATATGGCTCTCCTTTCGCTTGCCAGCTTCATTGTGGCATTCCAGGCTCGTAAACTGCCTGACAGCTTTAATGAAGCCAAGTTCATCACCTTCAGCATGTTGGCTTTCTGCAGTGTGTGGGTCTCCTTTGTTCCAACCTACCTTAGCGCCAGAGGAAAAGCCATGGTGGCTGTGGAGATATTCTCTATCTTGTCCTCTACTGCCGGGCTTCTTGGATGCATCTTTTTCCCCAAATGTTACATTATTGTATTTAGACCTGATTTAAACAACAAGGATCAACTGATAAGAAGACATGTTTAAAAACGTTTTTGATTATATTTTTAAGTTGAGATGAGAAATGTCAAAATCCAATCTTTTAAATATATTCTTATAGATGTGAAGTGATTGTTTAGCATTTTGATTTAGTTGTAGCTCTGAAAGTTGAATTTGTGAATTTTTATTTTTTTTTATTGAAAAGTTTTAAAATACAGTTTTCCTTTAAAAAACCCCCCTTCCCCCTCCCTCCTCCCCTCCCTACCTCCCCCCTATCCCCCCCCTCCCCCTCTCCCTCCTCCCTCACCTGCCTCCCCCCCCACTTCCCCTCCTCCCCCCCCTCCCCCCCCCGACTTCCCAGAGCAAAATACAAGGTATACATCTAAAAAGCAATCATAAACAATCATATACTAACAATTATAAACTCTAGAATCCATCACTCTCTAGCTTATATAGAGTAAGCCAATCCTTAATAATACTAAATATGTATAAAAAACTAAAATAAAAGAAAACTAGCATCATTCCCACCTATGTTCTTCCACAATTCACTATTTCCTAAGCATATTATCATTTACACATCACAAACACCTATCCCTATTAACCTCTCTAGCCAAAATAGGCTATAATAGATAGTTCTTACACAAATTAACCCACATTAACCCACAAAACTTTCTTCCTCTTCCTCTGTAATAAATTGTCCATTAATTCCAAATTAAAGATTCTATTACCATACATATCATCCCAAAACTCTTAAAAACACAACTACCACTTGACTATCAGTATGTTGTGGAAGTTCCATAGATTTCTACTAGTCCTATTTTCGTATCTTTTTTGAGCGTTTTAAGGCAGCACGCGTCACCCTCTGTTCTCTAGGATCATCCAAAAGAGTTGCAGCTTGATCTCCTCCTGTGCCATTCTCGTCTATCTGTCCATCTTCATCCTCTTGATGTTCTCCTTCTCCAGATCCCTCTGCAGCTTCCAAAAGTGTTGATGGGGTTGCTTTTAAGACATTGTCGTAGAAATCACGCGCTTGCTTCACAGTAGCCAAACAGTACCTTTTGCCTTCATACATGAAGCTCAACCCAACTGGGATCTCCCATCTGAACCTTATATATCTTTGCTTGAGCTCTTGCACAAGAAATATAAAGTCCTTCCTTCTCTTTAAAATCTTTGGAGGAATTTCTTTTAAAACCAAAACTTCTTGACCAGCAATCACCACTTTAGTATCATAGGCAGCTTGTATAACTTCATCTCTAATTTCCCTTTTTACAAAATAAACCACCACATCTCTAGGCAACTTTCTCTGTTTAGCAATCCACGAGTTCACACGAAACACTTTGTCCATGCCTTGTTTTATTTCAGATGCTGGATGGTCCAATACCACCTCAAAAGCCTCAGAAACCAGCTGCTTTAGATCTTCCTTAATATTCTCTTTTAGGCCTCTAATTCTAACAGCAAACTGCATCTGGTAAAATTGAGCCAGACTCAGTTCGCTATCCATTTTGTCTTTTAAATCTTCAATTTCCAATACTTTTGCTTCTAATATAGCATTCTTTTGAGTCAATTCTTCCACTTTATCATCCAGCTCCTCCACACATTTAGCTACTTTATGCACTGAGGACAAAATGTCTACCTTCATCTCTCTGAGTTTCTGTGCCATCCTTTCTTCCATTCTCTGCTCCAATTTCTCCAATTTCTCCTCCATCTGTGCGAATTTAACACCCATTGACTCCAAAATTAACTGGGTATGTTTTTCAAGATCCTTCGATGTCAATACATCTGGAGAATGCAACGCCTGCAGTAATGATTGTTGTTGCACCGGAGAATTTCCAGCACTCTGAAAAGTTCTAGGGGGAGGTTTAGACGCCATCTTTTACTTACAATTATGACGCACTTTCACTTTAAGTTTTGAGCAAAGTCCATCAAGCTCGAGAGTAAAATAAAATAATCCTCTTCATCTCTTCATCTTTCCCTCTTGTACTGCTCTGCCTGCTCTTTTCCTTTCATAGTCTCTCCTTCAAGCAGGGATGGTCGCAGACGCCTGGCTCTGCTCCATGAAGTCCAGAGCAGAGACGCCAGCCAGCTGGGAGCAGCCCAAGCTGCGGGGGAGTTCGATCCTTCAGCCGCCCAAGCTCCAAGCTCAGGCGGCCCCGGAGAACTCAACCCCTACCTGGGGGCTCACCCCCTCCTCTTCTCCCGAGGAGGGGGCTTCAAATTCGCCCGAACAGCTGATCGGCGCTGTTTCGGGCGAAAAATCACACAGCTGGGCGGCGGGCAGCCCGGGAAGGCTGTCTCCGGCGCCGCGGAGCCGCCGGAAGTCCCGAATTTGTGAATTTTTTTTGTCTAATTATGTTTTTTCCTCAAAACTTTCAAAGAAGGCTGACAAAACATAGTCAGGTATACTAATAATTTTTCTGGTAAATCAGAAATAAACCTGATTTCTAATAGCAATTTTCTCTTTTAAAATGGAAAATTCAAATGTGTGAATTCTACTTTCAGCAGGTCAATAAACATATTTCTTTATAATGAAGAAAGTGGATAAGAATACATTTTTTCCTCTAAGTTTGTTCTTTTTATTTATTATGCTATTAGTTATTATAAGAAAACACACATTTTAATAAAAAATAATATATCTATCATTGTTAATAATTATTCCAAGGATTTTACTCCATCTAACTTGACAATTTTCTTTTTGAGTCAGAAAATGATATGAAATTAAGTCACATATGTGGATATAATTAATAATTTTCTTTTAGTTTTTCCACTTCCTTTTTGCAGTGGTACATGCTCTCCATCTCTTCCTTTACTTAGTAGTTTTCAGTAGTCTATCTTAATATCGGATTGAATCACAATTCACCAAATCCAATAGTCAGGTGCTTCATATGGAAACTGTGGAAGCATTAAATAGATTTATTATAGATAAAATTTGCATAACAGGAATGTCCCTTATTAAAAAAGAGAAGATCAGATTCCTTTTTATCTCTGAGATGGAATCATTCTCACCCTATGAGAATATTCTGGAGTATTCAAAATATCCATTCAGTTGTCCTGACTCCATCACCAATGAAGGGATTACAGGGTCATGAAAAGAAAATAAAATCAGATAGGTATGTGAATTTAGTTGTCAACGCGGCTAACGTCAGATGTTCTTGATTTGACAACAGGTGGAAATTCAGCCATTTTCCTCTTTTGCTTTAGAGTTAGTTGATGCTGGGAGGGGGAATGTGGATGAGAGTCCAGCTAGTCATAACAATAATAGCTCAGCCATGGAAATCCAAAGTTATTGCACAAAGCGTTGATAAAGATTTGGCGGGCTGGAGAGTTGGGGAGAAAGCCTGCTCTTCAAGCCAATTTGGGAATGTGGTTTATGACTTTTAATTGGATTAAGGAATTGTGCTTTGCTACTTTTGGCCTAGGGAAGGGGAATTGAGTTTTTGACTTTAACTACGTAGTGCCGATACTTTGTTTCTCGAATAACTGATTCTTTAAGGAAAACAATGCCTCAAAGTTCTTTTGAAGTGTTTCATCTGACGGAACCGTGACATTAGTACTTGAGAAAATGAAAAAAAAATATCACAGGAGAATGCACGTAAAAAATGGGATCACAATAGATCTTACAATTGTAAATACTTTCATGAGATGTATTAGGTAGAAAATATTTCTTCTTTAAAGGAGAAAAAGGTTTGAGCATTGTTTGCACCAGTGCTTCAAAAAGACTTGGATGAAGCAGATTTCCTGGATCATTTTCAGTCAGGTTTGAGGCCAAGGTATGGTGAGGAACAATATTGATTGCATTTTTGAATGATGATGACAATAACAATAACATTAATAAAAACAACAACAACAATAATAGTAATCATAACAATAACATAACAACCCAGACTTAAAAAATGTTGATAGGAAAGACAAAACAGTGTGGATAGTGGATGTCGCAGTGCCTGGAGACAGCAGAATAGAAAACAAAGATCTTGACAAGATAGCAAAATACAAACACCTACAAATAGAAATAGAAAGACTGTGGCAAAGGCAAGCAAGGGTAGTAACAATAGTAATAGGCGCCTTGGGTGCAATCCCAAAACAACTGGAGCACCACTTGCATTGACAAATTCACCATTAGTCAATTGCATAAGGTGGCCTTACTAGAAACTGCTTCCACCTTGCAAAAATATCTGTAATACCATCGCTGTAATACCATTGGATCTCCATCACTTTTCAGCAGAATTTCAACTGCTCAGAGCTGCTGGGAAGTGCTACATTCTGTAAGTTTTGGAAAGCCTGCACCAAAAATGTAGTGGCCCATGCACCTAACGGCACATGAATTATATAACTAAAAATAAAAAACAGCAGCGGTACATTCAGGGCAAGTGCAACTGAGATTTGTTGTATCGCAACATGTCTGGCTTAGTTCAGTGCAAAACTTGTTTTGCAGCTGTCTTTCGCAGTACCCTTTTCAAACTTGGAAACTGTCCTATCTGTAAACAAATAACTAGTCTACAAGGACAGATTATTTATCTAGGGTCTGTAATCTGTGCTCTTCAGGCAGAAATTAGGTGTCTAGTTCAGCCCTTCTACCCTATTGAGCCTCTGTGCTATCAGCCCCCTCTATCACAAAGATCCTGCAGGAGAAGGGCAGTGTGGACAACCGTGGACAACCGTGGGATCTTGCAGGGTGAGATCTGTGAACCATAAACACAAAGCTTTCACTGTGTCCCTGCACAACAGATACAGTGCCCTTTCTGACCTTAATAGGGACATTAAGGAGACAGATAAAGGTATCTGTGATAATATCTCAAATAAGCAAGGGATCATGGTCCAAGATGAAAAACTTGTTTTGGACAGGGAGAAGTGTGAATCTGGTATTACACACCAGTCATGCAAGAGCAGAAAGGCATCCCAAAAGAGAAGCCACCTTCTTGTTGGCGATTCAATTATAAGGGATGTAAATTTAGGAAAGGACACAGAGGTTTTGAAAGAGGTCAGGTGTCTTCCAGGTGCTACTGCCAGTAGGGATAAGAAGTGTATCTCTTAAATAATCAAGAATGCCAGCAAGGACTGTGATGTGGAGGCTATTGTACATCTTGGCACTAATGATCTGTCCCAAAAAGATGTACTCTCTGTGCAGAATGATTTCCAGAGCTTGGGACAGGAACTTAGCAGAATAGGCTGTAGGCTTACTTTTTCAGAGGTTTTACCAGTGCATAAGGAGCAAAATGGAAAAGGCCAGCATATAGCAGAATTTAATATGTGGCTAAAGGAGTGGTGTAAAGGAGAAGGCTTTGGTTATATTAGTCACGATGTCTGTAGCTGGTCCAATGAAAAAATGTATAAAAGAGATGGTCTGCATCCATCCAAGAAAGGGACTGAGTTACTTGGCAATAAAATCACAGCTTTTCTGGAGGAACTAAACAATGGGGACAGTGAGTTAATTGATACAGAACATCACTGTCCCCGGCAATCTAAGAAAATAGGGAAAGCCAGGCACCACACAAGTTATGCAGCAAGTAAACACAGGGTCAGTCATAAAGGACTCAAATGTCTATACACTAATGCACAGAGTATGAACAGTAAGCAGGGTGAACTAGAAATTCAGGTAAATGAGGGCAGATATGATATTGTTGCCATTACAGAAACATGGTGGGATGAAACCTACAAATGGAACACACAGCTAGAGGGATTTAAACTATTTAAAAGAAACAGACTAAACAAAAGAGGAGGTGGAGTTGCTCTATATATAAGAAATAACTTTATCTCTGTCACGGAGGGTTTTTTTTAAGTGTTTGTTGAAGCTTTTGACAAAGAGCTGTAGCAGACAAAGGCATATGCATCAATGATTAAGCAGCGGGGGAGAGATTCTGCTGGTATTCACATTCCAGAGTCAGCCATATTGCCTTCTTCTTCAAAGCCAAAGCCACTCGTACAGGAGTCAGCCATATTGCCTTCTTCTTCAAAGCCAAAGCCACTCCCAGAATTGAGTGTTGTGTCAGACGAATGGGATCAGGAACCTCCTATGTCACACTCCCATGATTATGTGCCGTCTCAAATGACACACCGGGCTACAATGATGCCTGAATCTAATGTTATAGCACCAACTGCTGGTGAATCTCTTTTACAAGATAGAAATGCATTGCAAAGAATGCAGTACACATTTTCACAGATGTCTCTTCATCAAGCATTGCTCCAAGCTGTAACACCTCCACGTCCATCGGGTGCTCCAGCTAGAATCCCTATTAATACTGCTATCCAGGTTCCTGTCCCAGGTAGAGCACAGCAACAGTCAGCCCAAGTACAGTTACCACTGGTTTCTCAAATACAAAGGCCAGTGCTAACTGCAGGCCAGTTTCATGTAGCAGCTGAAGTGCCAGCGCCTCCTGCTGTCCAGGGTGGAATCGCAGCTCCAGTACAGCCACACCCAGCACCGGTACCAGCGGCAGTCCCAATGCATCCGCCCCAATTCTTGGCACAGGCGCCTCCTGCAGGCCAAGTCCAAATTGCACAACCTGCAAAGCCAGCACCTCAAATTTATGTTCCTCAACAGGCATCTCCTATTGTACCAGTGGCTGGTGATTCAAAATTGAAGCGGTCAGGACAAAATTACAGGGCATGGGTCAGTGAAGTTGGACTTTTGCTTTGCAGAGAAGGTACCCATCGCATGGTATTTAATCCTCCTGATCAGCCCTGGACTCCTCACATATGGGACTTAAATAATAAAGCATGCATAACATTATTGATGTCAATGGACACCGAAATGCAGCTCACATTCTCACAAGATGCAACTGCCCAACAAATTTGGTTTGATGCTTTAGTCACAGATATCTGGACACATCCGATTCGACCTATCACTGTGATGGAAGACAATGAATCTGTGGTTTATATATCTGAGAATCGCTTTACAGGTCGATCTAGACACATCGACATCCGTTATCAAAATATAAGACAAGTTGTTAAACAAGGTTTTGTAAAATTGCAGTATGTGCCTACACATGATCAGATTGCTGATATGCTGAACAAATCACTTCCTACAGCTCAGCACGAGTATCTGCGCAACAAGATGTGTCTTATCTGAGATCTGCGTTACTGACAAAGAAGGGGATGTCACTGCATTTTTTAAGTGTTTGTCAGCTCTGCACATCTCACTCTGTTTTTCTGCCAGCTGCATAGTAATCTTATCAATGTAACCAAGGTGATTGTCACATGTCCAGCCATGTTATGGTTTCATGCCTAGAACTGCTGTTAACTGTGCATATCTACAAAAGTTTTCTCACTTTATTTTTTTTTCTTCTCTTTGTATTCTGTCTGATGAGAGGATGTAGTCAGTTAGGAGTTTTCTTTTGCTTTCCAATTAAAGTTTTATATACAGTAGAATATGCCTCAGTTTTGTTTATTTTTTACCTGATGTTTACCATGTATCAAATGAACCACGGTTCATCGCCCTCTGATAGGGAAGTATTAATTTATTTCCCTGACAATCTCTACAGAAATAGAGCACAACCATGACAAAAACTGTAAACTTGAATGCATTTGGGTCAATATAAAAGGGGGGAAAATGACATTGCCATAGGTGTATACTATAGGCCGCCCAACCAAGCAGAGGAAATAGATGAACTTTTTGCTAGTCAGTTAACTAAGGTATGTAAGAAGCACATCACAATAGTAATGGGGCACTTTAATTATCCTGATATCAACTAGGAGACAAACTTTGCACCGTTGTGGCTGACTGTTGGGACTGGGTATGTGTGCTGGTTAAGGGCCTGATTTAACATACATTTATATTCGCTGCAGATCCTGACCTCCCCGTTAGCTTTGAGAGGAGTGACTATGGGGGTCTCCCACTCTCCCCCTTCTACTGGCTGTAGGACTCCCTGTTCGACTAGTTTGTCTAACTCCCCTTCTATCTTGTCTTTAAGCATGAAGGGGTTTAATCCTAATGGGGAGGATGCTGGGGTTTAGTTTAAAAGAGATGGGGGCCCCGGTGTACCTGCCTAGCTTGTTATTGAATACGTCTGCAAATTCTCAACTACGATAATATCCAAGTGCCCTTGGAACTTCTTAAACCGCACTGAAAGGGTGGACTCCTCCTTGATTTTTACTGGGGCATTTTGGAAATCGGTGAGGATAATATTTGAGGGCCTCAATTGGACCCAGCCGCAAATAAGTTTAAAAGTCTCATATGATATGACTGAGACTACAGAGCTGGAGTCAAGTCCATTTTACAGGGAATGCCCTGTAAATGGACGTCCAATTTAATTTTGGGTTTAAGTGGCCATTGGGCCCCGGTTCAGCAGATGGCCCTCTGGCTTTTGAAAAATCCTATGCTGGTCGGTTTCTGGGCCCCGGTACCTTTCCACGACGCATCCTCCAGCTGTAGCTCATGGAGGCCCTCTCAGAAATGGCTAAGGCAGACCTCTGCGATGCGGCCTGATTTTCTGCAGGCCCGACACGTGGCTGACCGGAACTTGCAGTTTGTCCATGCGTGGTCTCCGCCACAGCCTAAGCATTTCGGGAAGGGAATTGCCTTCCACTGGTTCTCCTGGCTTCCTCGTTGTCACTCCCATTGTTCCAGCCTCCTCTGAACCTGGTTGATGCCGGTCTCCTCTGCTTCTTCACTCCTGCCATATGCAGTGTCTTCAAGGTGGATGGATCCTCCTGGGCTCCTGGGTCAGGGGGTCTGGACTGCTTGCGCTGTGCCACTGGCCACCTTGTTGGCCAAGATCTCGTCCTGAGCATCTTGGAGGGTTAAGTTGGGCTTTGCGAACAGCCTCTGTTGCAGGCGCTTATCGTGTAGGCCAAACATGAGCCGGTCACGCAGCCTCTTGTCTAGATTGGAGAACTTGCAGAGGCGGGCGGCCTGCCGCAAGGTTGCGATGAACTCTGACGCCGATTTGCCTGGCAGTTGGACTCTGTGGACGAACTGGAACTGCCAGGCCAGCTCAGACATTCATGGCTTGAAATGCCCGTTCAGCTTCTCGGTGAGGTCTTGGAATGAGACGGTCTCGATCGGCGTCAGCAAGCACAGGCTTACGGCCAAGTCATAAATGGGAGGCCCGCTTATGCTGAGCAGGGTCACCACTTTCAGGCCATCTTCGGCGATCCGGTTCGCCCAGAGGAAATTTTTGACCTGTCCCAGGTGAGAGTCCCACCGTTCAGGGTGATGGATGTCGAATTCTCAGGGCTGTCTGATCTGTGCCATCTCTGCGTCCGGCTTCTGTGAATCCTGCTCCACCCATGTGGCCACTAGCGTGGTGACTAGTCGGTCGTCGAGGGGGGGGAAAGATGCCTCTTTCCTCCAGCAAGCGATGCCGTCCCCTAGTGACTTTCAGCTCTTATGGTGAAGCAGAATCCCACCTTCGTCACCACTGTTGTGTTGTGGGTTCTGGAGAGCAGGAAGGATGCTGAGATGATGAGTACAGCATGGCAGATCTTTATTCAGTGGAAGTGACTGTATTGGGGAATAGGGGTTACCTGCCCTCCTTTTATACCTGGCCAGGTGAGCAGCTGGCCAATTGGTTTGAACCTCTGTTTCCCACCGAAACTGGGTTCCTGCCAAAACAGTTACAGTTCAACGCCCCCTGGTGGTGACTGCTATGTAAGTGTGTATGTGTTCTCTTCACCTGGATACATAACACTGAAGACTTCCAAAACATGTACTTGTGATCAATCTTAATTAATCTCCATCTGAAAGACTTGTTCTCTGGTGGGAGAAAGATCCACTAATTTGGGAAAAAAACATTTGGAGTAATGGTGTAAAAGCAGGGAGGAAAATTCAAGGGAAGAGGAAGATGATGGAGGAAAATAGGAAGATTGACTGTGATCTTGATCATCCACATGGAAGAAAGTAAGCAGTAAGATACCACAAGATTCCATCCTAGGCCCAGTACTCTTCAATATCTACATAAATGACTTAGATGAGGGAATTAAAGGGGAACTCATCAAATTTGCAGATGACACCAAGATTTACTGCCCCCTTGGAAAAATGCAAGATGGCCATGAACAATAAAAAAGAAATGAGAAGAGTGTTTTATGCTTAAACTCACTGCCTTAAAGTAACAAAGTTAATGGAAAACATATGGAATATAACATTTCTATAGAACAGTCAAGCTGTTTTAACTTTTAAAAAATTGTGTTAATTGTAATGTACTATTTTTCTACTATTTGTAATATAGTAAAGATCTGTGCTCTAAAAGAAAAATATACTATTTTTATATCTTCTTCATTAACATAGGTGATTAAAAGAGATAGTGGTGCCAAGTCAATTGAATTTCTCTGGAATGAATGAAGAAATTTTAAATTCTACCAAGTGTGTCTACAATCTGAAAGGGAAGAGACCAGGAAATTTTAGGATTGCAAGCTTCATTGGGAACATGATAAACAAGCCTATAACCCTTCAAATATGTACTGAACTGCAATACAACTTTTATTATTAAATCTTGTACAGTAGGAGGACTATTACAGTATCAAAATTCTGAAATGCAGTATTAGCTGTGTGCCCAGTGATTGCTCCCTTTTACTAAAAACCACTATTCTCCAATCAACTGATTGAAAATTAAATATTATCTATTGCTAAAATCCTGGTATCATTAAAGTATGCTTGAAACAAGAGCTGGTAAACAAATCTGCACCCCTTCAAATGCAAAATGACTTTCACTATTAAATATTGCACAGTAAAAGGAGGGTTAAACTATCAAAATTCTGAAATGTATTAGATGTATGCCCAGTATTTGCTCCATTTATGTAAAGACCACTATTCCTTAAATTCACTGATCGAACATTTAAAAAAGTATGCCTGAAACAATGGGATGACGTTATAGTCCAAACGGAAGGAGCATGTTCTTATAATATGGGAACTATGTAAATTGGTTGAATTCTTTCGCACCCTTAAAAGCAGCCCCTGGGAACTCCAATCTTCAGAGAAAGTCAAGAACGTAGCTTCAAGAGACACCAGAACTGCCACAATTATATTTTGCATCTTACTTGCCTTCTTTCTCAGTCTTTCAGGTAGACGCTGTCTTGTAACCAAAAAAAAAAAAAAAAGATAATTGGTAAACTCTCCTTTTCATTTTCCCTTGATTTCCCCCCCTCTCTATCTCTCTTCTTAGGTTGTCACTCACAGGTTCAGTTGGTGGTAACTGGAGGGGGTATTGCAGCCCCTGGAGGTTCCCTTCAACTACCGTATTTTCCGGCGTATAAGACGACTGGGCGTATAAGACGACCCCCCAACCTTTGAGGTGATTTTCATGGGTTAAAAAGTCGTCTTATACGCCGGAAAATATGGTAACTTGTAAAGCATCTGGATACAAATTCACAAGCTATAACATACAGTGGTTCCAGCAGGCTGCAGAGAAAGAACTGGAGTGGGTGGCTGGACTGGATATTTCAGGAAGTAGCAAATGGTACAACTCCAAAGATTCACCATCTCCAAGGACAATTCCCAAAGCTCAGTATATCTCCAGATGAACAGCTTGAAGACTGAAGACTCTGCCTTGTATTACTGTGCAAGGGAAGACACAGTGACTTCATTTCCCTTGTAGCTTGTACAAATTCTCCCCTTGAAAGGAGAAAATGAGAGGAAGAGGCCCAACATTGCCTCTATTTCCTGTCAGTTTGTCCTTTCAAGGGATCCCTAGACATCTTGTAGCTTGTAGCCCTAGAGTGCAGCTGCCAGAAAGTGCAGCTTCTCACAAACAACCACCACAAATAGGAAAGAGGCATGGGAAGTGAGCAACAGAATAACACTATTTCATGCATTTCAAAGGTAATGTCAGATCCCCTTTGAACCTTCAATCTCTCTTTCCGCTGTGAAATTGCCCCACAAATCTATGATCTGAATGGATTACATGATAGTCTGTAATGGATCAGTCACCAGGGCACACCCTATGACTGGATCCATTGTCACTAGGTTCCCTCAGACGTGGATAGCCACAAGATATTCTGTGGGGTTAAAGTGCACCACCAGAATGTCAATGAAGATTCTCAGTCATCCAGGTAGAGTTGTCTGGAACTTGAGTCATGCTAACTGGACTTTTATTTTTTGTGATGGAAATGCTTGGCTGTTTTTATCCAAGAAGCTACATTTTAATAACATAAACTCCCTCCCTCCCCCTACCCCCCACTTACCCTCCCTCGCCCTCCCCCCCCCCCGACTTCCCAGAGCTGAATACAGGGTATTAACTTTTACAAACCTAAGCTAAAATATGCTAACTGACTAAAAAAAAAACATTAAATTCTATCGCACTTTAACTCCCCTTATACATAACTAAATAATAAATAATACATCATATAAAACTAATACTTATTCATATGCTAAATGAAACTTTTTAGTCCCATATTTATTCTGAATATAATCGATCCATCTTTTCCATTCCACAATATATCTCTGTTGCGATTGTTCTTTCAAATATGCTGAAATCTTTGCCATTTCCGCCAGGTTTGAAACTTTCAAAGTCCACTCTTCTATAGTAGGCAGTTCCTCCTTCTTCCAATATTGCGCTACTAAAAGTCTTGCTGCCATGATTAAATTCAACATCAATTTGGTATCTATAACAGTACAATCTGTAATAATACCCAACAGAAATAACTGTGGAGAAAACCTTATCTTTTTCTTAAATATCTTCTGCATGTTCCACCAAATTTTAATCCAAAAAGGTTTGACTTTTTTACAAGTCCACCATATATGATAATACGTTGCATCATCACAACCACAAAGGCCTCAATTCTTTAGCACTCAGCCTTTTTTATGGTCCAGCTTTCACTGCCATACATTGCAACTGGGAAGACCATAGCCTTGACTATACGCACTTTTGTTGGCAGGGTGATGTCTCTGCTTTTTAGTGTGCTGTCTAGATTTGCCATTGCTTTCTTCCCGAGGAGCAAGCGTCTTTTAATTTCTTGACTACAGTCCCCATCTGCAGTGATCTTGGAGCCCAGGAAAATAAAATCTGTCACTACCTCCATTTCTTCCCCATCTATTCGCCAGGAATTAAGAGGGATGGTACAGGAAGTAACAAATTGTACAACTCCAACGTTGTACATTCATTCTCTGGAATGAATGAAGGAGTTTAAAATTGTACCAAGGTTGTCTACACTTGAAAGGGAAGAAATCCAGGGTTTTGATAAACAAACCTGTACTCCTTCAAATATAATCTAAATTGCAATACAACTTTTTCTGTTAAATATTGCACAGTGTGGGGAGCATTACAGTATCAAAATTCTGAAATGTATTAGATGTGTGCCTGATAATTGCTCCATTTATATAAAGACCACTATTCTCTAATTCACTTATTGAATTATTATTTTTTTTTTTAAAAAAAAATCTCTATTCCTTAAAATCTTGGCCTCAGGAAATTTTGCTTGAAAGCATGGGATGATTTTTTAGTCCAAATGGAAGGAGCATGTTCTTATAATCTGGTGGACTATGCAAATTGGTTAATTTCTTTTACACCCTCAAATGCACCCGTTGAGAACTTCACTCTGTAGAGAAAGTCAAGAACTTAGCTTCAAGGGACACCAGCACTGCCACAATTATGTTTTACACCATCTTTATTTTCTTTCTCAGTTTTTCAGGTAGATGCTCTCTTCAACCAAAAATGGCAAGGGGTAAACTCCTTTTTTACTTTTCTTCTGAACCCTTCTTTATCTTTCCTTCTCAGGCTGTCATTCACAGGTTCAACTGGTGGAGACTGGAGGGGGTATCGTAGCCCTAGGAGGTTCCCTCCGTCTAAGTTGTAAAGCATCTGGATTCAGCTTCACAAGCTACCACATGCACTGGTTCCGGCAGGCTGCAGAGAAAGAACTGGAGTTTCTGGCTGGACTGGATATTTCAGGAAGTAGCAAATGGTACAACTCCAAAGTCAGTGGAAGATTCACCATCTCTAGGGACAATTCCCAAAGTTCAGTTTATCTCCAGATGAACAACTTGAAGGCTGAAGACTCTGCTTTGTATTATTGTGCAAGGGAAGACACAGTGATTCAATCTTCCTTGCAGCTTGTACAATTTCTCCAGTGGTCCCTTGGGAGAATAAATTGAAAGTCAGAGGCTACAACTCACTGCTTCTTTGTCTCACCTTCTCCTCTTAAAGGATGCAGAAAAACAAAAACATTGTTCAAGATTGAAGCTAGTGGCCACTGGTTCAGGAATGCCGCTGTCAGAAATTGAGAAGTTTTCATGCAACAAACCACAAAACCAGCAGAATCACAGGAAGGAAAGTTGGGTGCAAATAAACAAAACTCCTCCCTTATTTTGTAGACAGGGTTTGCTGTTGACAGGGTGGATGCTGTTGAGGAGAGGCTAATAAAGAGCAAAGCAGATTTACTAAGGAAAGATCCATGCTATGTGAGCCACATTCACAGTGGTTTCTCATCGACACCAATTAATCCTGCTGAAGAAGGATTCTTCCCTTTCCAGGGCAAGTTAGACATGAAAATGGACAATTCATGTTTCATTAGAAACATTTCTTCTAAAAAAATGTATCCCCAAATTTTCTTTCATTTACAAATCAGAAGAGGGCACCAGAGTTTCAAATATTACAAAATATTAAAGATTTCAGCTACTAACTATGATTAACAGTAGGACTAGATTCAAGGATTCAGAGAAGTGATTAAAATAGAGGACATATAGAAAGGTCTTCAGAAGCAAAACCTGAATACTTTCAAACAATGCATACTTATGACTGGCCACAGTTGAATTCCATCCAAGAGACCTCATCTCTTTAGTGGAGAGGAAAGATCCTGTAATGCAGGGGTTCCCAACCAGGGGTTCGAGATGATATTCCAGGGGATGCGAAAACTTGGGTTTACAAGTTTCAAAATTATAGTGCATATGCATTATTCATTTTTAACTTTTGTAAGAGGTGTGAGAATATATCAGAAGCGTTCTAGGGGTGCGGGGTACAGAAAAGGTTGGGAACTACTGCTGTAATGTGAAGGCACATTGGAATAATAGTTGAAAAGCAGGGAGGGAAATTTAAAGCCAGAGAAAGAATGATAGTAGAAAATACAGATTTTAATGTAAATTATTTATTATTATTATTATTATTATTATTATTATTATTATTATTATTATTATTATTATTATTATTATTATTATTATTCACTTTCACTTTTTCCATAAGGAAGTTGATTTATCTTCAGGTACAGAAAGTCGGGAGGCTCCTGTGTTTTATTTTTAAATGTCAATTGACTGTCTGAATGCTAGTTTATTTCAACCCCCACTGGATTTTATCTATTCTCCCTGTTTTCTTTTTGATTTATTGGGTTTCTTTCACCAATTTATCTAATTTCTGTATGGAAACATAGCAAATAGAGTTTCTTGGATGGACAAACTGTCTATATTGGCTATATTTTACTGAATATTAATTGCAGGGAATCTGTATTTTTACTAACTCGGATCAAAACAATCAGAAACTATTCTTCTCTGTGTCTCTTTATTGTCCCCTATTTTCTATTGATCGGCTTCACTGAATAACAAGATCAGATCACAGAGAGGAGGAGGTGGCTGATAGTGGGGAAAAGTAAACATGCAATCTCTAGTTGAATTTGTCTCTCAAAGGTTTGATGAATTTATAAAGTCGGTGGAAAAACCCGTTTTAAATGTTTTAACCTCACAAGAGTGTTGAAAGAAAAATCTGCATCAGAGTACAGTCCAAGCCGGGAATAAAGAAAATGGAAACTGCTTTAGAAAGAAGGTTATAGTTTACTGAAGAGCAAAACCAGACAGAAATGCGTCTGGGAAAGCTGACTACATGTAGCTGGTAGTGGTGGGTTTTTATCCCTCCTTGGGCTTTTGTGTTTGGAGTTGTTTCCTGTTCCTATGGCATGAACTTTGACCTGAGCTTTTGAATGTGTCCTTTTGTATTTTGATGGTGGTGGATTAATCCTATTATGTCCTAAAGGTCGTGTCTTTAGAATTTGGGTGGAGGATGTCAATTTTAGGGGTCTTTGACTTTCTAATCTCATCAACTAATCTCAAATTTTTTCCTCGGTGGTCATTCTCATATGGTACATTTACTTCTCTTGTCTTTCAGAGTGAAGCCACAATTCTCCAATCAACTGAGTGAAAATTAAAAAAAAAATATGTTCCTAAAATCCTGGTCTCAAAGAAGGTACCTCCAAAGTCACTGGAACATCTCCAGGGACAATTCCCCAAAATCTCTTTATCTGCAAATGAATAGCTTGAAGCCTGAAGACTCTGCCTTGTATTATTGTACAACAGACACAGTGACTCAATTTCCCTTTAAGCTTTTAAAATTTCTCCAGGGGTCCCTTGAGAGGAGAAGCTGAGAGGAAGAGGCCCAATATGCCTGTAATTCCTCTACACTTCTCAATTCAAGGAACCCCTAGACATATTTTTTTTTTTTTTTTGCCCAAGATGGCGACGGCCGCAACCTAAGCTTCGGGCGCTCTTCGAGGGCTCCAAGGAATTAGCTTAGGGAGGCCCACGGTATGTTCAGGCGACTCTGGGGGGTGGGGGATTAATAAACAGCTGCTGGGCGCTATTCTGTGTGGCGCTGAGCCCCCCCCTCCGAACTAGCGGCGCTGGAGAACTGCCGCCTCCCGACCTGTCGAGCTCCATTATGGCGCCGAACGCTGCTGCAGCGCCGTGAAGCCCGGGACGCCTTGCCTGATTTCTTTCCCCTGCCGGCTTGCCGAGGCGACTTTGGGGATTGGGAGGACTCTGAAACAGCTGCTGGGCGCTGCTCTTCGTGGCGCTGAGCCCCCCCCCTCCGAACTGTCAGCGTGCTGCTCTGAACTGGCGGCACTCGAGAACTGCCTGCCTGCCGATCTGCCGAGCTCCGCTATGGCGCTGAGCACTGCGACAGCGATGTGAAGCCCGGGATGCCTTGCCTTGCTTTCTTCTTCTGCCGGCTTGCCGAGGCGACTTTGGGATTGGGGGGATTTTAAAACAGCTGCTGGGTGCTGCTTTTTGGGGCGCTGAGCCCCCCCCTTCGAACTAGCGGCTTGCTGATTTGAACTAGCGGCGTTTGAGAATTTGCCCGCCTGCCGACCTGCTGTTCTCCGCTATGGCGCCGAGAAGTCCGGGTCGCCTTGCCCTGCCTTCCCTCTTCTGCCTGCTCGCCGTGAATACCCTCTGCTTGTCGGAGGGGCAGCGGCGACGATCCCACCGGTCAGAGATCTTTTTACGATCATCAGCTGGCTGGCGCCGTTTTTGGCGGCGCGGAGCCTTTTTCTTCTCCCGGATGGCTGCAGATGGTGGGCCTGGTCATCGGCCTCGGCGGACATGTTGGCGAATTCCCGGACTTAATACATCTGCTGGGATTGCCTCTCTCCGCCGTTGGAAGATTGCCTGGACTGGCGGACGGGCGTTTGGGAAAGAATGCTTCTGTTCTTCCCCCCCCCCATCGGACTGGTGGCGCTGGTCGGAGATGCGAAGATCGACAGAGGCCTGGCCTGCCTGTTTTTACTTTCCCTGTTGACAGGCAGGCATTTGGCTAGCTCCATGCCTGATGGGAATTAAGATCCCTCCTATTGATAGTCCAGTGTGGCCGGGACCGGACCGTGGTGGGAGGACGGTTTTGGACTGGTCAGCGTCCACCTCACTGGTGTGAGAGACCAGTTGGGGTGGCCCTGGCTTAGGATTCCCTTTTCTCTCTCTGCTCCTGATTGGACTCCTCAGCCGGAGTGAGAGGACGACTGAGGTTGTCCCTTGGACTTCCATCTCAGGTGAGAGCTGAGATGGCTTTGCAGACTAGGAGATATGCCTACTGGACTTTTTTACCATCTTTACACCATCATTGAGCGTTCCTTTGGACATATTCATAACATCTGCCCTAAAAGACTATCCCAGCGCAGTATGATTTATCACTACTCCGAAGCGGACTTGTATGCCCTTAGGGCAGTTCCTGCCTCATGGGCACGACCTGTTGCCTGTTTCCATACTCCCCTTAATGACGATCCCAAGCTTTGGGATTCCGAGAGGTGGCTGGGCTTAGATAGGGGCCTCGAGTCAAGACATGCTAAGAGGCCCCTGATAAAATTTTTAGCCGGTTATTTTAAGAGGTTAGGGAGGGGGAGGGAGGGGGGGGGTAGGGAGGGAATCTTTAACCGGCACTCAGTCTGGACCTGTTAGAGGTCCTGACGGGACGGGGTCGGGGGAGGTGGCTGCTGGTTCTGGGAATGTGGGGGTGGGGCTTCAAATCCCCACGGCGATAGGGAATGGCAGCAGGTGTTTGCGCGGAGGGCCATATCAACATCTGGGATCGCGCCCCCGCTATCTCCGAGCGGTGGCGCGCTCCGACCCTCCGGTTAGCACCCTCTTACCCGGGGATGAGGGTGATCAGGCCCCTGAGCTCAGGTTGGTCTATTTTAACGCTAGATCCGTAGTTAACAAAGCTCCCCTCATCCGTGATTTGATCGAGGAGGAATGTGCGGATCTAGCGTGCATCACGGAAACTTGGTTGGGTTCGGAGGGAGGGGTGCCTCTCACCGAGTTATGCCCGCCAGGTTTCCGGGTGCTGCACCAGCCACGGGCTCAGGGCAGGGGTGGTGGGGTGGCAGTGGTTATTCGGGAGACTTTGTGTCCCCGGGAGGCCACCATTGTCCAGATGGCCGGGAGTGAATCCCTCCTCTTGAGATGTGGTCCTCGGGTTCAGTTGGGCTTGTTGCTCACATACCTGGCGCCCAGCTATATGGCAACAGTCCTGCCTGAGCTGCTCGACACCCTCTCAGGGTTGGCGGTGGAGTTCCCCAGGCTTATAGTCCTGGGTGACTTCAACCTGCCATCACTGGGGGGGTCGTCGGAGTTAGCTCGGGAGTTCATGGCTTCCATGACAGCCATGGGCCTGACCCAGGTTATTGAGGGCCCTACTCACGAGGGGGATCATACTCTCGACCTGGTGTTCCTGTCTGGACAGTGGTTGGATGATCTGGGAGGGGGTTCTCCGTCCATCACCCCTCTGTCATGGTCAGATCATCACCTCCTGAGGCTGGTTTTCCGTCATGCCATCCCCCGCCGCTGGGCGGCGGAACCGACCAGGTGGTTCCGCCCCAGGCGCCTAATGGACCCGGACCGGTTCCAGAGGGCGCTTGGGCCGATACCTATCACCCTTACCCACAGCCCAGTCGATGCTCTGGTGGAGGCCTGGGAAACGGCTGCCACCAGGGCACTCGACTGCGTTGTACCCATGCGACCTCTGACTCGGCGCAGATCCCGCTGGGCTCCATGGTTCTCTGTGGAGCTCCGGGAGATGAAGCGTCGGAGACGAGGTCTAGAGAGCGGTTGGAGATCCAGCCGATCCGAATCCGACCGATTGCAGTTAAGAACCTTTATAAGGTCTTATCTTGCGGCGATAAGGACGGCGAAGTCTAACTACTTTGCCGCCCTTATCGCGTCCGCAGATAATCGCCCGGCCGCCCTGTTTAGGGTGACTCGCTCCCTCCTTAACCAGGAGGTGAGGGAGGATCCCTTGCAGGGACGAGCCGAGGAGTTCAGTCATCATCTGACGGACAAAATCGCTCGGATCCGGACCGGCTTGGACTCTGACTGGGCAGAGTCTGATGTGGAGGAATCAGGCGGTCTTGAGCATGTTATCTGGACTGAGTTCGACCCTGTTTCCCCTGATGATGTGGACAGGATCATGGGGAGACTGAGCTCCACCACCTGTTTGTTGGATCCGTGCCCCTCCTGGCTAGCTTATGCGGCTCGGGAAGGAACACGAGGCTGGTTCCATGCAGTAATAACTGCTTCTTTGAAGGAGGGTGTCTTCCCTGCCGCCTTGAAGGAGGCGGTGGTGAGACCCCTCCTCAAGAAGCCTGCTTTGGACCCGGCTGTTTTAAACAACTATCGTCCAGTCTCCAACCTTCGCTTTCTGGCGAAGGTTGTTGAGAGTGTGGTGGCGCATCAGCTCCCTCTGTTCCTGGAGGAAACTGATTATCTGGACCCGTACCAATCGGGCTTCAGGCCCGGACACAGCACGGAGACGGCATTGGTCGCGCTGGTGAATGATCTCTGGAGGGCTAGGGACAGGGGTTGCTCCTCTGTCCTGGTCCTATTAGATCTCTCAGCGGCTTTCGATACCATCGACCATGGTATCCTGCTGCGGCGTCTCAGGGGGTTGGGAGTGGGAGGCACCGTTCTACGGTGGTTCTCCTCCTACCTCCAGGGCCGCTCGCAGTCGGTGTTGACAGGAGGGCAGAGATCCGCCCCGAGGCCTCTCATTTGTGGAGTCCCTCAGGGGTCGGTTCTCTCGCCTCTCCTGTTCAACATCTATATGAAGCCGCTGGGCGAGATCATTCGTGGTTTTGGGGTGGGGTATCACCAGTACGCTGATGATACCCAACTCTTTCTTTCCACCCCGAACCAACCCAGTGATGCCCTCTCCGTGATGTCCCGGTGCCTGGAGGCGGTTCAGGTCTGGATGGGGAGAAACAGGCTTCGTCTCAATCCCGCCAAGACTGAGTGGCTGTGCATATCGGCGTCTCGGGTTAACCAAGTTATTCCACCTCTAACGATGGGGGGTGAGGTGTTACCCCCCGTTGATAGGGCTCGCAACTTGGGCGTCCTCCTGGATTCACGGCTCAATTTCGAAGATCACATAGGAGCCGTGACCAGGGGGGCTTTTGCACAGGTTCGCCTGGTGCGCCAGTTGCGTCCCTATCTGGACCGAGACGCCCTACGCACAGTCACTCATGCGCTTGTGACCTCCCGTTTGGACTACTGTAACGCTCTCTACCTGGGGCTGCCCTTGAAGACCACTCGGAGGCTTCAACTGGTGCAGAATGCGGCCGCGCGAGTTGTAATGGGGGTTTCCCGATACTCCCATGTAACACCTCTACTCCGCGAGCTGCATTGGCTTCCGGTTGCCCTCCGGGTGAAATTCAAGGTGCTGGTTATCACCTATAAAGCCCTACATGGCCTGGGTCCGGGTTATTTGAGGGAACACCTGCTGCCGGCATCAAACGCCCTTCGCCCAGTGCGCTCCCACAGGGAGGGTCTGCTCAGGGTTCCGCCGGTGAGAGATTGCCGGCGGGTGACACCCAGGGATAGGGCCTTCTCAGTGGGAGCGCCTGCCCTCTGGAACCAGCTGCCGGTGGAGCTGAGGACTGCTCCCGACCTCCGATCATTCCGCCGGGGCCTGAAGACCTGGCTCTTTGAGCTCTCGGGCCCAGGCTGAGGAGAAAATTTTAAACTGGGGTTTTAAGTGTACAGGGTGAATTTAATACTTTTTAACTGGTTTTAACTTTTGTATGTTTTGATTTTAATTCCCTGTAAACCGCCCTGAGTCCTCAGGGAAAGGGCGGTATATAAATGCAACTAAATAAATAACTAAATAAATAATATTGTTCAAGAACCAACTTGGTAGTCTCTGGCACTTGAGTGCAGATGTCAGAAAGAGATAAGTTCTCTTCTCACAAACAACAGAGCAGGCAGAACCACAAAGAGAAAAGAAAGTGTTCAGATATGCAAACTGTGGACCTCAAAACTATTGATACATACAGTCAATCTTGGTTGACCTTCTGTTAGGAAATTTGATCTCCAGTGGGAGAAAGAATCAGTAATGCCACAAAGAAGAGGAAGTCAAGCTATTCTTCAACAGACCTGAGGGCAGGACAAGAAGCAACGGATGGAAACCAATCAAGGAGAGAAGCAACCTAGAACTAAGAAGAAATTTCCTGACAGTTAGCACAATTAGCCAGTGGAACAACTTGCCTCCAGAAGTTGTGAATGCTCCAACATTGGAAGTTTTTAAGAAGACAGTGGACAACCATTTGTTTGAAATGGTATAAAGTTTGCTGCCTGAGCAGGGTGTTGGCTCGACTAGAAGAACTCCAACATCCCTTCCCACACTGTTAGTCTAGTCTAGTCTAGTCTAGTCTAGTCTAGTCTAGTCTAGTCTAGTCTAGTCTTGTTGAAGACACATTAGAGTAAAAGTGGAAAAGTAAGGAGGAAATTCAAGGGTGGAAGAATACAGTATAGGAGGAATATAGGGAGGTAGATGACTCTTCTAAATGCAAGATAGCCATCAGGAATAAAGGTGAAACGAAAACAGACTTTTCTACCTAAAGCTACATTGTCATAAAAGTTAGAAAAAATAATAATAATAGAGAAACATTGCACCATGGAAGGACAACAAAACTTTGAAATGTAATATTAGATGTGTGCCCAGTAATTGCACCATTTTATTAAAGACCAGTTGTTGTTCAGTAGCTATGTCATGTCTAACTGCTTGCAATCCCATGTCCTCCATAGCACAGCAGGCATCTATGTCCTCCCACTGTTCTCCACTATGAACTGTCCATTTTGGGTGGTCTTGCATGGCTTAGCTCACAGCTTCTTTGAGCTACACAAGCCCCTTCACCATGTCCAGGTAGTGATCCATAAAGGGAAAAGACCAATATTCTTCACTACAATGGTTGAAAATTTAAAAAAAAAAATAGTCTATTCCTAAAATCTGGTTCCCCTGACTGTAAGCTTGAAACCTTAGGCTGAATTTATAATTTGAATCGAATGAATGTGTTTTTATAATATGGGGACTATGGAAATTGGTCAAACTCTTTCCTGCCCTTAAATGCAAACCTTATAAAGTCTGCTCTATAGAGGAAGTCAAGAAAGCAGTTTGCAACAGACACCAGCACTGACACAATTATGTTTTGCAACATCTTTATCTTCTTCCTCAGTCTCTCAGGTCAATGTTCTCTCATAAACAAAAACAAGAAAAATTTTTCCCCACATTTTTCTTGATTCTTCCTCTTTGTCTTTCCTCCTCAGGCTGCCACTCAGCGGTTCAATTGCTAGAGAATGGAGGGGGTGCTGTAGCTCCAGGAGGCTCACTCCACCTAACCTGTAAAGCATCTGGATTCAACTTTGCAGGCTATAGCATGGCCTGGTTCCCTGAGGCTCATGAGAAAGGACTAGAGTGGGTGGCAAGTATTCATTCTAATGGAGCAAACCAATGGTACAACTCCAAAGTCAACGGAAGATGCACCATCTACAGGGACAATCTCCAAAGGTTTCTTTTTCTCGATATGAACAGCCTCAAGGCTGAGGATTCTGCCTTGTATTATTGTGTAACATACACAGTGAGGCTACTTCCCTTTGAGCTTGTACAATTTCTCCAGGGGTCCCTTGAGAGGAAGAAGTCATCCTTGCTGCTGCTCTCTCTCAGCTTCTTCATTCAATTGTCCCTAGAAATATTTGCACTACTTATAATTGTGCAGCTTCTGCCATGGAGCTGGATTCATTGATGTTCTTAAATATGGGGAGCCAAATGTTATTCTATCTGATTCAAAGGCTTAATCGGGAATTGAATTCATGGTCCTTCATTTCTTAGATGACTATACAGTGCATTATTTGAACAACTTCACGGGCCCTGGTACTTATTAGTCTCAGAAAGAGGATACAATGACAGAATGTTTGAAAGAAGCATAACCTGAACACAACCTGAACAGAAGATCTCTACCAAAGAATGGAATGAATGTATTGTTGAAATCCACAACAGAAAATATGCATGTAGTCCCCAACTAATGACCACACTTGAAACCCAAATTTATGTTTTTAATGAAACATTTGTTAAGTGAGTATTGCCCCATTTTGTGTCTTTTCTTGCCACAGTTGTTAAGTGAATCAGGTGTTAAGTGAATCTGGATTCCCCCATTGACCTTGCTTGTCAGAAGGTCACAGAAGACCCCAAGTCATAAATATGAGTCAGTTGCCAAGTGCCTGAATTTTGTCATGTGACCTCGGGGATCTTGCCATGGTGTGAAAAACGCTCATAATTCATTTTTTTCAGGTGCATTGTAACTTGGAACTGTTACTAAATGAACTGTTGTAAATAGAGGACTATTTGTAATGTGAAAGAGCTTGGTTCCTGGGAAAAAATGAGAAATTCATGATTGCATTCAATAATAGTAGTTGAATTCCCCATTTGATAAACTATACAATAATAATAACAACAACAACAAGAACAACAAGAACAGCAACAACAACAACAACGATGACGACGACGATGATGATGATGATGATGATGATGATGATGATGATGATGATGATGATGATGATGATGATGATGATGAAACCAAGATATCTTTCAAGTCAAGAGCTAAACTATCTTTGCCACTAAGGAAAAAATAATCCCAGCTATTGTATTCCAACTGCAACATTGTATTAACGATGGAAAAACATATCTTGTGTAACCATAGGCCTCATGGAGATTCCAAAGTAGTCAATCAATCAGAATAGAGCTGGAAGAGACCTTGGAGGTCTTCTAGTCCAAAACCCTGCTCAATCAGGAGACCCTACACCAGGGATGTCAAACTCAATTTCATTGAGGGCCGCATCAGCATTGCGGTTGCCCTCAGGGGGCCGGGTGGGTGTGGCCTGGGTGGGCGTGGCCTACTGGGTGGGCGTGGCTAGAGTGCATATGGCCTACTGGGTGGGCGTGGCCAGCTCTACATCGTTCGCATCAAGGGGGCCTATGGGGGCCTGGGCAGGAGTGAGACAGATCTGAGGGTCTCTGGCAGGAGGAGGGTCTCTGGGCCAGGGCCAAGGCAGTGGGGGCCATTCCCTCACTGTTTCCAGGATGGCTTCGCGGGCCACATGAAACCACTTCGTGGGTCGGATCCGGCCCCCGGGCCTTGTGTTTGACATGTCTGCCCTACACCATTTCAGATAAGTGACAAGTCTCTTATTAAAAACACCCACAACTTCTGAAGGCAAGCTGTTCCACTGGTTAATTGTCCTCACTGTTAAGAAGTTTCTCCTTAATTCCAGGTTGCTTCTTTCCTTGATTCGTTTCCATCCATTGATTCTTGTACGGCCCTCTGATGTTTTGGAAAATAAGTTGACCCCCCCCTTTAGGGCAGCCTTTCTCAAATACTGGAATAATGCTACCATGTCCCCCCTAGTCCTTCTTTTCTCTAGACTAGCCAAACCTAAATCCTGCAATCATTCTTCATATGTTTTAGTCTCCAAGCCTTTAATTATCTTGTTTGTTCTTCTTTGCACTTTTTGCCAAAGTCTCAACATCTTTTTTTTGTAATGTGGTGACCAAAACTGAATGCAGTATTCCAGGTGTGGCCCTAGTAAGATAGGGATTCCTCTCTGCATCCATTGTTGAATTTCGAAGTTCTTTTCATTTTTTCCTTTGTGTATAGAAATTCAGTTTGAATGTATTCACACCAAATTTGTAGCTTTAGCTTTTCAGAAAACTGAAATGAAACTAAAGTGTAATCATGAATCTTTGCCCTGCGGAATCAATAGGCATTAAAGTACCGAAACCCTGAGGCAAAATATGGGGAATACGCACGCTGTTTTATCCACATCATTAAAGTCCCATTTTCTTCACTAACCTTATACAAAACTGTCTATCTGAAAATTTACTTAAATACCTTTGGAGCTATCATACTTTTTCTCATTGTGTCAATTTGAAGAGCTGTGGTGGCACAGTGGTTAGAATGAAATATTGCAAGATAACTCTGCATTCCACTGCCAAGAGTTCAATTCTGATTGGCTCAAGGTTGACTCATCCTTCCATCCTTCCAAGATGCATAAAATAAGGACCCAGATTGTTGAGGGCAATAGGCTAACTCTGTAAATCACTTAGAGAGGGCTTTAAAGCACTAAAGGTAAAGGTAAAGGTTCCCCCACACGTCTGTGCTAGTCATTTTCCGACTCTAGGGGCCGGTGCTCATCTCTGTTTCAAAGCCGAAGAGCCAGCGCTTGTCCGAGGACGTCTCCGTGGTCATGTGGCCAGCATGACTAGACGCCAAAGGCGCATGGAACGCTGTTACCTTCCCACCGTAGTGGTCCCTATTTTTCTACTTGCATTTTTACGTGCTTTCGAACTGCTAGGTTGGCAGAAGCTGGGATGAGTAACAGGCGCTCACTCTGCTACGCGGCACTCGGGATTTGACCCACCAAACTGCCGACCTTCAGATCGACAAGCTCAGCGTCCTAACCCACTGAGCCACCGCGTCCCTTTTAAAGCACTATGAAGTGGTATATAAGTCTAAATGTTATCACTATTTTGGACTTAAACTGGAAACATTGAGACAAATGTCAATTGCAGAAAGGGGTCCATGAATTCATAATATCAGAACTAAGCAAATTAGATGATGCTTTTCACACCCTTAGAAAGACAATTCTGCAGAGAAGGGCAAGAAATTAGCTTCAAGAGACTCTCCCAGTTTTTCATCTTCCTTTTCTTCGTACTCAGTTTGTTTATTGGTTTCAAACTAGTCTGTTGAGTTTTTCTCCTTTTCCAGGATAGAACAGAACAGAACAGAACAGAACAGAACAGAACAGAACAGAACAGAATAGAAAATCAGAATTGGAAGGAACCTTGGAGGTCTTCTAGTCCAACCCCCTGCTCAGTCAGGAAAAACCTATACCATTTCAGACAAATGGTTGTCCAGCCTCTTCTTAACAATTTCCAGTGTTGGAGCATTCACAACTTCTGGAGGCAAGTTGTTCCACTGATTAATTGTTCTAACTGTCAGGAAATTTTTCCTTAGTTCTACAGTAGTTTGCTTCTCTCCTTGATTAATGTTTTACAGATAGTCCTCAACTAACAACCACAACTGAGATCAGATTTCCTTTGTTAAGCAAGGCAGTCATTAACTGAATCATACCTTACTTTGTAACTTTTTTTGCCATGGTTGTTAAGTGAATCACTGCAGCTATTAAACTATTAATGTGGTACTCAAATGAATCCAGCTTCCCCCATTGACTTTGCCTCATTCTTGACCTTAACTTAGAAACTTTGTGACAAATTTTAACTCCAGAATGAGGTCCACAAATTTATAATAAGAGAAATATGCAAATTGGCTGATGTCTTTCACACCCTTGAAAGTTGCTCTTTCAAATGCAGCTCTGAAGAAGAAGTCAAGAAATTAGTTTCAAGAGACACCACCACTCTCACCGTTAGGATGTTCTGGTCTGATGGGTTTAGGGGTATTTTAACATTTTGTATTAATCTATTTAATTGGGCTACTGTATTTAATATTTCTTTTAATTTTTATATATTGTATTTTATTGTATTGTCCTGTACACTGCCCTGAGTCCTTCGGGAGAAGGGCGGTATAAAAATTAAATTATTATTATTATTATTATTATTATTATTATTATTATTATTATTATTATTATTATTATTATTATTATTATTATTATTATTATTATTATATTCTTCATCTTCATCTTCTTCCTCTTCCTCAGTCTTCCAGGTAGTTGGTCTCTCCTGACCATATGTGACAATTGATAAAGGCTCCTTTTCAAGTTTTCCCATTATCTCTCTTGTACCTTTCCCTTGCAGGCTGCTACTCACAGATTGAGTTGGTGGAGACTGGAGGTGGTTTTGTAGCCCCTGGAGGTTCCCTGCGCCTATCTTGTAAGGCATCTGGATTCACCATGGGAAGCTATGAAATGCACTGGATCCGTCGAGCTCCAAAAAAAGGAGTGGAGTGGGTGGGTGGTAGCCAATGGTATAACCAGGAGGTAGCCAATGGTATAACCCCAAAGTCATCGGCAGATGCATCATCTCTGTGGATGTTTCCCAAAGCTTTGTTTATCTCCAAATGAACAGTGTGAAGCCTGAAGACTCTGCCTGGTACTATTGTACAAGGGGCACAATGACTGAATTTCCCTTCTAGCTTGTACAATTTCTGCAGTGGTCCCTTGAGTGGAGAAATTGATAACATGTGGCCCAACCTAACAATGCCTTCCTCTCAGCTTCTCCTCTCAAGGGACACTTGGAAATATTGTACAAGGCCCAGCTTTGCAGCCTCTGCCACCAGAGTGCAGCTGACTGAGATGGAGAAGTTCTGATAATATTGACCACAAATCCAACAGATCTAGAGGAAGGAAAATTGGTGGAAAATAAACTCAGTTCATTTGTAAAATTGTTTGCACCATCAGCCTGGGATAGACTTTTATGTACTGTATTTGCTTAGGACTGACTCAAGACTTGACCATTAAACTCATTTGGTGACATGATTATGATTTTTATATTATCTCAATGCAGCTTATCTATTAAAGTTGTGGAGAAGGAACACAAAATATAATTGATGTAAGGCCTGTGCAATACCAGAATACAGGTTCTCTTTAGAGAATATGAGAAAATGTCTCCAGAGAGTTCTCAGACAACCATGGAAGAGAGAGATATGGTGGTATTATCAGTGGTGGGATTCAGCCGGTTTGCACCACTTCAGCAGAACCAGTACCTAATTTTTTTGTTGACAGGCCCAGAATGGACTTGTTCTGTACCAGCCTGCTACCGGCCCTGCAGAAAAGGCAGGGACAACCCCTTTACAAATGGCAAGAGGCTGGAATTAAGCCTGCCAAATTTATTAACATAAAACAGAGCAAACAAGACACCAACCATGAAACAGGAGCTATGAAACAGGAACTAATCAAGCGGTTGCCTTCAGCAAACCAGCCCTCCCACGCATTCCCCTTTTATACAGTTCAGGGTGTGGCTTCTCTCTGCCTCCTTCCGAGGTGCCCCATTGCCTTCCTCTGTTTACTCCTGATTGACTGCCTCCTGCATCGGGCGTCCTTGAACAGGGCCAGCTGTGGGTCATCTTCATCCACACTGTCAGGCTCACACAGCTGGGTCTCCGTCATGACCAGGTGGGAGGGGCCTGGCTGAGGGCTCTCATCAGCAAGATCTTCAACCCCCTCAGCAAGCTCTTCAACACCCTCCTCCTCCTCTGAGTCATCTGACCCAACTGCCGAACCCACAGGCTGACCCTGAATCACAACAGGACTTCCGGAAGTCATCCACACAGAGAACCAGTTGTTCACATATCTGAATCCCACCACTGGGTATTATCACTAACTGCTTATCATGGTCAGCTTCATGGTCAACTTCCTGAACTTATTTTTTTCTGATTGTCTTCTCTATCTGAAGAGTTTATCCTGTATTTTACCAGTTATATTTAAGCCCAATGCACAGGTTGTAGAAGGAAAGTTCTCAGTCTTGAAGAAGAATAGGAGGAAGTAGTGTTGTCTGAAGTCCACATTGTGGAATTGGAGATGGGTAAGAAAAAGAGAGCAAGAAGGTAAGATGGTCAAGTCTTCCCCAACTTGCAGTCAACCTGAGTCCTACAAATTACCCAACAGAAGAGCAAGAAAACGTACTTCTTAGCTGAAATGTTTCAGGTAAATGAGCTGTGAGCTGTGATCAACTTTTGAATAAGTACAGCAAATTATTGGAGAGGATTCAAAAGGAGAAGCTTAGAAGCTGAAGAAGCTTCTTGGGTGAGAAGCAAAACCTCTTCAAAGGAAATCAAGAAAGTCCAGTTGCCTCCTGAAAAAGGATCTTTGAGATTCAAAAGGAGAAGTTAAGCCTTCTATCACAGGAAGATTGTTGTTGTTGTTGTTGTTTATTGTATTTGTATACCACCCTTCTCCCGAAGGACTCAGGGCGGTGAACAGGGCATACATAAAAAATACAAGATACAAAAATTAAAAAGAATTAAATAATAGCCCAGCTAAAACAGTCAATAACAATATAAAAATCCCCATTAAAACCCCAACATATCCCCATCAGGCCAGGCCGGCTTGTTCAAATAGATGGGTCTTCAGACCGCGTCGTAAGGAGCGGTCTTTCTAAAAGTAGTGAGAGATGCCATTATTTGATTCTTCAAAACGATCATATTAGTAGTCCAGGCACTGATTTATGCAAAACCAGAATCACTTTCATTTCCCATTTAAATTCTCAAAGCTTCTCATGAACACATGGACTTTTGGTATAGACCAGTCAAAGTTTCTCCAAGCTTTAGCTGGTGCTTCTACTATGTCATCTTTCTTTATATTACTCATTGTGGTGGGCAACTTCTCATGTATGTTGGGTTTAAAATTTCAGTGCTTTGTGATACTAACATTTAGTAATAAGAGTTCACATCCCACCTTTTCACTTCTATTTATTCTTTCCAACCAGGTGGTTTTGCACAGATAGGTCTTACTCAGTCAGGCCAAGTGGTGAAAACACCTGGAGAAACTGTATCACTAATGTGTGCGGCCACTGGTTTTGATATTAACAGCTATTTGATGGACTGGATTAGGCAGGAACCTGGAAAAGGACTGGAATGGCTTGTTAGCTATCACACTCCTGCACATAATTTTTATTCTCCTGACATTAAAGGGAGATTTGCAGCCTCAATTTCTACCTGCAAATGGATCATTTAAAAGAAAATGATTTGCAGGCTCCAATTTCTACCTGCAAATGGATCATTTAAAAGAAAATGATACAGCCACTGATTATTGTACAAGGAACACAGTGAAACAGATCAAGCAAAAAAATCTTGACTGTCAAATTTTGAAAAAGAAAAAAAAAAACAGAACTCTAAAGGGGGCAGTAAATAACTGTTGGATGAATTAGGAAAACATTTCAAGCCAAATCAGATGAGTCAAGCAAAGAAAATATATGTTTAGAGACCAACAGCTGTTGTTCTTTCGTCCATGTCCATATCATTACAGGCCTGCCAGGTTCTTCCTGTTGATTTGTGACAATTAATGGAAATAGTTCCTCTTTCTCGCATATGCTTCCATCTCAGCAAATGTAAGATCTCCATGTTGTAAAGCCTTTCCATTAAACATCTTTAAAAATCCCAAAGAAACCAGGTGAAGATATAAATGATGATGCTATCCATTCAATCCTATCAAGATCATGTGAAATATTTATAAAGTCTTAGTAAGACCACACCTGGAATACTGCATCCCATTTTGGTCAACTCAATATAAAAATGACTTTTACATTCTGGAAAGAGGGCAGAGAAGAGCCACAAGGATGATTAAGGAGGCTAAAACATGAAGAATGGTTGAAGAATAGTTGCAGGAATTCAGTATGTCTTCCAGGCTCAGTTATGCCTATGAAACTAAGCTGTTCTGCCTCTATTTCCTCCATAAACAATCCAATAGCAAAAAGAAGAAGAAGAAGAAGAAGAAGAAGAAGAAGAAGAAGAAGAAGAAGAAGAAGAAGAAGAAGAAGAAGAAGAAGAAGAAGAAGGAGGAGGAGGAGGAGGAGGAGGAGGAGGAGGAGGAGGAGGAGGAGGAGGAGGAGGAGGAGGAGGAGGAGGAGGAGGAGGAGGAGGAGGAGGAGGAGGAGGAGGAGGAGGAGGAGGATCTTTGGGCTCCAGTTTCTTCTCTTTTTGTTAAAGATACTTGTTTAAGGGTCTTCCAGAAGAGATATGTGTTAATATTGAGTCTTCATGAAATAAACTTTTTATGTTATCATTCTAAAAAGGCTTTCTGCAGTACAATTGGTGGAGTCTGAAGATGTGAGACAGCCTGGAGAGTCCCTACACCTCTCCTGCCGAGCCTCTGGATTCACCTTCAGTGACCATTGGATGACCTGGGTGCAGCAACTCCTGGAAAAAGCTTGGAATGTGGTTTGTATATAGCTACCTCCTCTCTCTCCAATTTACTTCTCAGATAAAGTCAAGGGATGCTTCACCATCTCCAGAGATGATTCCTGCACCACCTTCATCTGCAAATGAACAGCCTGAAACCTTAGGATTCAGCAGTCTATTACTGTGGGAGAGTCATAGCGAGAGGAAATGAATATGAAATGAAGCAAAAACATTTCCCCCCCCCCTAATAAACTCTCTTATCATGCCTCCTCTTTAGAGTTTCCAGCGGATTAGCCCTCAAAGAACAGTGACAGGAAATCTTCATGTCCTACAACTGAAGCTATTGAGGTCTGCTCAGCAGAAACCAGCCATTTCAGATTACATGTTCACCTTAAGCTGTCTTTTCTTTGGGCCTCTCCAAAGTGACTTACTCAAAAACAAAACAAAGCAAAGCAAAGCAAAACAAAACAAAATGAAAAGAACTTGTAGAGATAGCAAATCAAATGAGATCAAATGAATGAATGAATGAATGAATGAATATTCTAATCAGGTTCCTCAAGATGATAGAATGGAATGGTACAGAAACAACCATGAATATCTTAACGGTGACCACAAAAATGAATATACCCTGGAAACCAGCAAAGAATTTGAGCAGTCACTCTGAGATCAGCCTATGAACAATTTTATTTGGATAGGACAAGTAGAAATAGGAAGGACTACACATGCTGCTGTAAGCTCCTCAATGAAAATTTAGCAGACAGAATTTAAATTTAATCAATCAATCAATCAACCAACCAATGCAAAAGTGTGTGCATGAGATCAGATTCCATAAAATAATTCATTGCATTAATTTCAGAAAAATGAGGCAGAGTTTCACCAAATGATTTCTAGAGCATTGGGATGACACAAATGAACTGCACTGCAAATATTTCTGACCAATCTTTGTGACTGCAAATTGAGAACAGGGTTGTTTTAAACTTTCAATTTATCTCTCTAATCACATTAAGCAGCTTTTCCCTTGCATCCTTGTCTGTTTAACAACACAAGAAAATAAAGGTTAGAAAAATGCATATGTTTAGTTATCACTGGGTCAACTGCTCTTTTATCCTGTAGCATATGCAAATATGTGGCAGTTTCCTCTACAGCCTTAGCATATAGTTTATCTGCCCGATTTAGCATAAGCTGTTGTGCCTCTGATACTTTTATCACTCTACAACAGAGCAAAAATAGAATAAAAAATGATTTGGTTTCTCCTCTGTTTCTCCATTCTCCAAGGTAATTTATGTTTCTTCAGCAGGAATGATGCATGATAACTTTGAATCTTCTGGAAACATTTTTTTTACATACATTATTTTTTCCAGGGGTGCAATTGATCAAATTGGAGGAGTCTGGAGGGGCTGTGAGAATACCTGGAGAATCTCTCCGTCTCTCCTGCCAAGCCTCTGGATTCACCTTCAGCAGCTACTGGATGAGCTGGTTGAGACAGGCTCCAGGGAAGGGCCTGGAATGGGTGGCCCGCATAAGTACAGGATCCTCTAACACTTACTATCCGAATAATGTGAAGGGACGCTTCATCATCTCCAGAGATGATTCCAATAGTCTGTTGTATTTGCAAATGAACAACCTCAAGCCAGAAGACACAGCAGTTTATTACTGTGTGAGAGACACACACAGAGAGGAAGTGAATCTGAAGCCAAGCAAAAACTTTTTTTCATTTCCAGGAAACTCTGTGCTCTGCTACATTCTTTGGTCTTAAAAAGATAACAAAAGATAACATAACATAATATAAGCTTAGAGAGGGCTGTAAGGCATTATGAAGCAGTATATAAGGTCTAAGTGCTAGTGCTATTGCCATTCAGGTTCTATGAATATATCTGTCAGGGGCCTCATTTTGTTATATTGTTTGTAAAGCCAGATTCATTTTTATAGCATCCATGATCTATTCAATTGGCTATTAACCAAATACCCTGCTTAGTGATTGTAATAAAATAAGGAAGAAAGATCTTGATCTCAAAAGCCTGAATACCAAGGGTCATGAAAACAAATTATAACTTTATCAGAATTTCCTTCCTTCCTTCCTTCCTTCCTTCCTTCCTTCCTTCCTTCCTTCCTTCCTTCCTTCCTTCCTTCCTTCCTTCCTTCCTTCCTTCCTTCCATTTGTTTTCTGTTATTCTGTTGAGGCCCCAACAAAATTATGTAGCATTTAGAGAGAAAGCTGCAACCCAGTAATGCATTCTTTTCCATAAGATAGAGAAGACTGCATTACTGGTTGCATAAGATGGAGAAGATCTCCATAGCCACCATGAATTTTTTTCTTGGTACTTAGGTATACTTAGGTATACTTCTAATATACTTAGGTATATCAGAACAAAGAAAACTAACTGCTGAAGGCCAACATGCTGAAGGAGATGAACCTGGCTTCATCAAATCTATCAGGTAGATTATGAACCTAGAACGCCACAATGAAGCTGGCAAATGAAAGAGCCCAGGACACTATAAAATATAAAAATTGACCCTTCATTGATTTGAAGAATGATTTATTTAGCTGTTGAGTACATGTCTAACTCAGGGAATGGGGGTGACATTGAGGACCATGCTGTAAACAAGCTTGGTTGAAAAGAAGACCAGAAGAGAATAGTAAAGTTAAGATGTCTATTTTCACATCCACTTCCTCATATTGGAACCTGGCTTTCTGAACACAAGAAATTAAAAGGAAGTTTTTAGATTTGCTTATTTGCTTCTGAAAAACAGTGAACACCTGAGAGACATGGGCAAGTACTATAATTAGAAACGTTCCACTGGGTATTAGTATTGTGATGCTAACTTAGTGTTATTATTATTCCCCCCACTCCAGATCTGCACTGAAATCACCTCTGCTCCTTCATGGCCAACAAACAAGAATAAGATTTCAGAATATTTTCTTGAATGACCCCAATATCTACTCTTCTTTCTTCCTGTCCATTTTCCCCTCTGTCACAGATTCCTTCTATTTTACAAGCTGCCACCTGCCTTTTCCTGATTTATTATTAATCCAATAAACATCTGAAGAACCAATAAAAATGATTTATAATGATAATGAAATGATACACCTGGTGACAAGATATAATTACAGGGTAAAAAAATAATAATTGTATTTTCTTGATGAAACTGAGTGCTTGATACATTACCAAAACTGGTTATAAAGTCATCTGTGGATGCCATTTAATGTTACTGAGTTAGGAACAGTTTCTCCATTTTAACTATTAACAATGTCATCTCTTTATTGTGTAGTTGTGAGATCCAATCTGTACAACATGTTTAGTATTTATTATCTGATTTTCTAATAATTCTCTTGACATTCATGATGCTGACTTTAGTTAGATTGCAGCCCATGAGCAGAATAGCAGAGTTGAAAGGGACCTGGGAGGTCTTCTAGTCCAACCTGCTGATCAGGCAGATTGATCACAGGAGAATATTCACTTACGAAGATCCCTCTCTGTCTAGTATCATAATTAAATTTAAAAGAGTTTCTACAGCATATTAGCTAGTTCAAATGAAGTGTCCCGCAACAAAACCTCTCCCTGTTCCTCATGAGAGGTATCAATCAGGTGATATCTTCATAGGGGGGATGGTCTCTCAGATAATGTATATTTTAAGTGAAGTTTACTACATGGAACATCCCTTGCAGGAGATAAGTTTTGATCTTCCAGTGTAAGTTTTATTTTCAACTCAACATTTGTAATAGAAATATGGGTTTCAGCCACAGTGTCAATGCTGCAAACATTGGATGTTTACTCACAGTGTTGGAGGAATTACAATGATTAGATGGTAGTGATAGAAAAGATACTCACAATTAACTCTGTAGATGGCATGGCTAGTAAGTAGCGAAAAGACTGAACTCAACATTTCTCCATAATTTTGGAGTCATTTTTCTGATGCTTATTGAGAATTATTATTACAGGGAGCTCCCACTCACAGTATGAAGAAAATGGCTTAGAAAGAGGACTCTGTTTACATCATTTCTAGAATTCTGATTGTATAATATTAGTTTTCATATGTAGTTGTGCTTTAGATATCTGGCCAAATTGGTTTATTATTCTGCTTCAAGCCTTTTGTAAGAAGCATATTACAATAATTACAATCATAGATTACACCGTCACATGAATGTACAAGAAGGTGAATTTCAGAAGTAGATACAGTTGTAAGGCATAAAATTGGACAGAGTGTCAGTATTTTATTTCAGAATGGAAATATAAAGAGGAATTAAAAGAGAGATCAATAAATCAAGCATTTGTTTTCTACAGTACAAAGGTGAAAATGACTAAATCTGCAATATGTTTCTCTGTTGACAGCATGATCACCAAGTTCTACCAGCACTTGCTGGCCTTGGTTTTTGGTGTAAATGAGATCAATAAGGATACATACCTTTTGCCCAATATCACCCTTGGATTCCATATCTATGACAGCTATTATGATGCAAGGATGGTCTATCGCAATATCTTGGATCTGCTCTCAAAAGCTGACCGGTTTGTCCCCAACTTCCAATGTGGGATGGAGAAAAATCTCATCGCTGTCATTGGGGGGATTGGCTATGATGTATCCTTGGACATGGCAGTTATCTTAAGCCTCTACAAAATTCCACAGGTAAAACATTTCAGTAAAGGAGAATATTTGTAGCTCAGGGTTGAAATAAGGCATCCTTGGTGCTCTCTGACCTTAGTTTTTTTCTTGCAGTTTTTGTTACCCACAGTAGGTAACATCATAACTGCTAGTGATGTTGTTACCTAGCTTGGGTAATGAAAGCTCTGCAAGAAAACAACCAAGCTCAGAAAGCACTAAAAAAAATCAGAGACAATTGGACATTTTCTTAAACCCGCTACTTCCTCTTTCTCTTGGCATTCCCAAACTTGTTGCGGCAGAATTAGCAGCACATATCTGAATGAAAAAAAAAATTATTTACTACCCTCCTATCTAAATAAACCAGTGGTCATTTCCTTTACTAACATTTTAAAGAGCCTTGGTGGAGCAGTGGGCTAATGCCTCCTTAAGTAACACCAGTTGCCTGCAATTAGTGCAGGTTCGAGTCCCACCAGGCTCAAGGTTGACTCAGCCTTCCATCCTTCCGAGGTAGGTAAAATGAGGACCCAGATTGTTGGGGGCAATAAGCTGACTTTGTAATAATGCCGCTGGGGGGGGGCGAAAGCCCTAATAAGCAGGCATATACATTGAATGAAGGCTATTGCTAAGCACATTGATTTGTGCTTTAAATTGTAAGCCGCCCTGAGTCTTTGGAGAAAGGGCGGGATATAAATGGGATTAAAATAAAAATAAAATAAAATAAAAATAAATAAAAGACGCTACAGTGTGTAACATTTCAGATTGGCCAACTGCTTTACCTCTTGTCTTCTAGGCAGCAATCAAGCATCCCTCTTTTTCTGTTGATACTTCTCCATGCTCTCACTTTATTACTTATGTGAATCTCCCAGTCATGCCTTTCCTTCAGCTTAACTTACAATGAATTCTCTTTGGCTCTTCACCTGCAGTAGAGGGTGTTTTATGAGTTTCTGGGATTATCTTAGTAGAGCTTTGTCTTCTATGTTAATACAGTCAAATTTTGAACAACGGGCAGGTAAGTGCCTGATATTGGGGAAAATATGTAGACTGTCAAAAATTAGAAACTCATTTTTCTTGAGCTGACATTGCTTCTGTGAAAAGAAGGTCTTTGGAGGTTTTTAAAAGGAGATTGGAGAAGCATTTGTCAGAAATGGTGTAGGGTTTTAATTTTATTAAATTTTATTAAATTTTCTGTCTGAAGAGGAGAGATGGACTAGAAGATCTCAAAGGCCAACTCAGTTATTCCATTATTCTGTTACCTGCATATTTCCTCCCAAATGTTCAAGAAACTGAACTGGAAAGTGCAAAAATATATATTCGGCATCTTAGTGATACAGGGAAAAGAAACCCATATACCGTTCAGATCAATCAGCACTGTACAAAAATTAAATTAAAAAATTAAATTAAATTAAATTAAATTAAATTAAATTAAATTAAATTAAATTAAATTAAATTAAATTAAGTTATTAAATTTTATCAAAGAAATGGAGGTAGTGACAGATTTTATTTTCCTGAGCTCCAAGATCACTGCAGATGGGGACTGTAGCCAAGAAATTAAAAGACGCTTGCTCTTCGGGAGGAAAGCCATGGCAAATCTGGACAGCACACTAAAAAGTAGAGACATCACCCTGTCAACAAAAGTGTGTATAGTCAAGGCTATGGTCTTCCCAGCTGCAATGTATAGCAGTGAAAGCTGGACCATAAAAAGGCTGAGCGCCAAAGAATTGAGGTCGTTGAACTATGGTGCTGGAGAAGACTCCTGTGAGTCCCTTGGACTGTAAGGTGATCAAACTGGTCAGTCCTAGAGGAGATCAACCCTGACTGCTCTTTAGAAGGCCAGATCCTGAAGTTGAAACTCAAATTCTTTGGCCACTGGAGAAGAGCCTAATGCTGGGAAAGATTGAGGGCAATAGAAGAAGGGGACGAGAGAGAATGAGGTGGCTGGATGAAGTCACTGAAGCAGTAGGCGTGAGCTTACATGGACCCCAGAAGATGGTAGAGGACAGGAAGGCCTGGAGGAACGTTGTCCATAGGGTCACGATGGGTCAGAGACGACTTCGCAGCTAACAACAACAACAACAACAACAACAACAACAACAAATTTTATCAACCTATTTGGAAAGGGAATATATTAGACTCATGGAAAGAGATCTAATATGGTTGAAATGTATTTGAATATTACTAGATCGGGACGGTAGTTGGGCCGTTGGTTTGATATACGAGCTTGCCGATTTAGTTGCAAACATTTTATCTCCATTTGGGGGTTCATTTTCAGTGCACTTTGAATTGTGCTGCACTGAAGATGTCGCCAAGCTCAGAGATCAAATCAACAGCCCAGAGATCTAATATATTATGAAGTTTATTATGAAAAACTAAATCATATTGTTTATATGAGGGGAGCATATAGAGATCATTCTGCTAATTTCCTAAGGTTAGTGAAGTATATGAATATTCATTTATTACGGCATTTCAAGTGAATGTTGGAAATGTAAATGTAAAGAAGGGACTTTTTATCATTTATGGTGGACATGTGGTAAGGCAAAGAAATATTGGATATATTATATCCAATATATTAATGCAGAAAATTCTTAAAGTGAACATAAAGGTTCAAGCAAAAACTTTCCTTCTGGGTCTAATGTCAAGAGAACTGGGGGAAAAAATTGGAACTCTGATTTCATATATGGTGATGGCAGCAAGATTGCTCTATTCACCAAAGTGGAAGGATGCCTTGATTCCCACCATGGAAAATGGTTACAAAAGCTGATGGAATTAGCAGAGATGGCCAAATTGTCTGTGTTGATAAAAGAAAAGAACATAAGTATTTTTGTTTCTACTTGGAAACCGCTTCTTAATTTTGTGCTTGAGGTGGAAAAAAAATGATTTTATGATTTTGGGTTTTACCGATTAGACTAATTTGCTGATACAGAAATGGCTAGAGAGTTAAAGAAACCAATTTGATGTTGAATATGATAACAGCAGCACGGTTAGTGGTGGGACAATATTGGAAGAAGGATAGTTTGCCTACTATACAAGAATGGGTGTTGAAAGTTTCGAATCTTGCAGAAATGTCTAAGATTTCTGCTTACTTGAAAGATCATTCACAGGAAAGATATATTTCAGTTTGGAGGAGATGGATACATTATATTCAGAACAAATATGGGACTAAAAAGTTCCATTTAGCTTATGAGTAGATTTTAGAGGGATATTGTTATTGGTACTTTGTATGTAGTTATGTTAAAGGGGAGTTAAAGCACATTATGAATTTGGTTAATTGTATATTATGCATAATTCTTATTTAGAATATGATTATTATAACTATAATCCTGTATTTAGCTCTGGGAAGTGGGGGGGGAAGTGGGCGGGTTTGGGGTGGGGGAGATTTGGGGATATATTGTAAAATCTTGTTTTTGTAAAACTCTTTAATAAAAAAAAGAAATGGCTAGAGCATACTATTATAGAAATGTAAAAGGTTGAGATTTGATTTTAATGTCTGAATTTACTGCAACAGAGAGAGTCAGAAGTCAATACCTTTTGTTTCTTCCCCTCTCTTTCCCCACATCTTTTTTGTTTTCCCTTTTTCTACTGTTGTCCCCTACCATTTGCTTTTGTATTTTCATATTTTATGTTATAAATGAATAAAACTAATAGTTTGTGTCTCATGATACTCCTAATCATTGAGCATGGAATTCAGTCATTAAGTAACGGGGGGGGGGGAGAGAATGTGTGCAAAATTTAAACGTTAAAATTTCAGTATGTTAGGTACATGGGATCAAACATACCTCAAAACTAGTGACAAGAAAATCAGTTCTCTTCTTGTAGGAAATAACGAGGTCACTTTTCAACTTTATTAAATTCAGACTTTTTTTCCTCCATTACTTTCATTTTTACTTAGCATGTCAGCTATGAACTAAATTGGCTGCCAGCATGCTGTGTATAACGAGGCACCTACTAAAAATCATCCATCAATCCATCGACTTTCTTTCTTGTGTTGACTTTCTTGCATATTTTTATTTCTTTGCTTTTTTCTGTAGATTACATATGGCTCTTTTGTCTCAGAGAAGAAGTATAAAACTCCTTCCTTTTACCGCATTGTCCCTAATGAAACCCATCAAGGTTTGGGGATTATCCATGTGTTACAACATTTTGGATGGACTTGGGTTGGCCTCTTCATCGTAAATGATAACAGTGGAACACTTTTCCTGCAAAGCTTGCAGTCCTTGTTTTCCAAGAATGGAATCTGTTCAGAATTCATTGAAAGAACTCCAAAACAAGCTTATATTCCCAACTATGAAGTTACGTTGGAAACAGCTGAAAAATATAATCTACATATGATGCAAGGAAAAGCCAAAGTCTTTATTGTTTATGGAGAAACCAGTTCATTTATTTGGTTGACCTTAATGATAGAAACAGTCAGTAGTCTACCCGAAGAACTTACTCCTGTTGGGAAGGTGTGGATCATGACAGCACAGATTGATTTTGCATTGATGAGCTTTCAGAAAGGATGGCGTTTGCAGAAATTCAGGGGAGCCATTTCTCTGACAGTTCAGTCCAATGAAGTTCAGGGATTCCATACATTTCTTCAGGGGCTTCAGCCATTTGGGACACGAGAAGATACTTTTCTCAAGGATTTTTGGGAACAATCATTTGGGTGCCTTTTCACAAATTCCGCTGGGACATTAACGGTCAATAAGATATGCACTGGAGAGGAAAAGCTAGAGACTCTTCCTGGTTCTTTTTTTGAAATGGCCATGGCTGCTCATAGTTACAGTATTTATAATGCCATCTATGCGGCAGCACACGCTTTACATAAAATCTATTCATCTCAGTCGAAAAGGAAAGCAAAGATGGGTCACCAAGATGTTAGTCTTCAGAAACTAAGGCCCTGGCAGGTAATGTATCTTCTATCAGGTTAATTAAGTGGTACTAAGATATCAGAATAGCAGAGTTGGAAGAGGCTTTGGAGATCTTCTAGTCTAACCTCCTGCTCAAGTAGGAAACCCTATACCATTTTAGACAAATGGTTGTCAAGTCCTTTCTTAAGACTCTAGTGTTGGAGCACCGATAACTTCTGAAGGCAAACTGTTTCACTGTTAGGAAATTTCTTCTTAGTTCTTGGTTGGTTCTGTCCTTGATTAGTTTCCATCCATTGCTTGTCTTGCCTTCAATTGCTTTGGAGAATAGGTCGACTCTTTGTTCTTCATGGCTGTCCCTCAAATATTGGAACACTGCTATCATGTCACTCCTAATCATCCATATCAAGGATGAAATGATGTAACCTTCATAGGAACTGAAAATACTTTATTCCTATAGAAATCTCTGCTATAAGATATGAATAGTGGATGTAGATTCACAATGCTTATTTATTATATTAATAATTTATTGGTTGTATATGGTGTCCTTTATTCAGAAGCTTTTCTTTATTCGTATCAGAAGCACCTTCAAACTATAGACATATAATATTCAACACTGAGCAAATACAATAGGTATAAAATAGGTCATAGAAACATAGCATGTGTAAAAATATGTAAAATAAATAGGATAAATAACATTCTTCCAGGATCAGGCCACACTGACAATATTTTCTTTCACCAGCATGAAGTCATCCTCCATACCTTTTGAAGGACATTATATGCAGCATAACATATGTGAGATGGCTTGTTCTTCTCCATATTTCTCCAGAGTATCTTCTACAGGGATGTCTCATACTCTTAAATTGCCCTTTGAACTTCCTATCTCGGCACACGGTCCCATTCAGAAGCTAAATGCAACATAATGTTCCCTCCTCCAATTTATCTTAACAACATTGCTCAAACTGACACGTAGAGGAATTAGCTTAGTCACCCAATGTGCTTCCAAAGTTCAAGTAAATCAGGAATTCCCAATCTTGTCCCAGAATTAAACTATATAGGATCCTGACTTGTCTTCAGAAGTATCAATAGCTCTTTAGCAGATTACCTTTTATGGACCTACAGAATGTAGTGTGGGAATGTAGTCTGGTTTCTGAGAAATAAAAAAATTAATCCACAATTAATTAATGTGAACATTAACACAGCTTACAATGTACAGAATATCAACAACAATAAAAAAGATATAGGGAATTTATGGGATAATTTGATTTAATACCTTTTAATGTTTGTATTTTGTGTTTTTATCATTGTTAGCCGCCCTGAGTCCTTTGGGAGATAGGGCAGCATACAAATCCAATAAATAAATAAATAAATAAATAAATAAATAAATAAATAAATAAATAAATAAATAAATAAATAAATAATACAGTAGTGGCCAAAATTGCGGAAATCTTTTGGGAAAAGTGTATTTTTGCGGTATCAAACTGCAAAAATACACTTTTCCTAAAGGATTTCCACAATTTTGGCCACTACTGTATAATGCCCTATATCTTTTTTATTGTTGTTGATATTCTGTAGATTGTAAGCTGTGTTACTTTTTTGGAGTAGTATCATAAAATTATATATCAATGGAAATATAATTTAATAAAGAATGTTATGCAACAACATTTGTTCAATTATCTGTACTGTATTCTATGAAAAGTTATAGCCAAATATCCAGAAAAAGGAAGAACAAGTTGCTTGGGTTGATATCAGGTAGCTTTCCTTCATCTGATTGTACTCAATGAGCATGACTGTTTAGAGAGCCAATCAGGTTTCATCTTGTTTTGGCAATGAGCCAATCAGATGACAGTAGGATTCAGTTATTGATGTCATGTATTGAAGCTGAGAGAAAGACATTTGTCAGTGTGTTATGTGATCGCTATCAAGTTGGTTGGGTTTTTTGAGTTCTTTCATTTAGTGAGCTTGTAAAACATAAAAAAATAAATAAAGTGATGGTGCAAAAAGTTGACTGGTTGCCCAGAAAGCGACATAAAATAGTATTATTAAGTGAACAAGGCTACAGTTATAAAGAAATTAGAAGAAAAAAAATGGTGAAACTTAACCAAAGGTAACATTGCTACTGTACACTTTTCTCAAAAGGTTTCCACAATTTTAGCCACTACTGTACATCTTTTTAAAAAAAAAAAACCTGCCACACAGAATACCAAAGGTGACTAACATTTTTTCCCTGCTTATAACTAGCTTCATCTATTTCTTCAAGACATTTCATTCAATAATTCTGCTGCAGATACTGTCTTCCTGGATAAGCATGGAGAAATGCCATCTGGTCTTGAAATAACTAACTTGGTTGTCTTTCCAAACAACTCCTTCCACAGGCTTAAATTTGGATGGGTAAATCCTTACACTTCTGATGGGAGATATTTAACTGTAGATGAAGATAAAATTGTTTGGCACCAAGGATTTAACCAGGTGAGGTATAGTAGATTCCAGATGTTCCTGAATTCTCATATATATCCTTAAGTTCATTTTCAGAGACAGAAGCAATTCTGCATATATCCATCCATAACAGAATAACAGATTGGAAGAACATTGGAGGTCTTCTAGTCCAACCCCCTGCTCAAGCAGGAGATTCTATACCATTACAGACAAGTGGGTGTTTAGTTTCTTCTTAAAAGCCTCCAGTGATGGAGCACCCACAACTTCTAAAATTAATTGTTCTCACTGTAAGGAAATTTCTCTTTAGTTCTATGTTGCTTTTCTCCTTGAATACTTTCCATCCAATCATGTCTTGCCTTCTGTGCTTTGTAAAATAGGTTTTATTTCTCCAATAAATAAAAACCAGACCTGAAACTATATACCAGAAAGGGTATCATAATACTATCACTTTGCTGCTTATGATTTATTAAAAAGGTAAAGGTTCCCCCACACATGTGTGCTAGTCGTTTCCGACTCTAGGGGCCGGTGCTCATCTCCGTTTCAAAGCCGAAGAGCCAGCGCTTGTCCGAGGACGTCTCTGTGGTCATGTGACCGGCATGACTAGACGCCAAAGGCGCACGAAATGCTGTTACCTTCCCACCGTAGTGGTCCCTATTTTTCTACTTGCATTTTTACGTGCTTTTGAACTGCTAGGTTGGCAGAAGCTGGGACGAGTAACAGGCGCTCACTCTGCTACGCGGCACTCGGGATTCGACCCGCCAAACTGCCAACCTTCTGATCGACAAGCTCAGCATCCTAACCCACTGACCCACTGTGTCCATCTAATAAATGACTTCATGGATTTATCTGCTACATTTCTTCCTAGGCATGTCAGCTCCATGGGTGTCTAGTTACCTATGATTTATACTGATTTATCTCTCTTAATTCATTAGAAGAAACCACAATTGCAGGGGAAAGAATATTACACTATAAAATTTTTATGCTAGTAAATGAGGAATAGTTTGTATCTCTATTTCTATTTTTAGCTATAACTGCTCAGTCAATAGTAGCTGTCTGAAAATTGTATCACAGAGCTACTGAATAACTTAAAAATGAAACACTATTCTTCACCATTTGTCCAGTTCTGAAACCCTTTTTCTTTCTATGGTTAGATACGGCCCATTTCTGTATGTAACCCTTCCTGTGTGCCTGGTTATCAAAAAGAAAAGAAAGAAGGAGAGAAATTTTGTTGTTACAATTGTGTTCCATGCTCAGAAGGGAAGATTTCAAACCAGAAAGGTAGGAAATTTCTAAATATAGGCAGCCTCTCCATTCTACTCTTCCAAGGAAATGCCTACTTCATTTCAAGGCTGCTATTTTTTATGGGAATCAGGAGGAATAGGATTTTTGGAAACCCAAAAGGTACATAAGAAGACGATAATAATAAAAAGATAAAATAAAACATATGACCATGAGTTCAACTCTCACCTTAGCCATGAAAGCCATATGAATGACCTTGGGCTAGTTACTCTGTCTCAGCCCAACTCTCATCACAGAGTTCTATATATATATATATATCAAAATGAGAGGGTCTGTTTTTTGTCAAGGAGTAAAGATGAAGAAATGTAGGAAATTTAAAGTTAGGAGGTAGGACAGTTTAAATGGAATAAGCTATAGAGTAAATAAAATATGGGAAGTGGAGGGGAGGCGGGGAAAGTGCAGTGGAGAAACCAGCCAGGGGAAATTTCTGTGTACAATTTGAGCGCCACATTTCCCATAGGTTATTGACAGGCTGGAGAAGTCTCAGAATAAAGATATATTTTATGATACAGGGACTTGAGGATGGCTTCTGAGAAGAGGGGATAGACTAGAAACCTGGATGCATTGCAAGTAATCCTCAATTTACAACCACAATTGAGCTCAAAATTTATGTTGCTAAGCAAAACATTTGTGAAGTGCGTTTTGCCCCAATTTACAATGTTTCTTGCCACAGGGGGGTACTGTAAGTGAATCAATTAAGCTGATGTGTGAAAGGTAATAAGTCACTTTTTTCACTGCCATTGTAATTTTGAATGATCATTAAATGAACTGTTGTAAGTTAAGAACTACCTGTATAGCAAATATTTGGGTTGATAAAGGAGTGGCCAATGCAGAAAGAAGCCAGAAAATGTATGATTTGTTGTTATTTTCCCCAGATATGAATGACTGCTTCAAATGTCCACAGGATCAATATCCAAGCAGACACCAGGACCACTGCATTCTCAAAACTATAATTTTCCTTTCTTACCAAGATCCTTTAGGGGCTTGTTTAGCATCACTTGCTCTATTTTTTTCCCTCCTCACGCTTTTTTTGCTAGGAATTTTCATAAAACACAGAGATACGCCGATTGTCAAAGCGAACAATAGAGAACTCACTTACACCCTCCTTGGGTTACTCCTTCTTTGTTTTCTCTGCTCTTTTTTATTCATTGGACAACCTGGGACAATAACCTGCCTACTCCAGCAAGCAACATTTGGCTTCATCTTCTCAGCAGTGGTATCCTGCCTCTTGGCCAAAAACATCACTGTCGTTGTGGCTTTCATGGCCACCAAACCAGGTTCCAGCCTGAGAAAGTGGGTGGGGAAAAGATTGGCCAGATGCATAATTCTTTCTTGCTCCCTTTTGCAAGCAGCTATCTGTGTAGTATGGTTGGCCATCTCTCCTCCTTTCCCAGATCTGGACCATAATGCTCTAATCACTGAAATTATAGTTGTATGCAATGAAGGTTCTTCCAACATGTTTTATTTTGTCTTGGCTTACCTGGGCCTTTTGTCCATCATCAGTTTCATAGTGGCTTTCCAGACTAGAAAGTTGCCAGATAGTTTCAATGAAGCCAAGTTTATCACCTTCAGCATGCTGATTTTTTGCGCAGTTTGGTTTTCCTTCATTCCAGCTTATTTGAGCATCAAAGGGAAGTATACAGTAGCTCTGGAGATCTTCTCCATTTTAGCTTCCACTTTTGGACTACTTGGTTGTATATTTTTCCCCAAACTTTACATTATTGTGCTGAGGCCTGAGCTGAATTGCAAGGAGAACTTAATAAAAATGAAGACTTAAAAACTTTTCATTTTTGTCCCTTTATTTTGAAAGATTGGACTCTACAAGGAGATAATGTAGGTGTTATGGCTGCCATTCTGCTAAACCACACATTGCAAGCTGACAGCCTGACATCAGTAACAGGGGGAGGGAGCAGTGGAGGTATGGACACAGGGAGGGCACCAAGGGGTTTCAAAACCAAGCCATACTGTCCCTTGAAAAGCATCAGCTGTCTTCATGCCATAACAAAAGAATGCAGCATGGTCAGCATGCAAAGACAGGAACTGTTTCCCAAATAATTTGTTAACACCCCGTTGGACATTGACTGAGAACCAGGGTATTGACTGGAAACAAGGGAATGTTAAATGTATCTTTTGTGCATGAAAATCTCAGATCCATCTTTGCTCTTCTGAAACCACTTTGGCTTTGGTGAAGTGTGCTTTTGGCTAGTCATGGGCTGGGAATCTTTCTTTCCTGGTTGACCAGATTGGGACGGTTGACAGTAGGGATGAATGCAGATGAGGAACAAGGGCAATTAACTGAAAAAAGATGCTCATTCAAGAGTATGAGCAACCACCAAGAGCAATAAGGAATGTTCATAACGACTATTGCCTCATTTTTTCTATCTCTATCTCTCCATCCCTCCCAACTTTACCATTCATCTGAAAAAACTATATGGAGTTCACAAACAATGCTTTCATTCAAAGGTGGTCAGAGTATAATTATTAACAAAGATTAATAAAATCAGTTTAATGAACACAACAGAGTTATCCTCTCCTCCATCTATGCTAGTCATAGGACAGCTACAGTATAATACAATTTCACCAGCACAAAATGGAGAGATTATTGTCAGTTGAGATGACTTGACAAAGATTTGATAAATTCACAAAGAACACATCCAACAGTGGCTAATATTACATGAAAATGTCATTCAGACGAATAAAAAAAAAGGTTCAAAACATATCAGTTTAGCTCAAGTTGGGGTTTCTCTTAGAGAATATTCAGACAATATAGTACAGACATGTCAAACACAAGGCCCGGGGGCCGGATCCGGCCCGCGAAGTGGTTTCATGTGGCCCGTGAAGCCATCCTGGAAACAGTGAGGGACCGGCCCCCACTGCCTTGGCCCTGGCCCAGAGACCCTCCTCCTGCCAGAGACCCTCAGATCTGTCCCACTCCTGCCCAGGACCCCATAGGCATCCTTGATGTGAACGATGTAGAGCTGGCCACGCCCACCCAGTAGGCCATACGCACTCTAGCCACACCCACCCAGTAGGCCACACCCACCCTGGCCACACCCACCCAGCCCCCTGAGGGCAACTGCAATGCTGATGCGGCCCTCAATGAAATTGAGTTTGACACCCCTGATATAGTAGGTTCAAAATGCATCCCTCAGGCTCCTGACAACATAATTCAAGTTTGCAAGGGTCTCTAATTGGTTTCCAGATCCAATTTAAGGCACAAATCTGACCTATAATGCCCTCCATGAAATGGCATCCAGATAGGTATAGATAGATTTGGCTCTATCAATTAGATTAACCCAGTGAAAATGTATTGACAATCCCTTATTCTAAAGAGGTTTGGAGAGTTTAGGTAAGGAGAGAATATTGCAGAACCAAAACTGTAAAACAGGTGTTTGTTTTGTTGGCCTATGAAAGCTGTTGAAAACCCAGATGTTTGGGGGAATTTTTTGCATATTTGATTTGATTTCATCTTGTCATCTCTCCTGTTTTAGATCCTACACATGACATGATCAGTTGCACATTCAGTTGCAAGAAACCTCAAAATCAAAGGGAAAACAGTTTCAGGAGCATAACAATGGTTCAAATACAAGAAGGGAAACAGACTAGCTGTGGTTTGTAAATAGAATTCGTGCTGAGGACTTCCGGTTTGCCAACGCGACCTCCATAGATGTCTGGAAGGTGACGTCCGTCTTCTGCATCTAGTTTCGCTTCACTGGGGGACCTGGAAAAGGTCGAAAGTCTCCATGCAGGGGTGACCAGCAAGGAGAGGATCCTCCTTGGATTGTGGGAGGGTGGTAGCCCTCCTGCTTGATCTAGGGCAGCCCTCCAAACCGGCAGATGAAAGACTGGCCATAGCAATATGGCTTGTCACTAGGCTGCAGACAGCTGAAGTCACACTTAGAACCATGCAATTTGTTTGATGACTCAAAAGAGCCTTGGTGGAGCAGTGGGCTAATGCCTCCTTAAGTAACACCAGTTGCCTGCAATTAGTGCAGGTTCGTATGCCACCAGGCTCAAGGTGGACTCAGCCTTCCATCCTTCCAAGGTAGGTAAAATGAGGACCCAGATTGTTGGGGGCAATAAGCTGACTTTGTAATAATGCCACTTGGGGGGGGGGCAAAAGCCCTAATAAGCAGGCATATACATAGAATGAAGGCTATTGCTAAGCACATTGATTTGTGCTTTAAATTGTAAGCCACCCTGAGTCTTCAGAGAAGGGCGGGATATAAATGGGATTTTAAAAAAAGCATGGAGATGGAAGATGATTTGTCAAAGAAAGAAAGACAGAATAAGACTGAAGAAAATTGGGGTGTTCACTTACTTGTGAGAATTAAAATAGAATATACTCAAATAGATAAGATGTGTACTTTGAATACTAGATATTATTATGAGATGAGATAAAGAAAACTTTGGTCATTTATAACTTAGAAGCATAAATAATAATAGTTAAATTTGAACATTGATTTGCTTATAAAGGTTAAATGTAAAGGTAATTAATATATTTATTTATTTATTTAATTCCATTTATATCCTGCCCTTCTCCGAAGACTCAGGGCGGCTTACAAGCTTAGCAGTATATATATATATATATATATATATATATATATATATATATATATATATATATATATATATATATATATATATATATATATATATATATTTGTTTTCGTAGATTCTCGCGGGTGTCTGTATGTGTAGGTCTAGAGTCTCGGGTTTCTTCCCGCGTTCCTTTCATCTTCAGAAAGTTGTGGCGATGTTTCGACGAAATCCCATCCGTCATCATCAGGCCGGAGTATTCCTCCTGCTGCTTTCAGGAGCAATGCGTGGTCTGTCTGTTCCTTTCCTTCCAACTGCCGGTGGGGCTGTGTTCCGACTGGGTGGAGGCGTGGCTGCTTTCTGATTGGGTGGGGGTGTCTTCCGACTGGGTGGAGGCGTGGTTGTCTTCTGATTGAGTGGAGGCGTGGCTGTCTTCTGATTGGGTGGATGTGTGGTTGTCTTCCGATTGGTTGGAGGCGTGGCTGTCTTCTGATTGGGTGGGGTGTGTTCTGAATGGGTGGGGTTTTTTGTTGTGTCGTAATATCCTGAGTGTTGTGATTTGGTGTCTTGAGGAGTGGGCTGTGTAGTGGCCTCCAGAGCTTTGGCTTGGCTCCGAGTTCGAGGACCCGCCATGCATCTCTGGTATGGGTCAGTCAGGTTCGTGTGTGCGTTCTTCTGCTTGGGTGATAGCACTTTTGCTTGACTTGTTCTATCTTCTGTGTGGGAGAGTTTTTGTTCTGGGTGTGGATGAGTCTTGCTGGGGCTGGTGGCATTTGGGGTTGTTTGTTGGTTTTTTAAATCCTTGTTTGCTGAAATTCGTTTGTCTATCAATGCTGGTTTCCAAATGGCATGTAGGCGGGAGGTGTCGTCTCACTTGTTCATACTGTCTGGGTGTTTTTCTATTTCAATGGCTTCTCTGATTATTCTGCTATTGAGATGTTCTATTTTGGCGATTGTTTTTGTACCTTCAAAATTGATGTTGTGTCCCGTAGTGTTTATGTGTTGTACTAGTGAAGATGTGCGATCTTTCTTCTGTACTGAGTTCTTATGTTCTTCTACACGTACCTCTATTCTTCTGTTAGTCTGTCCGATGTATGTTGCTGGACAGGAGGCGCATGGGATTTGGTATATGCCCTGGTTTTCCAGTTCTATTTTGTCTTTGGGATTTCTCAGGATGGTTGATATCTTTCTGTCAGTGTTAAATGTGGTTTTGATGTTATGTTTGCATAGTACTTTACTGATTTTGTCAGTTGTTCCTTTTATGTAGGGCAAGATCGCTCGTCCGTTGTTCTGTTCTTCTTCTTGGATGTTTTTCTGTTTCGGAGTCTGCTGCTGAATTATATTGGTGATTTTGTTTTTTTGGAACTTGTTTGCTGTCAATATGTCTGTCAGGGTGTGTAGTTCTGTTTGTATATGTGTTTCATCTGCAAGGCGTCTGGTTCTTGTTATTAGTCTTTTGGCTACTGAATTTATTTGTGCTGGGTGATGATGTGATTGCGCATTGAGGTAACGGTTGGTGTGTGTTTTCTTTCGGTAGACTGTGTGTCCTAGGGTTCCGTTTTGTTTTTTGTATATAAGTACATCCAGGAAAGGTAACTGGTTGTTTGTTTCAATCTCCATGGTGAATTTTACCAGAGATGCATGGCGGGTCCTCGAACTCGGAGCCAAGCCAAAGCTCTGGAGGCCACTACACAGCCCACTCCTCAAGACACCAAATCACAACACTCAGGATATTACGACACAACAAAAAACCCCACCCATTCAGAACACACCCCACCCAATCAGAAGACAGCCACGCCTCCAACCAATCGGAAGACAACCACACATCCACCCAATCAGAAGACAGCCACGCCTCCACTCAATCAGAAGACAACCACGCCTCCACCCAGTCGGAAGACACCCCCACCCAATCAGAAAGCAGCCACGCCTCCACCCAGTCGGAACACAGCCCCACCGGCAGTTGGAAGGAAAGGAACAGACAGACCACGCATTGCTCCTGAAAGCAGCAGGAGGAATACTCCGGCCTGATGATGACGGATGGGATTTTGTCGAAACATCGCCACAACTTTCTGAAGATGAAAGGAACGCGGGAAGAAACCCGAGACTCTAGACATATATATATATATATATATATAAAAGGGACGCGGTGGCTCAGTGGGTTAGGACGCTGAGCTTGTCGATCAGAAGGTCGGCAGTTTGGCGGGTCGAATCCCGAGTGCCGCGTAGCAGAGTGAGCGCCTGTTACTCGTCCCAGCTTCTGCCAACCTAGCAGTTCGAAAGCACGTAAAAATGCAAGTAGAAAAATAGGGACCACTCCGGTGGGAAGGTAACAGCGTTCCGTGCGCCTTTGGCGTCTAGTCATGCCGGCCACATGACCACGGAGACGTCCTCGGACAAGCGCTGGCTCTTCGGCTTTGAAACGGAGATGAGCACCGGCCCTTAGAGTCGGAAACGACTAGCACGCATGTGCGGGGGAACCTTTACCTTTATATATATATATATATATGCTAAAAATCTATCAATGAATGTAATAAATATGTTTTACTTAGCAGTAATAATAAGAATTATTAACTTAAATATAAGATAATAGATATTAAGAGAAAAAGACAGGAAGTTTTAAATGTTGAAATAGGAGGTTACTAAATTTAAGATATCTGGAAATTACCAGAAAATAAGAATATTACATTGTATTACTAATTAGTTGATGTAAGATGGTGAGGATTCAAATAGAGAATTCATCTTGTGATGAATTGTGATAAAGGGAATTGGGGTTATTTAAAACTTGGACATTATAAATATCAAATGTTAAATATAAATATTAATGGGAAACTAAAAATTGGGAAAAGTTAACCAGGACATTGATTGTCTAAAAAGATTGAATTTTAAAACAATTAGGATACGTATAAACTAAAAATTATTAATAAATGTACAAAAGTTATTTTTAAGTTGATCAATATAAGAATTTTATTAATTTAAATATTAGACAGTAAATATTAAGGGGAAAAGAGAGGAAACAATTAATATAATAGTTTGAGATCTGTACTAAAGATATTTGTATGTTATTGAATTATTGACCAACTCAGCCAGCATGTTGCTTTTCAAATATTTAAATGTAAACCTGGAAAACCAATAAAATTTTCTTAAAAAAAAAAAGAATTTGTGCTGGTGAGCCTAATCAATGCTTGGAAAACATCTGGTGTGTAAGTAGTCAGTAGTCAGACCATTCTGCTTTTTTTTTTCCATTACATAAACCCTACTCACATGAGTGAGCATGCTAGGTTTGGGTTCTTGAAGTGCTCACTGTGTACTCAGTTCTATCTGACTGTCTCAGAGCAGGTTCCTTGTCACAATCCTCTGAGTCAGAGCTGGATATGACCTATTATTCTGAGTCTATCATCTTTGTATTGCTGTAATGTTTTTATATTTCTCTTGGATATGCTTTATATTGCATTTTTTTTTCCTATGTGAGCTGCTGAGAATTGTGATACAATATGATATGGGATAAATATCAACTGAAAACTATATGTTTCTTAAGAGAATCCCTGAAAAAAAAATATTTTATCCATGAGTGATTTATGGCCAACAGTAGAGAAAAGATATGACCTCTTTACAACAAGGATGCTAGATAAGATGGGTATTTGGTCTCAACTAAAATGACTCTCTAATTAAAATAGATTAGCAATTTATTGGTAGTGAATATCAAGTTTTTTGCAAAATACATGAATGTATGTATGAATGAGAAATTACTCAGTCTTTTTCCTTATAAAGTGTTCCCTGTTGTTTAGTTTAGGTCTAAATACAATGATGTAACATTTAGGGAAAAAGATACAGCCTAGGAGCCCAGCACTAGAACATAAGATGGAGAAGATCTCCACAGCCACCATGGCTTTTCCTCTAGTACTCAGATAAGTGGGAACAAAGGAGATCCAAACACTACAGAAGGCCAACATGCTAAAGGTGATGAACTTGGCTTCATTAAAGCTGTCTGGCAGTTTACGAGCATGGAAAGCCACAATGAAGCTGGCAAGGGCCAAGAGACCCAAATAGCCCAGAATACAGTAAAAGAAGGAGACTGATCCTTCATTACATTGCAGAATGTTTTCTTCATTTACTGAATGCATGTCTAACTCAGGGAATGGGGGATAGATTGATAACCACACAGTACAAGTTCCTGCTTGGAGAAGAGAGCAAGCAAGGACAATGGAAACTGCCAATCTTTTCCCTACCCATGTCCTCACCTTTGATCCAGGCTGTGTGGCTATAAATGCTAGAGAAACAAGAATGGTTTTGGCCAGTACACAAGAAACAGCCATGGAGAAGATAATACCAAAGGCAGATTGTCTAAAAGAGCAGGTGACTTTCCTTGGTTGTCCAAGAAAGAGCAAAGAACAAAGAAAGCAGAGCAGAAGACAAACAAGGAGAATGTAACTGAGATCCCGGTTATTGGCTTTGACAATGGGACTATCTTTGTGCTTAACAAAAGTTCTAAGCACCCATAGTGTTACCAGGGAAAATGAAACAGCAATTGAAGCTAAACTGATTCCTAATGGTTCTTCATAAGAAAGGAAGCTTATTCTTTTAAGGATGCATCTGTTTTTTTCATGGTTAGCATATTGAACTTCTGGGCATTTGTAACAATCTGTATCTGAAAAGAAAATTCCCATTTTAGTGCTAATTCATGACTAAATCAATAGCCATAACAGGTAATAACAATTGATAATCAAATTACACTTAACTATGCTTATACCTTTACTAATACTGAATGCAATATCTTGTTTTCAATTGTGCCCATCTAATAATGCATTTTAAATGACACCTTTTTACAAATCTGATGAAATATGTACAAATTAAAGTATAGCTAATGAAATCAGTTTATAGCTATTTGATTAAAACTCAGCCGAAATAATTATCCTCATGTGCAAGAAATTTCTACAAAAATGGCATTCAATTCATGTATCACTTCAAAGGCTGATTTTCAAAAACAAAGGAATGCACAGACCCCCCCCCCAAAAAAAAGAAATTAATGTATCCAGTCCAATATGTATACATTATTTTAATTGAAAATGAATGCTAAATAGATGTAGATAGCTATAGCTAGTATTCATTTTCAGTTTTGTCTTTCTCTCTCATCCAGAGATAGTTGATTTTTTGGGGAGAGGGGGCTCAATTGAATCTATATGTTGAGCAAATTTAAAGTATTTCAACAACACTTACCAATCTTGCTTGAAACCTTCCCTTTTGGACATGGAACACAATCATAGCAGCAAAACTTTTTTCCTTCACTCTTTCTCTTCTGATAACCAGCCTGACAATTTTCATTACACATTGAAATGGGAACAACCTACCAGATAAAATATACATAAAAAAAGCTTCAGTGCAAACTGGGCTTATTCAAGAACTTTCAGTTGCTACAGTGAAATAAAGAAATGAACTTTTCATTAAGCAAACACATTCCTCACAAGCAAGTTCAATGCTGAATGAAAGGACCAAAAATGTTAAACACAACTTCATATTGCATTTCAGTCATTCAGTAAGAAGAATGTTTCCGATCTGCTGGAATTTATTGAATCATGTCAACAAGAAAGCAAATCAATTCAAGGCAATGTTTGCAGCACATGATTGGTTTGTAGAGCCCTTGGTACTCTCTGAGCTTGGTTATTTTCTTGCAGATGTTTCATTGCCCAACTAGGTAACATTTTCAGTACACTGAAGATGTTACCTAGTTGGGTAATGAAACATCTGCAAGAAAACAATCAAGCTCAGAGAACACCAAGGACTCCACAGAAAGTCTGCATTTAAAAGTCAAAGGCCACCCTTTAGAAGACAGCAACATCCATATTTTGGACAAAAAGGACTACTGGTTTGAAAGAAGGGTCAGAAAGACCAACTATGTCAAAACTGAACAGCCCTCTCTCAACAGAGGGGGAGGGATATGACACTATCCAGTCTACAACACAGTCCTTTCAACAGTTCCTAGAAGGCTCCACACCCATTTGCACTACTCAGATGACCCTGATGACCCTGATAAATATCCAGGTGGCCTCAGCAACTTTCTAAATGAATATAAATGACCAGCTGTCTGCAGGAGTAGAAATCCTTCCAATCCCCACTATCCAGTCAGAGATGAAGAAGCTTCTTGGATGAGATGTGAAACATCTTCAAAGAAAAGCAAGAAAGTCCAGTTGCCTCATGAAAAAGCACCTTTGGAACTCCACAGAAAGGCAAATTTCCAAGCCCAATGAACCCATATGAGATTGTTCCATCAACAGTCACTGAACTGATACCTGATTGAACCACGTGTGCCAAACTATCATGTCCTCATTAATAATTAATTCTTTTCCTTCAGGTGCTTCTCCATCCACTCTTCCAATTTTTACCCGCTGAAAGGAGATGTTGGGAAAGGTGACCAGGTTCATGAGGTCAAATCCACTTTCTATTTCTTTGCTTTCACTAAAGGAAATTGTTTCTCCAGCAGAGTTATTAAATAAAATGCTTTGAAGTAATGGTTGGAGCTGTGTGATTTGGAGAAAAAAAACAATTAAAAGGGAATGAAAGAATAAAATATAGAAAAGATCTATTGACAAGCTCGCTCATTTATAATTACAGTGGCTTCGGCTTTGTTGGAAAAGGCCGGTCTCTGGTTAATTTTTGAAAGTCGTGCCTAGCAGCTGCTTGGCGCATATCATCTGTTAGGCGTGTAAGTCTCATCGTGCCATGTGTAGCCATGCGCTGGCTGACAGGCTCTTCGTTCGAAGTAGAGTCAAGGAGGTTGTCTCGTTCCCTCACGTGTGGTCATCGCAGGCTTGATTCTGCTGTGGAAGGAAGCAGATGTTCTCATGGAGTGTGCAAGCAATTCGCTCTCCTTTGTGTTTCTTTGCCTGGTTGCTGTAAAATCGGCATATTGAATTATTACCACCATACCAAACTCTGAGAAGGCATATACAACAACACAAAACATCCAAACTCTTAAATACAATCAACAAAGACACAAACACACTACTCCACCCATCTGTCAAACACCATATCAACACAACAGATGAGATTATTGTAACACAATCCATTTCAATTGAACTAAACAACAGACAGAATTCTAACACAACAATGATAGCTTGCATAACCAACACACCATCTGACACTTCTACACATAAAGACAACACCACTTCTGAACACAATACCCAAGACACAAACCTTGCAACTTCACTAAATAACCACACACAACAAAACAAACACACACAACACCCAAACTACAATAGAGTATTGAGACCATGATCAAAACTTAAATCTGTCCCACCATGCACAATAAAACAAAAGATAACAAGCCAGATCAAACATCCCACAAAATCACTCACAACTGACAACCATAACACTTTCATTCAAACACACCAAACAACCGTGCAAAACAAAACAGACACACACAACAACCACACACTAAAAGAGTTTTAAGATCTGACAAACCAAACCACACAACAGAGCCGATTTTACAGCAACCAGGCAAAGAAACACGAAGGAGACTGAATTGCTTGCACACTCCATGAGGACATCTGCTCCCTTCCACAGCAGAATCAAGCCTGCAATGACCACACATGAGGCAACGAGACAACCTCCTTGACTCTACTTCAAACGAAGAGGCTGTCAGCTAGCGCATGACTACACGCAGCGCGATGAGACTTACGCGCCTAACAGCTGATATGCACCAAGCAGCTGCTAGGTGCGACTTTCAAAAATCAACCAGAGACCGGCCTTTTCCAACAAAGCCGGAACCACTGTAATTATAAACGAGCGAGCTTATCACGAACAGGTCACACCCACATTCCACAATTTGATTGTTATAACTGCTATATACCGGTAAGTGTATATACTGACTCCCTTATCATTCAGCCCTTGCTCTGACGATGTCAACAGCTTGTTGACAAAAGCTCAGCAATAAAGAAGAATTTTGTCTTATATCCCGGAGTTAATCATTTTTATTTTTACTGACTTCGTATATATATGTTGTTGTTGTTAGTTGCGAATTCATGTCTGACCCATCGCGACCCTATGGACAATGTTCCTCCAGGCCTTCCTGTCCTCTACCATCTTCTGGAGTCCTTTTAAGCTCACGCCTACTGCTTCAGTGACTCCATTCAGCCACCTCATTCTCTGTCGTCCCATTCTTCTATTGACCTCAATCTTTCCCAGCGTTAGGCTCTTCTCCAGTGAGTCCTTCCTTCTCATTAGGTGGCCAAAGTATTTGAGTTTTAGCTTCAGGATCTGGCCTTCTAAAGAGCAGTCAGGGTTGATCTCCTCCAGGACTGACCGGTTTGATTGTCTTGCAGTCCAAGGGACTCGCAGGAGTCTTCTCCAGCACCAGAGTTCAAAGGCCTCAATTCTTTGTTGCTCAGCCTTTTTTATGGTCCAACTTTCACTGATATATATATATATATATATATATATATATATATATATATATATATATATATATATATATATATATATATATATATATATATATATATATATATATATATATACATATATATATACATGTATAATCAAAATCACATGAAGTTTACCTGCCAAGACTGAAGTCCTTGACATAAAGATCTTTTACATGCGACCCAATTTCTTTGGTTGTATCGGAGTGAGAAAAAAGCATGCAAAGCATGTGCCACAGCATAAACAGCATTATAGATGCTATAGCTGTGTCCAGTCATCTGGGTCTCAAAAAGAGGTTCAGGAAGATTTCCCAGACTGTCCTCTCTAGAACATGCATCATTGTCTGACATTAACTCTAGTAGATCTGGAACCAAACAGTCAAAAGCTTGTTCCCATACATCCTTAATAAATCCATCTCCTGTAGTCCAGGAAGGCTTTATGATTTGAATAAATTTCTTGAACCCCAGAAGTTCTCTTGAGTGAATTGTAAAGGAGATGGCACCATCGAACAACTGGCTGTTCCAACCTCTTTGCATTCCTGTTAACACAAAGTCAGACTGGGCGGTCATGATCCACACTTTTCCAAAGGACAGATGTTCCTTCATTCCATTGAGAAGAAATATAACAGCAGTCAGCCATAACACTTGCAAAGATTCTCCATAAATGATAAAGGTACTAATTTTGTCATCTATTAAGGGTGCATATATGTCTAATGCTGTTTCAAGTATTTGTTTTAAATCATCCCAATGGGCTAATTGTGGAATTCTTTGTGTGCAAGCTGAACAGATTCCATTCTGGGAAAACAATTGTTCCATGGTCCCTAAGAAATGTTCTCCATTGCTATTATCTACAGCAAAGATTCCAACCCATGTCCACCTGAAATGTTGAAGGAGTTGGATAATCCCAGCATATTGCTTAGACTCACTTGGAACCATGCAATAAAAGGATGAGCTCTGGGTTCTATGAATGTTTTGTGGGACAAATGAGCCATATGTGAGCTAAAGGTAGGAGTGAGGAGGAGGAGGAGGAGGAAGAGGAGGAGGAGGAGGTTGTCAGTATTTCTTGCTCATGCAACAGATATTTATTCAAATAATTTGTTAGATTCAAGAATTACAATTTTAGACTGCAAGGAAATGTTTTCAAGCTATATAAATGCAAGGCTATTTATTTATTTATTTTTATTTTAATTCCATTTATATCCCGCCCTTCTCCGAAGACTCAGGGCGGCTTACAAGCTTAGCAGTAGCTAAGTATTTAGCAGTAGTATTTAGGACTTTTCAGATTCTCAGCACTTTATAACAGTAACATATAGTAGTTCAAACATTCATAATATAAATTAAATTATCTATCTGGATAATTCCAGTCATTAGATTTACATTTAGAATACTGGACTGGACTCAAGCTGAGCTAGAAACCCTAGTTAGAAAGGCCAGAAAAATAATGACAATGAAACATGTCCTTTATCCAAATAGTGATGTTGACAGACTGCACTTAACAAAGAGCATCAGTTGGTGCGCAATGTTGCAATTATACGGAAAATTACAAAGAAAAAAGGACATTGGAAGAATATCAAAAGGACAGTGAAGAAGATGCGCTGATACTAGTATACCCTGAATACCACGAAACCAAGGTAGCCTACAAGAAATACAAAATGAAGAATAGAAAGTAGGCAAAGTATTACCTTAGTCATTTTTTAAAAAAATAGCTTTCAAAGCAGATAAGTGCAAGGCATGGTAATAGCTAAGAGCAGAAACATTTAAGAAAGAGACAGAGGGATAATTCTGGCCGCACAAAATAAAACAAAAACCCAAATGTATATGAAGTAAGAATTGAGAAGACAGCAAAAGACAACAAACATCTAGTCTGCAAAGACAATGAAGAAACAGAGGACCACCTAGTTAGCTTCTGCAAGAAGATCACACAGATTAAAAACAATGTCGTGACAAAATAGTAGCTATAGTGCACTGCAATATCTGCAAGATATACCATTTGTCTGCAAGGGGAAAAAAAGAAAACAGTGGAACTACAAAATAGTCAAAGCAATAGAAAATGAAGAATCTAAAGTGTTCTGGAAATTTAGAATTCAAACAGACAAGCACCTGCCACATAACACCTCAGACATAATAATTACCAATAAGAAAAATAAAAAAAAGTCTGGATAAATGAACATGGCAGTACATGGAGACAGCAGAATGAAAGGGAAGGAACTGGAGAAAAATCACAAAATACAAAGACCTGCAAATAGAAGTAGACTGACTGGGGCAAAAGAAAGTGAAGAAAGAACCAATAGTAATAGGCACCTTGAGTGTAACCCCAAAATAACTGGAGCATCACTTTAACGTCGTTGGCACTGACAAAATCACCATCATTCAATTGCAAAAGGTAACTTTACTTGGAACAGTTTAAATCCTGTGATTATCCTTTAATACCATCAAACATCAGCATCTACCTATCTCAGGTCCTTGGGAAGGACTCAAGAGATGGAGAAAAATGCCAAGTCCAGTCTAAACATCTGGCTGACTATGTGACCAACCATAATAAGAAAACAAGAATAAGAAGAGGAAAATAATAAAGATTCCTCCTTTTAAAACCCAAGGTAGTTATAAAAACAGAGTGTACTGTTGTCCTTTTCTACTCCAGATCCTACCTGTGGAATCTTGTAGAAATCTACTATGTCTGCCATATAAGAAGTAGTAGCAGAACCCAGGCCTCCAATGATGGCTATGATGTTTTTATTAATGTCACATTTATAATTGGGGACAAATCTCTGTGATTTGAAAAGTAAGTCCAGAGTGGTCCGATAGGTCATCTTTGCATCATAGTAGCTGTCATAGATGTGGAATCCAAGGGTGACATTAGACAAGATCTGGAGATTCTCATTGATTTCTTTGACAGCAAAGGCCAAGGCAAGGGCATGTTGGTAGAATTTTATTATCACACTGTAAATAGTCATTTTCAAAAAATAATTGTACAATGCCTCCAACATTTTCATTTTTAACTTTTTTTAAGTAAATTAGCAATTGGGATTTCTGGGTTATTTCAGTTTTTCAGCACATTTAGTTTCTTTTATAGATATACTAAGTATTATTTAGGACAAAATATAATTCGGAAGTTGCATCAAACTTTTCAAAATCTACACTTATGTTTTGGAATCCCCTTGGGGGCAAAAACATATTTTCTAAGGATTAATATCTCTATGCTTGGAATCCAGTGAGATATGATATCTTCTGGACACCTCCCTCCCTCCCTCCCTCCCTCCCTCCCTCCCTCCCTCCCTCCCTTCCTTCCTTCCTTCCTTCCTTCCTTCCTTCCTTCCTTCCTTCCTTCCTTCCTTCCTTCCTTCCTTCTTAAAAATTAAAGCATTCAAGTGACATATTATTCAAGAAGCATTCTCAGTTTATCCTCAGTTCAGTTCTTGAATGAGAAGTGAAACATCTTCAAGAAAAAAAAAACAATGTAAGTCCAATGTAAGAAGCACGTTTGGGACAACCATGACCTGGTTTTTGTTTTTTAAGACTTCAAAGTTTTAAGATTTACTGCAACATAAAATATGATGAAAATAAAGATTAAAAAAAGGAGGGCATGCAGGAGGAGAAAAAAATGGTGTTGACTTCTAATGTTTTCTAATATAAGGTAATACTAATACAATGATGGCATCAACTTTTTACATTACCTATAGTTATTGCAAGTCAGTTCCACATTTCGCAAGTTAGCTCTCTATTCATGGCCTATTGTCCTATACCTATTCAGTCATTAAGTTCACAAATAATTATGACCTTGTTACTTACATTTTGAAACTAATTGCATTTTGAAACATTTCAATGTTGTATTTTGAAAACACTACAAAAAAATTGTGTCCACTTCTGTTCATATCATTAAAAAGTCAAAAAGAGATCTAAACTCAAAATCATACTTCTGTGTTGTGAGACTGTTGTTGCTTCTGCAAATAACCCTTTATGATTTAATAACTCTGTGTATTTAGTATCACAATTCTGGCTCTTTTTTTAAAAAAAAGTCTAGTGCTCCCCACCCTAAGATCATGTCCCAAATTAGAAACAACCTGTTACTGGGGGACAATAAAGTCCATCCTTCCATATTTCTTTCCATTCATTATGATCTCTCTAATTTCAAGAGAAGCGCATAGGAAAAATACAAATGTCTTACTCTGGAATTCCAAAAAAGTTCTGAAAAGGATGATCCTTGAACAAAACCTCATTAAAATGGTAAATGAACTGAGAAGTCATTCCACCAATGATGATGTCCCCTGGTTGGAACCACTGATGTGGAACAGGGATGGGATCACCTGCAGAACATGTCAAACCATCCACTTTGATCACTAAGAGCATCAGAAACAGCAACATCTGTGTGGCAAAATCTAGATCAACTGTGTGCCTTAAACTAATCTGTTCACACTTGTATCAATATAACTCTCCATACATCTCAGTCATTTCAGATCAATGCAAATCCTATATATTAGCCAACATTTTAAGGTTAATCTTAAAATTGGCTAATCAAATGAAGCAAGCAGCAGAGTAGGAAGAAGAAATAGAAGCGTCTGTCTCCTGTTTCTAATTCTCTGAGGCACAAAGGTTTGTTTATAAGCACTTTCCGGGTAATTAATTGAGTGCTTTATTATTTCTAAAGTCTTTTGGAAATGTCTGGAGCTTTAGTTATACAAACCAATTATAGTTATCTGAATAATTCTGAATAGGGAGATACAGTGAATTAGCCCCCTTCCCAATCAACCTTTTAAAAGTCCTTAAAACATGGTTTTCCCCCCCAATCTTGGGGTTCTCGTGACAACCAGATGGTTGCACTGTGTTTAAGTTATTCATTCTCCTGCATTTTTTTTTATTTGGGTTTAATTGTTTTTAATAGTTGCTATGCTATTGGTTTTGTTGTTTACTCTCCAAAATTATGCTTGTAAAATGGGCAGCTATATAAATTTGCTAAATTGATCATTCTTACCGTATACAATTAGTTTTTCAGGAATCTTATGACAAGTGACTTCAGTAGCCAAATAAAGAAACTGAAATAAATTGAAATGGTTTTATTGCTGATTTATAAATTTCATCATCCTAATAATGAAATCACATATCGTGAGATTTAGGAGTATATTAAGCAAAGAAGAATTTACTATTTTGTGCTGTTTTGGTTACATCACAACTGGGAAAAGACTGACTTCTGAGTAAGTATCAAGGTGGTAATCAATCTTATCTCCAGTGGAATGATATTCAATAAACTGGGGACCACCATCGAGAAGGTCTTTTATAAAAAGATTGCTTCTTTATAATTTGCTTACGATAGATAGATAGATAGATAGATAGATAGATAGATAGATAGATAGATAGATAGATAGATAGATATACCCAGGGCTTTTTTTCTAAAAAAAAAAGGTGACGGAACTCTCATCTTGTTAATCTTTTATTTATATAATTTTATTTATATATTTATTTATATAATTAAACAATTATATGTTCAATTCTTAACATACATTTAATTTATTGTATTTAAGGCAAACGTTCATAGAAAATTCCAAACTTTTGTCCAATTCTCGTCTGGCAAATTTTCTTGACTCCTTTCCTTGCTCTTAGTATCTATGGCCGAATGTCCTCCTCTGAGTAACCACAGATCAACGTACTTTGAAGGATCAAAAAGTCTCAGAGGTGGTCCGACAAGTTTGATAAACAAAAGTGCTGAAATTGTCTTAGTCTTTAACGAAACTCTTGTTGGGGTGGCAATTAGATTCATCTGTGAAAAACCATGTTCACATTCACTTGAAGAAAAAGGAATGGTATTGAGAGTCCGTATCAAATGCAACAGTTTTTCTGGATATGTCTTTTCGAGAATATATTCACAGAATCCATGAATCATTTCTCTTTCATTTAGTTGCAGTCTGATTGATAAGTTTCTAATTTCCACTTCTCCAAATGTCAGTTGAGTATTAACATCTTCAGGCCAATGTTTTTGATCAAGTACGCGAGACCAATACGCCAACTCATCATCTTTGCTATCAAGTAATCTTTTTTCAATTGACTCTTTCAATTTTGTATAAAATATACTTGAGTCAATGGGAGGATCCTTTTTTGAATCTCTTTTGTGAAGTAAAACTCCACGAAAGCGAAGATCACTTACCGCAGCAACAGCACATTTATAATAGGGCCCAAAGTTCTGTCTTCTTTCTTCAAAAACGTGTACCAGTATTTTTATCTTCTTATTTGCCTTATACAAGTCGATGTTGCGGTCCTGTAGATCCAAACTTAAATCTGACAATTCTTGGAAAGCGTCACACATCAATCCTAGGTCCAATAAAAATTCTGTAGATGTTATTTTTCTTTTCAAACCATCATAAGTACATTCATCATTTTTATCTCTTGTAGGATCATGCACTGCTTGTTCAAAATGATACACAAGGGATTCAAAATTATTCCATACAGCAAAAACTGTATGCAAACTAGATGACACCCATCAGGTACTTAAAATTCTTCCAATTTTCAGCAGCTCAGTCCCCAGTAATTCTGCACATGAATGCAACTGTCTGCTATTCTTTGGTGAGGCATGGTATATGACATACAGTTTATCAATAAATAATTGGAATCTATTTATTCCTGAAGTTTCCTTGGCAGCATCACCTACTGATAATTCTAGTCTGTGATTACCACAATGCCAAACTATAATAGAAGGAAAACGTTCTGACAGCAATTTTTTCACTCCACTTTTATATCCCATCATCACAGCAGTGCCATCGTGTGCCAGAGAAATCAAATATTTTTTTTCAAATAATCTTCTGTCATCCCATAAGAGTAAAGACATTGGAGTAAGGAATCAAATATTCCTTCTGCTGTTACTTTTTCAAGTTCTACCAAGTCCAAAAACAAATTTACTGGTGAATTCATTCCCATACCTTCGATACAGCATCGAACAAATACTATGAGGGTAGGATTTATTTGCTTATTGTGGTTGATTCATCAATTATCAATGACATTTTATTATTGGATCAAACAATTTCTTTAACCACAGTTTTCCTCATTTCTTCACTTACTGTATATGATTAAAAATATATAATCTTAAAGGGCTTGCCATTGTGATAGAAGTTTGCTACCACTGCTCCAGTGTTTGGCTAACTTAAATATGCATAGCATAACTAGATTTATTATTGCTGCTAAAGCTATGGATTACGGATTCACATTTCCCATGGATTCTCTTCTGTCCATGGGAGGGAAGCTTGGTAGATTCTAAATTTCATAATTTTAGTTATTCCTTTGTGGCAGGGTATATATGAGAACAAGCTGCAAAGGTCTTTAAAAACATGTTTCTCACATATTTATATTTTTGAATCATAAATATTAAATCTTTTTTCTTTCCAATGATAGCCATATAGCTCAGAACACAATAAAACATAACAATTTACCCTTCATTGCATTGTAGAATCATTTCTTCAGTTGTTAAGTGCCTATTTAACTCTGGAAATGGGGGAAAGATAGACAACCACACAATACAGATGCTTGCTTGGAATAGAGAGCAGAGCAGGACAATAGAAACAGGCAGACTTTTCCCCACCCATGTCCTCATCTGAGATCTTAGTTGGGTGACCTTGAAGGCAAGAGAAACAAGGAACGTTTTGGCCAACACACAAGAGATGGACACTAAGAAGATGAGACCAAATGCAGACTGTTTGATGGGACAGGTCACTCTCCCACATTGTCCAATAAAGAGAAAAGAGAAGAGAAAGCAGAACAGAAGGGAGATCTGGGCCTTGGACTAGGCAAACATAGAAGAAAGGGGTAAATGTAAGGAAACAGCCCATCTATAGAATAGAATAGAATAGAATAGAATAGAATAGAATAGAATAGAATAGAATAGAATAGAATAGAATAGAATAGAATAGAATAGAATAGAATAGAATAGAATAGAATAGAATAGAATAGGACCTTGGAGGTCTTCTAGTCCAGCCCCCTCCTCAAGCAGGAGAACCTATACCATTTCAGACAAGTGACTGTCTAGGATTAAAGGACAGCTAACTAGGCTAAGGAGCATTCATCTAATATCTTCATTAATAGGTGAAATTCCTGAATATCTATAGGGGTTTGAAAACCAGGACCTGGATCTTAGTTCAGGGGTCCACAGCCCCTGGGCCTTGGACCAGTAATGGTCTGCAACCTGTTGGGAACTGGACCACACAAGTGATGGGCGAGTGCAGAAAGCCTCACCTGCACTTGTGCGGGATGTGAGTTGCACACATGAAACCACCACGCCTGCTGCCATTGCCACCACTGCCACCACTATCAATCCATGGAGCCAGAAATGTTGGGGACCACTTTCTGGCTCCATGATTTAATCCTTGCATCCTGAAGATATCCAGAGAATAAAATGGAAAATATATTACTGTGAACTTAAATCAAGAATGACATAGAAAAATTCAACCTGAGTTCAGTTTTTTTTTTGCTTACATACAATAGACAGAATCTTTCCACAATTACTAAGGTAAAGGTAAAGGTTCCCCCGCACATGCGTGCTAGTCATTTCCGACTCTAGGGGCCGGTGCTCATCTCCGTTTCAAAGCCGAAGAGCCAGCGCTTGTCCGAGGACGTCTCCGTGGTCATGTGGCTGGCATGACTAGACGCCAAAGGCGCACGGAACGCTGTTACCTTCCCACCGTAGTGGTCCCTATTTTTCTACTTGCATTTTTACATGCTTTCGAACTGCTAGGTTGGCAGAAGCTGGACGAGTAATAGGTGCTCACTCTGTTATGCAGCACTCGGGATTCAACCCGACAAACTGCCGACCTGATCGACAAGCTCAGCATCCTAACCCACTGAGCCACCGCGTCCCTCAATTACTACTCTTATCCTAATGGATATGCCCTGAAAAATTCAAGGGTATTGTAACTTTCTTCTATCTTTTCTCAGTCTCTAGGCCCGGGGTGTCAAACTCAATTTCATTGAGGGCTGCATCAGCATTACGGTTGTCCTCAGGAGGCCGGGTGGGTATGGCCAGGGTGGGCGTGGCCTACTGGGAAATATTTAATGATACATGTAAACTGCATCCAGTTTTGGTCACCACGATGTGAAAAAGATGTTGAGACTCTAGAAAGAGTACAGAGAAGAGCAACAAAGATGATTGGGGGACTGGAGGCTAAAACATATAGGGAACGGTTCCTGGAATTGGGTATGTGTAGTTTAATGAAGAGAAGGGTGAGGGATGACATGATAGCAGTGTTCCAATATGTCAGGGGCTGCCACAAAGAAGAGGGAGTCAAGCTATTCTCCAAAGCACCTGAAAGCAGGACAAGAAGCAATGGATGGAAACTAGTAAAGGAGAGAAGCAACCTAGAACTAAGGAGAAATTTCCTGACAGTTAGAACAACTAACCATTGGAACAACCTGCCTCCAGAAGTGGTGAATGCTCCAACACTGGAAGTTCTTAAGAAGAGACTGGCCAGCCATTTGTCTGAAATGGTATAGGGTTTCCTGCCTGAGCAAGGGGTTGAACTAGATGACCTCCAAGGTCCCTTCCAACTTCTTCTTCTTCTTCTTCTTCTTCTTCTTCTTCTTCTTCTTCTTCTTCTTCTTCTTCTTCTTCTTCTTCTTCTTCTTCTTCTTCTTCTTCTTCTTCTTATTATTATTATTATTATTATTATTATTATTATTATTATTATTATTATTATTATTATTATTATTATTATTATTACTATTATTTGCCAGCAAATTTGGAAAACTCAACAGTGGCCACAGGATTGGAAAAGATCAGTTTACATTCCAATTCCAAAGAAAGGCAGTGCCAAAGAATGTTCAAACTATTGCACCATTGCACCCATTTCACATGCTAGTAAAGTTATGCTTAAAATCCTACAAGCTAGACTCCAGCAGTATGTGGATCGAGAACTACCAGAAGTACAGGCAGGATTTCAAAGAGGCAGAGGAACTAGAGATCAAATTGCCAACATACGCTGGATCATGGAGAAAGCTAGAGAGTTCCAGAAAAACATCTACTTCTGCTTCATTGACTATGCTAAAGCCTTTGATTGTGTGGATCATAACAAACGGTGGCAAGTTCTTAAAGAGATGGGTGTACCAGACCATCTTATTTGTCTCTTGAGAAACCTATATGCGGGCCAAGAAGCAACAGTGAGAACAGGACACGGAACCACTGATTGGTTCAAAATAGGGAAAGGAGTCCGGCAAGGCTATATACTGTCACCCTGCTTATTTAACTTATATACAGAGCACATCATCAGAAAGGCAGGGCTAGATGAATCAAAAGTTGGAATTAAGATTGCCGGAAGAAATATCAACAACCTAAAATATGCAGATGATACCACTCTAATGGCAGAAAGTGAAGAAGTACTAAAGAGCCTCTTGGAGAGTGGAATAGTTGGGTTGAAACTTAACATTAAGAAAACCAAGATCATGGCATCCATCCCTCTCAATTCCTGGCAAATAGATGGGGAAGAAATGGAGGTAGTGACAGATTTTATTTTCCTGGGCTCCAAGATTACTGCACATGGGGACTGTAGCCAAGAAATTAAAAGACGCTTGCTCCTGGGGAGGAAAGCCATGGCAAATCTAGAAAGCACACTAAAACGCAGAGACATCACCCTGTCAACAAAAGTGTGTATAGTCAAGGCTATGGTCTTCCTAGTTGCAATGTATGGCAGTGAAAGTTGGACCATAAGAAAGTCTGAGCGCCAAAGAATTGAGGCCTTTGAACTGTGGTGCTGGAGAAGACTCCTGCGAGTCCCTTGCACTGCAAGGCGATCAAACCGGTCAGTCCTAGAGGAGATCAACCCTGACTGCTCTTTAGAAGGCCAGATCCTGAAGCTAAAACTCAAATACTTTGGCCACCTAATGAGAAGGAAAGACTCACTGGAGAAGAGCCTAGTGCTGGGAAAGGTTGAGGGCAAGAGAAGAAGGGGACGACAGAGAATGAGGTGACTGGATGGAGTCACTGAAGCAGTAGGCTTGAGCTTAAATGGACTCCAGAAGATGGTAGAGGACAGGAAGGCCTGGAGGAACGTTGTCCATAGGGTTGCGATGGGTTGGACACGACTTCGCATCTAACAACAACAAATCCCTTCATTGGTGGTGGAGTCAGGACAACTGAATGGATATTTTGAATACTCCAGAATATTCTCATAGGGTGAGAATGATTTCATCTCAGAGATAAAAAGGAATCTGAACTTCTATTTTTTAACAAGGGACATTCCTTTACCTATAATTAAAAAGACTACTGAAAACTATTAAGAAAAGGAAGAGATGGAGAGTATGTAAACGTGCAAAAACAATTTTGAAAACCTAAATATTTTTTTTAATAATCCACATAAATAACTTCATTTCATATCGTGTCCTGACTCAAATAGAAAATTGTCAAATTTAGATGGGGTAAAATCCTTGGAATAATTATTCATGATAATAGATATATTAATTTTATTAAAATGTGTGTTTTCTTATAGTAACTAATAGCATAACAAATAAAAAGAACAAACTTTCTTTGCATTCTTATCCACTTTCTTCATTATAAAAGAAATATGTTTATTGACCTACTGAAACTAGAATTCACACATTTGAATTTTCCCTTTTACAAAAGATAATTGCTAATAGAAATCAGTTCTTTTTTAATACTTTACCTGAAAACATATTACTATTCCGCACTATGTTCTGTGAGACCTCTTTGTAAGTTGTGGGGAAAAAACATAATTTGACAGAATGTTTCATAAATTCAGGTTTCAAAACTATAAGTAAATCAAAATGCTAAACAATCTTTTCACACCTATAAGAATATATTTAAAAGACTGGATTTTGACATTTCTCTTCTCAACTTAAAAACATAATCAAAAAGGTTTTTAAACATGTCTTCTTATCAGTTGATCCTTGTTGTTTAAATCAGGTCTAAATACAATAATGTAACATTTGGGGAAAAAGATGCATCCGAGAAGCCCAGCACCAGAGGACAAAATGGAGAATATCTCCACAGCCACCATGGCTTTTCCCCTGGTGCTCAGGTAGGTTGGAACAAAGGAGACCCAGACACTGCAGAAAGCCAACATGCTGAAGGTGATGAACTTGGCTTCATTAAAGCTGTCAGGCAGTTTACGAGCCTGGAATGCCACAATGAAGCTGGCAAGCGAAAGGAGAGCCATATAGCTCAGAACACAATAAAACATAAAGACTGAGCCTTCATTGCATTGTAGAACCATTTCTTCAGGTGTTGAGTGCATGTCTAACTCTGGGAATGGGGGAGAGGTGGATAACCAAACAATAGAGATGCTTGCTTGCAGTAGAGAGCAGAGCAGGACAATAGAAACAGCCAATCTTTTCCCCACCCATGTCCTTATCCGAGATCCTGGCTTGGTGGCCTTGAAGGCAAGAGAAACAAGGATGGTTTTGGCCAACACACAAGAGATGGACAATGAGAAGGTGAGACCAAATGCAGACTGTCTGAGGAGACAGGTGACTCTCCCAGGATGTCCAATAAAGAGCAAAGAAGAGAAGAAGCAAAGGAGAAGGGAGATGAGGAGAGCGTAGGTGAGATCCCGGTTGTTGGCTTTGACGATAGGACTGTCTTTGTGCTTAATAAATATTCCCAACACCCATGTTGTAGTGAGGAAAAATAAAGTGGCAACAGTGGCTAAACTGAGTCCTAAAGGTTCTTCATAAGATAAGAAGCTAATTGTTTTCATGATGCATCCATCTTTCTTATGGTTTGCATATTGATCATCTGGACATTGAAAGCAAGCAACAGTGTCTAAAAGGAAAATAAAATGGGAAGGCAGATTGATAACAATATTAATTATTAAATCCCATATTTATCCACTCTGATGTTTATGTTCTTGTATAAATAATAGAATCTACAATATGAAAATTTGAACAACTCTCTATGTATATTTTTTGTGCTGTGGTATTAAGTTGAAGGTTGCTTTGATTATAGACCAGGAAATTTCACAATATCAATGAAAATCAATTTAATCTTACTTTGCTTTCTCATAATAAAGGAGTGCTCCAATAAAGATTCATGAATACCTGAAGTGATCATTTTCATTTTTGAAACCATATTGACTTATTGAATATTGAACCATATTCAAATTATGGTATATAAGTATAGTAGTTTCACCAAATTCAAAGGGACAGATGAATGATAATGTTTCAAGGAGCAAGTGGAAAAAAGGTTAGTAATTACATATTTGAATGGAAAATTATAAAGGAAAAGGTATTTTCTTTTCATGTAAGTATACATCCCTTTTTTAGTTAATATCACTATTTTTGTTTTCTTTCAATGGATCAGTCTGTATTACGTAAAAAATAATTAGATATTACATATCCAAGAGAGCTACACACTGTAGAGAAAATATGAATAAGAAGTAAAAGTGTGCACAAATGGATGGAGAAAGAAAGCATGAACGAAAGAAAGAAAGAAAGAAAGAAAGAAAGAAAGAAAGAAAGAAAGAAAGAAAGAAAGAAAGAAAGAAAGAAAGCAAGCAAGCAAGCAAGCAAGAAAGAAAGAAAGAAAGAAAGAAAGAAAGAAAGAAAGAAAGAAAGAAAGAAAGAAAGAAAGAAAGAAAGAAAGAAAGAGAGTGACCGGTTGGAAAGGAAAAAGACATTACTAAGTAAACTAGGGAGTTTTTTAATCATACTCCTCATTACATCTATAAGCTACTATTATTCTTAAGAAATATGTTTCATTAGTTCGTCCACTCTTGCTAAGAAGTAAATACTCATTTCCTTAAATTTCAGAAATTCTTGTTTTCATTATTATATTTGAAGAGTGTCCCTATTTAGTTAGTGCACATTTGAGATTTTTGGATTCCATCAATTCTGAATTCCTTCCTTCCTTCTTCTCCACCTTCACAGTCATTGTTTTATATGTAGTTTTTAAATTTCACAATCATGTTTTTGTGGTTTCTTATTTCTCATCTTTAAAAAAACCCCTGAAATAATAATTATTTTTTTCCTTGTGCATAGATGCTCTTCAGTGAAAATGTTTCTGAATCTCTACTGTGATGCTTGCTTGGTTATAACTTATTCCAGGTTTTGTTTAATTAATTAATTGAAACATTGTTGTGATTGTGATCAACCCTTGCAATTCCGATGTAAGAACTTATAAATTTTCATGCATTAATGGATTTGGTTTCATTATCCTATTATCTTTTTTAAAAAATCCTTATTCATAAAAACCAGATAATTTAATTAGGGAAAAGTGTTCAGCACATTAGATAGTATAACAATAAAAAATGAATGATTTGTTAACTTACCAATCTTGTTAGAGATTTTCCCCTCTGGACATTCAACACAATCATAACAGCAGAATTTCTTTCCTTCATTCTTCCTCTTTTGATAACCAGGGGGACAATGTTCATTGCAAAGAGAAATGGGAAGCACCTATTTATCAATATTAAAATGATGGGAGATGAACATTTATTGTTTTAAAGAAAATTTTGCTGTTACACTGAAAATGAAATGTGCAGTTACATTAAAAGAAAAGTCCCATCTAAAGGTTGTATGAAGAAAAGTCCCATCTAAAGGTTGTATGATTTATTTCAAACACAATTACGAATATTTCAGTTTGGCCTCTGATTTCATTTTCTGAGCACAACTGATCCAACTGATCTAGATTTCCAGTTTTTCTTAGGTTGAAATTCTCATATCAATTTAATTAAAGTATTTATTAATTCAAATCATCAGATTGACCAGAAACATTGTGTCAATTAGTCACTGATTTGAACACAGATTTGATAAAGCTTCATTCAATAGAGAAATATAGTCCCTTGAAAGTAGTTGTTTTTCTTTCTCCTTTACATTTCCATATATAAGGTGGGTCTAATAAATATAGTGCACGATACCAGATATTTTTCCCTTTAATAATGAAAGATGAAAAAGCGTTATTTCTTAATCTGGTTACCTTCATGGATTTCCAAGAAGGATAAAAGTGAATATGCCCATCTAATGAATCCATATTTGAATGACCAGAGAAAATATTGTTGAAGCCATACCTGCTTAAATGATCTATGCCAAACAATCATATCCTCATTAATGACTAATTCCCTTCCTTTTGAAGCATCGGGATCCACTTTCCCAATCTTGTGTCTGTGGAAGGTGGAATTGGGAAAGACTACAATGTTTACAATATCAAATCCACCTTCCATCTTCTTTTGATCATAAAAAGTCAAAGTTTCTCCAAGAGAATTGTTGAATTTCATGCCTTTCAGAAATTGGTGGACCTATATAATTGGGAATAATAAAACAGGTAAGTACAAAAATAGAATTAAGGAGATACTTGTCTGAAATGGTATAGGTTCTCCTGCTTGTGCAGGTGGTTGAACCAAAATTGCTCAAAGGTCCCTGCCAGATTTCTCTTGTCTTGTCTTGTCTTGTCTTGTCTTGTCTTGTCTTGTCTTGTCTTGTCTTGTCTTGTCTTGTCTTGTCTTGTCTTGTCTTCTCTTCTCTTCTCTTCTCTTCACTTCACTTCACTTCACTTCACTTCACTTCACTTCACTTCACTTCTATTCTATTCTATTCTATTCTATTCTATTCTATTCTATTCTATTCTATTCTATTCTATTCTATTCTATTCTATTCTATTCTATTTTTTTAAAAAATAGAGCGAGAATTCATTTTTTTATTTGCTTACACACTGTAGGTAAAATCTTTCCATATTAAATACCCTGAGAGATATACCCTGAGAGAATCTAGGGTGTGGCTATTCTAACTCTCTTCCTCTGTCACACCAGAGTTTCCCGCTGTACTGCCTCTTCTCTCCCCACAAACCATGACTGAAATGGGTTCCCTCCTTCCAAGAAAACTGCCATTTCACTATAGTCCATCACATCAGCTCCCCTTTACATGGACCATTTCCCAGAATTACAGGGATGAAAATAAAGGCATGCAAATATATATCATCAGTAGACAAATGTTCAAATCCATTATTCTCTACTGGAATCATACACCCTAACTTTTTACTTTGCTATTATCTAGTATAAAATATTTTTAGCACACAAATCACCTGCCATGGTTGTGATCCTTCATATTCTGATAATTTGTGCTTCAAAAAATGCCTGCGATTAGTTCGAAGTAAGAATTTAGCATGTAAAGCTTGAGCCAATACAGAAGCAGCATTGTAGATACTATAGCTGTGCTCAGACATCTGTACCTCAAAAAGAGCCCCAGGAATGTCCTCTAGCCTTTCCTCTCCAGTACAAAAGGGATTGACCAGTTTCCTCAAAGAAGGGGATGGTAATGAACAATCAAATACCTGTTCCCAGAAAAGTGGAAAAAATCCATCTCCTTGAATCCAAGGAGGTTTTATCAATGTCAAGAATTCCTTGAAGCCTGGAATTTCTTTTGAGTGAACTTTAAACCGAATGGCACCATCAAAGAACTGCCGATCCCATTTTTTATTCATTCCTGTTAATAAGTAATCCATCTGGGCAGTCATGATCCATACCTTTCCCAAGGAACTCTGCTCATGTCCAGGATCAAGCCAAAAAATTACATCTGTTAACCATCCAATTGTCAAAGATTCTCCACAGACGATAAAGGTGTTGGTCTTCTCATCAATGATATTGTGGTAAATAGTTTTCCCTTTCACTAGCATTTCCCAAAACTGGTCCCAGTAGGCTAGCAATGGGATTCTTTCTGTAGAAGCAGAGCAGATTCCATTCTGGGAGAAGAGGGACTCCATTCTTTGCAGAAAATGGTCTCCTTGACTGTTATCAATAGCAAAGAGCCCAACCCATCTCCACCCAAAATGTTGAAGCAGTCGGATAATCCCAATGTACTGTGAGGACTCATTTGGAACCATGGAGTAGTAGAACGGAATCTCAGTGCTGTGAACATCTTGTGGGGTGAATGACCCATATGTGAGCTAAAAGAAACACATATTATGGAAATAGATTGAGATTGAGATTTATTAAATTTATATGCCGCCCTTCTCCCCAAGGACTCACAACAATAAAAAATTAAAAAACATAAAGTTCAAAATTTAAAAAAGAATTAAACAATGGATGTAATAAATAAATGACAATTTAACCCAATAAAAACCAAATTTAAATCATCATCAGTTTCAGATTATCATCAGATCATCATCAGTATCTTTTTCTTCCTATTTTCTAATAAATATGGTCAGATTGTTGAATAATGTGGCAAAGAATAACATTTTTTTTTAATAAGCCCAGTTTGGAAAAAAGAAAAGGTGGGGAAATTTTCAGGCCTCTCTTCCCAAAGACCTTACCTGTGGAATCTTGTAAAACTTTACAAGGTCTGCAATATAGGAGGAAGTTACAAAGCTGAGCCCTCCTATGATAGAAATGAGATTTTTCCTGGTGTCACATTTGTAGTTGGGGATAAATCTCTCTGATCTGAAGAGCAGGTCCAGGGTGGTCCTATAGGTCATTATTGCATTGTAGTAGGTATCATGAATATGGAAGCCAAGAGTGATATTGGACAAGATTTCTGGATTCTCATTGATCTCCTTCACAGCAAAAACCAATGAAAGGATATTTTGGTAAAATCTTGTTAGCACGCTGAAAACAGGATGAATTTGCATGTATCGTTAAATATTTCATTATTTTCCTGGCACCCCAGAGAGGTGCTTTACCTTATATATATGAAAAATTGGGGAATGACCAATTGAACTCTATTTCCAATTCAACTACACTAAGCTATTTCTATTGTTGCAGACTGAATAAAAAAATACCATTCCCTTCATTCATTGCAATTCCTCTAATTAGAGATGACACAAAGCTGAATGATAAGAAATGATTTCCTAATCTAAGGTTTTTCCAATATAAAATTTTGTTGCATTAAAAAGAAACAATGCCTTTATAAAATTCTTATAATGTATCTTTTATTAGAAAGCATTCTGATTTATAAATGAAGCAATCTTCTGATGCCACATAGATAAAAGATAAGAGTTCCTTACTCTGGATTGACAAAATGCTCAAGAGAGGGATGCTGCTGAAACAAAACTAGATTAAAATGATAGGTAGCCATAGATACCATCCCTCCAATGACGAAGTCCCCTTGCTGGTACCATTCATTTGGAACAGGTATGGGTTCACCTAGATGACACGGCAGAGACTTCATTCTGAAGAGTGCAAATAGGAGAAAAAAGAACATTCTGGGCAACAACGGCTCTCTAAGTATAGATGTTCCACCAGGAGAAGCTTTCCATGTTAAACTGCCTTAACCATCCTCAACATTCTTGTTAAGAGCGTGGCTGAAGAGTAAACTTTAGCCGTGATTCTTCTTGCAATTAGTGATAATATTCAAAAAAGTCTGAATGACAATGTAGAGTAACAGCAATACAAATTATTTTATGACATTTAAAATCATAGGACGTGTGTGTTCTTGTCTTCCACTCTACAGTCTCGATGGGGTTTTCCTTTTGAATATTTTTCTTTTCTTTTCTATAATGCCTTCTTGAATTGTTTACAGTTTTGATGAAGGGAGAAAATTAATATCATTGAAATAATTTCAATGGGGAGATAATTATGCCTTCAGCATTTTGTCTCCCATTGTTGACAATATGTGTTTATATGTGTGTGTGTGTGTATGTGTGTGTGTATATATATACACAGGTTCGAATCTCAGAAGGGTATGGCTGACTGATGAAAACTAATAAGTTTGAAATGCATATCAGTCTCCCTTAATTCTTTGTTAGCAATTTAAAATTTACACAAATATGAGCTGTCACCAGTGTGACTACTGCCTGTCGATGGCCTTCAGGTTAGGCTGAAACAGGAAATAAAGATTTGTCCCATGTTTGGGGCCTAGCAAGGTAATCTAAAATAGTTAACAAGCATTTGAGACATATATATATATATATATATATATATATATATATATATATATATATATATATATATATATATATATATATATATATATGTTTTCGTAGATTCTCGCGGATGTCTGTATGTGTAGATCTAGAGTCTCGGGTTTCTTCCCGCGTTCCTTTCATCTTCAGAAAGTTGTGGCGACGTTTCGACGAAATCCCATCCGTCATCATCAGGCCGGAGTGTTTCTCCTGCTGCTACCAGGAGCAATGCGTGGTCTGGCTGTTCCTTTCTTTCCAACTGCCGGTGGGGCTGTGTTCTGACTGGGAGGAGGCCACTACACAGCCCACTCCTCAGGACACCAAATCACAACACTCAGGATATTACAACACAACAAAGAACCCCACCCATTCGGAACACACCCCACCCAGTCGGAGGACGGCCACGCCTCCAACCAATCAGGGGACAGCCACGCATCCACCCAATCAGAAGACAGCCACGCCTCCACTCAATCAGAAGACAACCACGCCTCCACCCAGCCGGAGGACACCCCCACCCAATCAGAAAGCAGCCATGCCTCCTCCCAGTCAGAACACAGCCCCACCCTTTATACCCTTTATCTGAGATTCGAACCCGGGCTGATTATATATCAGGCAGTGTTTTAACCTCCTGAGCCACGGGTTCCTTCTCTCTTATATTAGCTGGAAGGCAAGGCAAATGTATGTTTAAGTATTTGTCAAGGTTTTTTGAATCTCAGATAAAGGGTATGACTAACTGATGAGAACATAAATAGTTCGAAATGATCATCTTAGCCTCCCAAATTCTTTATTAGCAATTTGAATAATTTGCACAAATAATGAGCTGTCATAAGTTGACTAGTTCCTGTGGATAAGCCCTGAGCCGGGCCAAAACAGGAATGAAAGAGTTAATTAGCAAGGTCCATTCAAAAAACCTTGACAAATACTTAAACATACATTTGCCTTGCCTTCCAGCTAATATAAGAGAGAAGGAACCCGTGGCTCAGGAGGTTAAAACACTGCCTGCTATATAATCAGCCCGGGTTCGAATCTCAGATAAAGGGTATGACTAACTGATGAGAACATAAATAGTTCGAAATGATCATCTTAGCCTCCCAAATTCTTTATTAGCAATTTGAATAATTTGCATATATATATATATATATATATATATATATATATATATATGTGTGTGTGTGTGTGTGTGTGTGTGTGTGTGTGTGTGTGTGTATGTATATGTATATGTATATGTATGTATGTATATATATGTATATATATGTGTGTGTGTGTGTGTGTGTGTATATGTGTGTGTATATATATATATATATATATATATATATATATATGTGTGTGTGTGTGTGTGTGTGTGTGTGTGTGTGTATAGAATTGCTAACAAAGAATTAAAGGGAGACTGATAGGCATTTCAAACTTATTTGTTCTCATCAGTCAGCCATCCCCTTCTGAGATTCGGAAAAAAAATTACACAAATGTGAGCTGTCACTGTGTGATTACTGCCTGTTGATGGCCTTAGGTTAGGCTGAAACGGTAAATAAGATTTGTCCCATGTTTGGGGCCTAGCAAGGTAATCTAAATACTTAACAAACATTTGTATATACATATACGTATACGTATACGTATACGTATACGTATACGTATACATATACATATACATATACTACTACTACTACTACTACTACTAATAATAATAATAATAATAATAATAATAATAATAATAATAATAATAATAATAATAATAATAATTTTATTTGTATACCACCCTTCTCCCGAAGGACTCAGGGCGGTGAACAGGGGAGACATATAAAAATACAAAAAATACAAAAGTTAAAAAAGAATTAAACAATGCCCAAGCTAAAAACAGTAAATACATATATTAAAAACAACAGTAAAAAACCCAACCCATCCCCCATCAGGCCAAGCCGGCTTGTTCAAATAAATGCGTCTTCAGATCGCGCTGGAAGGAGCGAAGGTCAGGCGCCATCCGGAGCTCGACCGGCAACCGATTCCATTAATCCGGGGCGCCCACAGAGAAGGACCTCCCCCTGATGGCCACCAAACGACATTCTCTGATTGGTGGCACCCTGAGGAGGCCCTATCTGTGGGAGCGCACAGGGCGGAGGGAAGTTGATGCCGGCAGCAGGTGCTCCCTAAGGTACTCCGGACCCATGCCATGTAGGGCCTTGTACACCATTACCAGTACCTTGAATCTCACCCGGAAGACAACTGGGAGCCAATGCAGCTCACGGAGCAGAGGTGTAACATGGGAGTATCGCGAGACTTGCAACACAACTCTCGCGGCTGCATTCTGTACCAGTTGGAGCCTCCGAGTGGTCCTCAAGGGCAGCCCCATGTAGAGAGCATTGCAGTAGTCCAAACGAGAGGTCACGAGCGCATGAGTGACCGTACATAGGGCATCCCGGTCTAGATAGGGCCACAACTGGCGCACCAGGCGAACCTGGGCGAAGGCCACCATGTGCTTTTCCAAAGTAAGCCATGAATCTAGGAGGACTCCCAAATTGCGAGCCCTATCTATGGGGGGTAATAGCTCACCCCCATAGAAAGAGATGGAATATTCTGAATATCCCGGGATGCCGGTATGCACAGCCACTCAGTCTTGTCGGGGTTGAGTTGAAGTCTGTTCCTCCCCATCAGGACCCGAACCGCTTCCAGGCAACGGGACATCACGTCGAGGGCATCACTGGAGTGGTTTGGGGTCGAAATAAAAAGTTGGGTATCATCAGCATACTGATGATACCCAACTCCAAAACCACGAATGATCTCACCCAGCGGTTTCATGTAGATGTTGAACAGGAGAGGCGAGAGGACCGACCCCTGAGGAACTCCACAAACGAGAGACCTCGAGGTCGACCTCTGTCCCCCTGCCAACACCAACTGTGAACATCCCAGGAGATAGGAGGAGAACCACTGCAAAACTGTGCCTCCCACTCCCAATCCCCTGAGACGCCGCAGCAGGATACCATGGTCGATGGTATCGAACGCCGCTGAGAGGTCTAATAGGACTAGGACAGAGGAATGTCCCCTGTCCCGAGCCCTCCTGAGATCATTCACCAGAGCGACCAATGCCGTCTCCATGCTGTACCCGGGCCTGTAACCCGATTGGTACGGGTCTAGATAAACTGCTTCATCCAGGACCAGAGGGAGCTGATGCGCCACCACACTCTCAACAACCTTCGCAAGAAAGCGAAGGTTGGAGACAGGATGGAAGTTATTTAACACAGCTGGGTCCAAGGCAGGCTTCTTGAGGAGAGGTCTCACCACTGCCTCCTTCAAGACGGCGGGGAAACTACCCTCACTCAAAGAGGCAGATATAACCGCCTGGAACCAGCCTCGTGTCCCCTCCCGAGCCGCATAAACCAGCCAGGAAGGGCACGGGTCCAATAAACATGTGGTGGAGCTCAGCATCCCCATAATCCTGTCCACTTCCTCCGGAGTCACAGAATCAAACTCCTCCCAGGTAATATCGATAAGACCGCCCGCGTCCTGATCGTCAGACTCTGCCCAGTCAGAGTCCAGACCGGTCCGAATCTGAGCGATTTTGTCCGACAGATGTTGACTAAACTCCTCGGCACGACCCTGCAAGGGTTCCTCCCTCACCTCCTGGTTAAGGAGGGAGTGGGTCACCCTAAACAGGGTGGCCGGGTGGTTATCTGCGGACGCGATAAGGGTAGTGAAGTGATTAGACCTCACCACCCTTATCGCTGCGAGATAAGACCTAATATAGGTTCTTAGTCGCAATCAGTTGGATTCGGATCGGCTGGATCTCCAACAGCTCTCTAGGCCCCGTCTCCGACGCTTCATCTCCCGAAGCTCCACGGAGAACCATGGAGCTTGCTGGGATCTGCACTGGGTCAGGGGCCGCAAGGGTACAACTCGGTCAAGAGCCTCCGTGGCTGCCCTTTCCCAGGCTTCCACTAAGGCATCTGCCGAGTTGTGAGTGAAGGAGGCAGATGGGGACCCCAGCACTGCCTGGAACCCATCAGTGTCCATTAAGCACCTGGGGCGGTACCATCTAATTGGCTCCACACACCTACGGCGGGGAGTGGAAAAACAGAAGACCAGCCACAGGAGATGATGATCGGTCCATAACAGGGGCATAACAATTGGGGAGCCCCCACCAAGATCATCTAACCACCGTCCAGATAAGAAAACCAAGTCAAGGGTGTGGCCTCCCACATGAGTAAGTCCATAAATTACTTGCGTCAGGTCCATGGCCGTCATGGAAGCCATGAACTCCCGAGCTAACTCAGATGATCCTCCCAGGGATGGTAGATTGAAGTCACCCAAAACTATAAGTTTGGGGAACTCAATCACCAACCCCGAGAGGATGTTGAGAAGCTCAGGCAGGGCTGCTGCTGCGTGACTAGGTGAAAGGTACACCAGCAGCAAGCCCAACTGCGCACCAGGCCCACATCTCAAGAAGAGAGACTCACACCCGACTATCTGGGGAACGGTGGCCTCCCACAGACCCAAGGTCTCCCTCATGACAACTGCCACTCCCCCGCCCCTACCCTGAGCCTGAGGCCATTGTAGAACCCGGAAACCTGGTGGGCAAAGATCAACCAGAGGAATACCGCCCTCTGGGCCCAACCAAGTCTCCGTGATGCAAGCCAGGTCTGCATGCTCACCCTCGACCAGATCCCGGACAAGAGGAGCCTTATTAACAACGGACCTGGCATTCAAGTACACCAACCGGAGCTCAGGTGGCTGCACATCCTCGCTCCCGGGACCTCGGGGCAGAAGCAGAGGGTCGGAGCACCTCACCGCTTGTAAACTGCGGAGATGCCCTCCCGGGTGTCGATACGGCCCTCTGTTCGTACACCTGCTGCCATTCCCTAACGTCGTGGGAATAGGTAATCCCACGAACCGCTCCAGAGCTCCGGAGGCAGCTAATCCCAGCTCCCTCCCTACGCGATCAATCCCAGACCTGGCCCTCCCCCTTAACCCCTTAAATTTTTTTTGCTTAAAAACAGATCAGGGGTCTCTTCCTAACAATAAACCAGAGACCCCAATCCATACCTGACCATCTCTCAGGGTCCCAACAATTGGGCCTGTCATCAAGAGGAAAGGTAAAAAAGAAGGCCGGACGCACCCAGGAGGGGGGAGTACCCCTGAGGGCGTATAAGTCTGTGCCAGAATAACGTAAGCGTGCCATGACTGGCCATGTGAGTTCGGGAAGTGGCAGTCAGATATTGAAAGATGATGTCATATCAGGAGGAGTATATGAGTCTTAAACCACCAGTCCAGCACAACTCTCACTTGTGCTGGGTACCCCAGAAACAGTCAGCAGTCGATCTCTCACCCTGACCTCGAGGCTGATCTGGGAGGCAGATGGAAACCCCATCCAGGGAGAAAGAATATACCCTCACGGATCTCTCACATCTGGAGAGGTTGTAGATGAAAAGAAACTGAGCCGCCCTCTCACAGCGACTCTTCACCCCGGGTCCTCCTGAGTCTATGGGGGACAAGAGAAACAGCATGCAAGAGTCCAACTCCATATGGGTGATAGGCAAGCCCAGCCCAACTTAGAATCCGTAACTCCAGGCCATGATTGAAAGCTGCCTCAGATCTCTTAAGGCAGCAGATCTTAATCAACATAGGAGACCCACACAGTCCTGATCTTTTCCTCGGTGATCTCCAGTGGCTGCTTTAACCAGCGGGGGGTAGATAGCAGCAGGTAGCAGATAGGAGCAAGCGAGGAGTCGATAGAAATATCCCAGCTCCTCCAGCAGCATTCACCCATGCCGCGGTTTCTCCGGTTAATCCAGCCATTCGGAGCCGTGGCTCTATCTGCCCCAAAACTGGGGCATTTCAAGCCATGACTCCTCCAGCAACATTCACTTAAACTACAGTTCATCCGGTTCCTCCAGCCATTCCAAATATTCCAGGCTGGAGGATTCACTCCCTCCGCAGTTCCTCCAGCTATTACAAGCCATTTCTGGTTAAGTTCAAACAAATACAAGCAATTCAAGCCGCGGCTCTTTCCGCCCCGAAAATCAGCTGATCGGGCGTTTCAAGCCACGGCGTTTCAAAACGGACCACAATCTCCCGGCAAGACCTCCTCCGCAGTTCCACCAGCCATTACAAGACAGTTCTGGTCAAATTCAGGCCATTTCGGTCTAATTCAGACAGATGCAAGCAGGTTCAAGCCGCGGCTCTCTCCGCCCGAAAATCAGCTGATCGGGCGTTTCAAGACGCGGCGTTTCAAAATGGCCACGATCTCCCGGCCAGACCTCCAGCTACCTCTCGCCAATATGGAGGGCACCGACGCCCAAAAAAACAGGGATGACAAGGCAGTCTGATCATCCAGCGCTAACCTGGAGGCATTATGCACTCCAAGGGCACCCCCAAGACCACCAAACCACACCAAACTCACGGAGCTCATGGAGCTCAGCTCAACACATCCGCCATCTTAGTTTCTTAGATAATCATCATATACATATACATGTACATGTACATATACATATACATATACATATACATATAATGTGTGTGTAAATTATTTTGGCTTGCTAACAAAGAATAAAGGGAGACCGATATGATCATTTCAAACTTATTTGTTCTCGTCAGTCAGCCATACCCTTCTGAGATTCGAACCTGGGCCGACTGCGTCTTAAGCAGTTGTTTTAACCGCTAGGCCACAGGCTCTCTCTCTCTCCCCCCCCCCCCCCCTCTCTCTCTCTCTCTCTCTCTCTCTCTCTCTCTCTCTCTCTCTCTCTCTCTCTCTCTCTCTCTCTCTCTCTCTCTCTCTCTCTCTCTCTCTCTCTCTCTCTCTTAGCTGAGAAGCAAGGAAGATATGTGTTAAATGTTTGTTAAGCATTCAGAATACACTTATAATCTTATTTCCTGTTTCAGCCTAGCCCTAGGCCATCTACAAGCAGTAGCCACAGCAGTGGCAGCTCATATTTGTGTAATTTTTTTTGGATTGCTAACAAAAAATAAAGGGAGACTGATATGATCATTTCAAACTTATTTCTTCTCATCAGTCAGCCATACCCTTCTGAGATTCGAAGCTGGGCAAACTGCATCTTAAGCAGGGCAAGGCAATTGTTCTGACTCGACTTGATACCTGGCACTTGTTTTTAGGAATCCCATCATATAACCATTGGAGACCTGATCATTGTCCCTCCACATGGAGAGGACCTCTACTCCACTTTCTCTACCAAATGTAATTAATCCAGAAGAAAGGAGGAAAAACAGATTACACCATGTCACCCACCCCAACCCTCTGAGCTGATCAAAAAGGACACTGTGATCAATTGGACTGAAAGCCACCAAGATGCCAAGTAGGACAAGAATGGACGTACAACCCACATTCCACCCATGCCAGACATCATCCAAAAATGTAATCAATACCTTTTCTTTCCATACCTTGGCCTCAGTCCTGAGTGAAAAGGATCCAGGTAATCTGCTTCACCCAAGGCTATTTGAATCAGTTGTGCAATCAAAGCTCAAACCTTCTTCTCCTTTAAAGAACATATATTTTCTACTTAATACAGTCCATGATTGTATTTACAGTTGTAACATCTATTGAGATCCCATTTTTAAATGGATTCTCCTGTGACTAAAGTTTTAATATTCTCAAGTACTAAACTCACATACTGTACCTATGTGATTTTTTTCTTCTTTTTATGACCTGATAGTTCATGAGAACTACTAACAAAGGGAACAGATGGAGACCACGTATCCCTGTAAAATGGAACAGGAGAAACTAAAGGAAAATTCCTACTAAAGGAAGGTGTGACTTCTTAATACATCTACATATATGACTTAATTTCATATCTTGTCCTGAATCATAAAGAAAATTACCAAGTGAGATGTGGTAAAATAATATTTCACGATGACAGATATTTTAATTCTGTTTTATTATTAAAATATGTGTTTTCTTATAGTAACTAACAACCATAGCATAATAATTAAAAAGAACAAACTTAGAGGAAAAATTGTATTCTTATCCACTTCCTTCCTTATAAAAGAAATGGGAGGGAGCAGAGGGAGTCAAGCTATTCTCCAGAGCACCTGAACGTAAGACAAGAAGCAACGGATGGAAACTAAGCAAAGAGAGAAGTAACCTAGAACTAAGGAGAAACTTCCTGACAGTTAGAACAATTAATCAATGGAACAAGATGCCTCCACAAGCTGTGAATGCTCCAACACTGGAAGTTTTTAAGAAGGGATTAGACAGCCATTTGACTGAAACAACAGGGGGTTGGACTAGATGACATACAAGGTCCCATACAACTTATTGTTATTGTTATTGTTGTTATTATTATTATTGTTGTTGTTGTTGTTTTTGTTATTATTCAGCCAGATGTTCAGACTGGATTTGGCATTTTTGTTTACCTATTGAGTCCTTACCAAGTACCTGGGATAGGCAGATGTGGATGTTTGATGGTATTACAGATATTGTTGCAGGATGGAAGCAGTTCCTAGTAAGGCCAACTTTTGCAATTGACTAATGGCGAATTTGTCAATGCCAATGGTGTTCAAGTGATACTCCAGGTGTTTTGGAATTGCACTCAAGGTGCTTATTACTACTGGTACTAATCTTGCTTGCCTTTGCCACAGTCTTTCTATTTCTATTTGTAGGTGTTTGTATTTTGCTATCTTCTCCAGATCTTTCTCATCTATTCTGCTGTCTCTAGGCACTGCTATGTCCATTATCCAGACTGAAAAGGATCCAGGTAATCTGCTTCATCCAAGTCTTTTTGAAGCACTGGTGCAAACAATGCTCAAATCTTTTTCTCCTTTAAAAAGAAATATTTTCTACCTAATACAGCCCATGAAAGTATTTACAAATGTAACATCTATTGTGATCCCATTTTTTACGTGCATTCTCCTGTGATACCTTTTTCATATTCTCAAGTACTAATGTCATGGTTCCGTCAGATGAAACTCTTCAAAAGAACTTTGAGGCATTGTTTTCCATAAAGAATCTTTTTTTCGAGAAAGAAAGTATCGGCACTACGTAGTTAAAGCCAAAAACTGAATTCCCCTCCCCTGGGCCGAAAGTAGCAAAGCAGAATTCCTTAATCCAATTAAAAATTATAAATCACATTCCCAAATTGGCTTGAAGCGCAGGCTTTCTCCCTAGCTCTCCAGCTCGCCAAATCTTTATCAACGCTTTGTGCAATAACTTTGGATTTCCATGGCTGAGCTATTATTGTTATGACTAGCTGGACTCTCATCCCCATTCCCCCTCCCAGCATCAACTAACTCTAAAGCAAAAGAGGAAAATGGCTGAATTTCTATCTCTTGTCAAAGCAAGAACATCTGACGTTAGCCGCGTTGACAACTAAATTCACATAGCTATCTGATTATTTTTTTCTTTTTATGACCCTGTAATCCCTTCATTGGTGGTGGAGTTAGTACAACTGAATGGATATTTTGAATACTCCAGAATATTCTCAAAGGGTGAGAATGATTCCATCTCAGAGATAAAAAGGAATCTGATCTTCTCTTTTTTAACAAGGGACATTCCTTTACCTATAATAAATCTATTTAATGCTTCCACAGTTTCCATATGAAGCACCTGACTCTTGGATTTGGTGAATTGTGATTCAATCAGATATTAAAAGAGACTACAGAAAACTACTAAGAATAGGAAGAGATGGAGAGCATGTACCACTATAAAAAGGAAGCAGAAAAACTAAAAGAAAATTCTTAATTATTTATTTATTTTATTTATTTTATTTTAATTCCATTTATATCCCGCCCTTCTCCGAAGACTCAGGGCGGCTTACAAGCTTAGCAGTAGCCTTCATTCTATGTATATGCCTGCTTATTAGGGCTTTCACACACACCCCCAAGCGGCATTATTACAAAGTCAGCTTAATTGCCCCCAACAATCTGGGTCCTCATTTTACCTACCTCGGAAGGATGGAAGGCTGAGTCAACCTTGAGCCTGGTGGGATGCGAACCTGCACTAATTGCAGGCAGCTGGTGTTACTTAAGGAGGCATTAGCCCACTGCTCCACCAAGGCTCTATATTATATCCACATATGTGACATAATTTCATATCTTTTTCTGACTCAAAAAGAATATTGTCAAGTTTAATGGGGTAAAATCCTTGGAATAATTATTCACAATGATAGATATATTAATTTTTATTAAAAGGTGTGTTTTCTTATAATAACTAATAGCATAATAAATAAAAAGAACAAACTTAGAGCAAAATGTATTCCTATCCACGTTCTTCATTATAAAGAAATATGTTTATTGGCCTACTGAAAGTAGAATTCACACATTTGAATTTTCCATTTTAAAAAAGAAAATTGCTATTAGAAAACAGGTTTTTCTTTCTGATTTACCAGAAAACATATCAGTATACCTGATTATGTGTTGTCAGCCTTCTTTCAAAATTTTGAGGAAAAACCATAATTAGAGAAACCACAAATTCAACTTTCAGAGCTACAACTAAATTAAAATGCTAAACAATCACTTCACATCTATAATAATATATTTAAAAGATTGGATTTTGAAAATTCTCATCTCAACTTAAAAACATAATCAAAAACGTTTTTAAACATGTCTTCTTATCAGTTGATGTTTGTTGTTTAAATCAGGTCTAAATATAATAATGTAACATTTGGGGGAAAAGATGCATCCGAGAAGCCCTGCAGTAGATGACAAAATAGAGAATATCTCCACAGCCACCATGGCTTTTCCTCTGGTGCTCAGGTAGGTTGGGACAAAGGAGACCCAGACACTGCAGAAAGCCAACATGCTGAAGGTGATGAACTTGGCTTCATTAAAGCTGTCAGGCAGTTTACGAGCCTGGAATGCCACAATGAAGCTGGCAAGCGAAAGGAGAGCCATATAGCTCAGAACACAATAAAACATAAAGACTGAGCCTTCATTGCATTGTAGAACCATTTGTTCAGTAGTTGAGTGCATGTCTAACTCTGGGAATGGGGGACAGGTGCATAACCAAACAACACAGATGCTTGCTTGCAGTAGAGAGCAGAGCAGGACAATAGAAACAGCCAATCTTTTCCCCACCCATGTCCTTATCTGAGATCCTGGCTTGGTGGCCTTGAAGGCAAGAGAAACAAGGATGGTTTTGGCCAACACACAAGAGATGGACAATGAGAAGGTGAGACCAAATGCAGACTGTCTGAGGAGACAGGTGACTCTTCCAGGTTGTCCAATAAAGAGCAAAGAAGAGAAGAAGCAAAGGAGAAGGGAGATGAGGAGAGTGTAGGTGAGATCCCGGTTGTTGGCTTTGACGATAGGACTGTCTTTGTTCTTAATAAATATTCCCAACACCCATGTTGTAATGAGGAAAAATAAAGTAGCAACAGTGGCTAAACTGAATCCTAAAGGTTCTTCATAAGATAAGAAGCTAATTGTTTTCATGATGCATCCATCTTTCTTATGGTTTGCATATTGATCATCTGGACATTGAAAGCAAACAACAGTGTCTAAAAGGAAAACAAAATAGCAAGGCAGATTCATAAGAATATTAATTATTAAATTCCATATTTATCCACTCTGATGTTTATGTCCTTGTATAAATAATAGAATCTACAATATGAAAATTTGAACATCTCTCTATGTATATTTTTTGTACTGTGGTATTAAGTTGAAGATTGCTTTGATTATACACAAGGAAATTTCACAATCTAAATAAAAATCCATTTTATCTTGATTTGCTTTCTCATAATAAAGGAGTGCTCCAATAAAGATTCATGAATACCTGAAGGGATCATTTTCATATTTGAAACCATATTGACTTATTGAATATTGAACCATATTCAAATTATGGTATATAAGTATAGTAGTTTCACCAAATTCAAAGGGACAGATGAAAGATAATGTTTCAAGGAGCAAGTGGAAAAAAGGTTAGTAATTACATATTTGAATGGAAAATTATAAAGGAAAAGGTATTTTCTTTTCATGTAAGAGAAGTATATATCCCTTTTTTATTTAATATCACTATTTTTGTTTTCTTTCTATTGATCAGTCTATATTAGGTGTAAAAAGTTAGATATTATATATGCAAGAGAGCTACACACTGTAGAGAAAATATGAATAGGTATTTTGCAAAGAAGCAAAAGTGTGGACAAATGGATAGAGAAAGCAAGCAAGCAAGAAAGAAAGAAAGAAAGAAAGAAAGCAAGAAAGCAAGAAAGCAAGAAAGCAAGCAAGCAAGAAAGAAAGAAAGAAAGAAAGAAAGCAAGAAAGCAAGAAAGCAAGAAAGCAAGAAAGAAAGAAAGCTTGAAAGAAAGCAAGAAAGCAAGAAAGAAAGCAAGAAAGAAAGCAAGAAAGAAAGAAAGAAAGCAAGAAAGAAAGAAAGCAAGAAAGAAAGAAAGAAAGAAAGAAAGAAAGAAAGAAAGAAAGAAAGAAAGAAAGAAAGAAAGAAAGAAAGAAAGTGACCAGTTGGAAAGGAATAAGTTATTACTATGTAAACTAGGGAGTTTTTTAATCATATTCCTCATTACATCTATAAGCTACTCATTATTCTTAAGAAATATGTTTCATTAGTTTGTCCACTCTTGCTAAGAAGTAAATACTCATTTTCTTAAATTTTAGAAATTCTTGTTTTCATTGTTAAATTTCAAGAGTGTCCCTATTTAGTTAGTGCACTTTTGAGATTTTTGGATTCCATCAATTCTGAATTCCTTCCTTCCTTCCTTCTTCTCCACCTTCACAGTCATTGTTTTATCTGTAGTTTTTAAATTGCATGATCATGTTTTTGTGGTTTCTTATTTCTCATCTTAAAAAAACCCCTGAAATAATTATTATTTATTTCTGTGTGCATAGATGCTCTTCAGTGAAAATGTTTCTGAATCTCTACTGTGATGCTTGCTTGGTTATAACTTATTTCAGGTTTTGTTTAATTAATTACTTGAAACATTGTTGTGATTGTGAGCAACCCTTGTAATTCCGTTCTAAGAACTTATAAATTTTTATGCATTAATGGATTTGGTTTCATTATCCAATTATCTTTAAAAAAAATCCTTATTCATAAAAACCAGATAATTTAATTAGGGAAAAGTGTTCAGCACATTAGATAGTATAACAATAAAAATGAATGATTTGTTAACTTACCAATCTTGTTAGAGATTTTCCCCTCTGGACATTCAACACAATCATAACAGCAGAATTTCTTTCCTTCATTCTTCCTCTTTTGATAACCAGGGGGACAATGTTCATTGCAAAGAGAAATGGGAAGCACCTATTTATGAATATTAAAATGATGGAAGATGAATATTTATTGTTTTAAAGAAAATTTTGCTGTTACACTGAAAATGAAATGTGCAGTTACAGTAAAATAAAAGTCCCATCTAAAGGTAGTATGATTTATTTCAAACCCAATTAAGAATATTTCAGACTGGCCTCTGATTTCATTTTCTGAGCACAACTGATCCAACTGATCTGGATTTCCAATTTTTATTAGGTTGAAATTCTCATATCAATTTAATTAAACTTTTTATTAATTCAAATCATCAGATTGACCAGAAATATTGCTTCAATTAGTCACTGATTTGAACACAGATTTGATAAAGCTTCATCAACTAGAGAAATATAGTCCCTTAAAAGTAGGGGTTTTTTTTTCTTTCTCCTTTACATTTCAGTATATGAGGGAAGTCTAATAAATATAGTGCACGATACCAGATATTTTTCCCTTTAATAATGAAAGAGGAAAAAGCGTTATTTCTTAATCTGGTTATCTTCATGGATTTCCAAGAAGGATAAAAGTGAATATGGAAATCTAATGAATCCATATTTGAATGATCAGAGAAAATATTGTTGAAACCATACCTGCTTAAATGATCTATGCCAAACAATCATATCCTCATTAATGACTAATTCCCTTCCTTTTAAAGCATCGGGATCCACTTTCCCAATCTTGTGTCTCTGGAAAGTGGAATTGGGAAAGACTACAATGTTTATGATATCAAATCCACCTTCCATCTTCTTTTGATCATAAAAAGTCAAAGTTTCTCCAAGAGAATTGTTGAATTTCATGCCTTTCAGAAATTGGTGGAGCTATATGAATGGGAATAATAAAACAGGTACATACAAAAATATAATTAAGGAGATACTTGTCTGAAATGGTATAGGTTCTTCTGCTTGTGGAGGCGGTTGAACCAAAATTGCTCAAAGGTCCCTGCCAGATTTCTCTTCTCTTCTCTTCTCTTCTCTTCTCTTCTCTTCTCTTCTCTTCTCTTCTCTTCTCTTCTCTTCTCTTCTCTTCTCTTCCCTTCCCTTCCCTTCCCTTCCGTTCCGTTCCGTTCCGTTCCGTTCCGTTCCGTTCCGTTCCATTCCATTCCATTCCATTCCATTCTATTCTATTCTATTCTATTCTATTCTATTCTATTCTATTCTATTCTATTCTATTCTATTTAAAAAAAAAGGCAGAATTCATTTTTTTTTATTTGCTTACACACTGTAGGCAAAATCTTTCACTATTAAATACCCTGAGAAATATACCCTGAGAGAATCTAGGGTGTGGCTATTCTAACTCTCTTCCTCTGTCACCCCAGAGTTTCCCGATGTACTGCCTGTTCTCTCCCCACAAACCATGATTGAAATGTGTTCCTTCCTTCCAAGAAAACTGCCATTTCACTATAGTCCATCACATCAGCTCCCCTTTACATGCACCTTTTCTCAGAATTACAGGGATGAAAATAAAGGCATGCAAATAAATATCATCAGTAGACAAATGTTCAAATCCATTATTCTCTGCTGTAATCATACACCCTAACTTTGTACTTTGCTATTATCTAGTATAAAATATTTTTAGCACACAAATCACCTGCCATGGTTGTGATCCTTCATATTCTGATAATTTGTGCTTCAAAAAATGCCTGCGATTAGATCGAAGTATGAATTGAGCATGTAAAGCTTGAGCCAATAACGAGGCAGCATTGTAGATACTATAGCTGTGCTCAGACATCTGTACCTCAAAAATAGCCCCAGGAATGTCCTCTAGCCTCTCCTCTCCAGTACAAAAGGGATTGACCAGTTTGCTCGAAGAAAGGGATGGTAATGAACAATCAAATACTTGTTCCCAGAAAAGTGGAAAAAATCCATCTCCTTGAATCCAAGGAGGTTTTATCAACTTCAAGAATTCCTTGAACCCTGGAATTTCTTTTGAGTGAACTTTAAACCGAATGGCACCATCAAAGAACTGCCGATCCCATTTTTTATTCATTCCTGTTAATACATAATCCACCTGGGTAGTCATGATCCATACCTTTCCCAAGGCACTCTGCTCATGTCCAGGATCAAGCCAAAAAATTATATCTGTTAACCATCCAATTGTCAAAGATTCTCCACAGACGATAAAGGTGTTGGTCTTCTCATCAATGATATTGTGGTAAATAGTTTTCCCTTTCACTAGCATTTCCCAAAACTGGTCCCAGTAGGCTAGCATTGGGATTCTTTCTGTAGAAGCAGAGCAGATTCCATTCTGGGAGAAGAGGGACTCCATGCTTTGCAGAAAATGGTCTCCTTGACTGTTATCAATAGCAAGGAGCCCAACCCATCTCCACCCAAAATGTTGAAGCAGTCGGATAATACCAATGTACTGTGAGAACTCATTTGGAACCATGGAGTAGTAGAATGGAATCTCAGTGCTGTGAACATCTTGTGGGGTGAATGACCCATATGTGAGCTAAAAGAAACACATATTATGGAAATAGATTGACATTGAGGTTTATTAAATTTATATGCGGCCCTTCTCCCCAAGGACTCAGAG